>CAJQZJ010030960.1:52137-98296 GCA_907164525.1 Lophiomys imhausi
TAGTGAGTGTTGAGATATAATTAATTAACATTTTTATATATTTATAATAAATGATTATGCTATACTATCTCTTTTGTTTTATTTATATAGAGAGTGTTAAAAGTATTAATATATTTTGGTTTCAAACACTATTATTTTATTTGCCATTCACATCCAAATCCAATCCCTTCACATCAAGCTCTTAAAGCTTTCTTTCATTTTTTTCCCCTCTCTATATTGAACTTTTTGCTTGGAGACATATAGTGAAAAAGACAAAAAAAAAATCTATGTGTCTCTTTGGAAATTCAAGCTTCTTGAAGATCAGGGACAGTGCTCAATAGATCCTCAGTGTTTAAACTTTCTGAATATGACATGATTTGTAATACAGAAATAAAGACACTTCAAAGTTGGCCATTCAAAATGTGACCTGTCTATAGTACTTAGCTTCAGGTGAGTGCATGAGCGTTTCCCTGCTGTGTCTCTTCCTGTCCCATTTTGGGAGGTTGGAAGAAGAACAAAAATGATATGATCACTGCTGTGTTTAAGCAGCACAGTTTATATAAGCACATTATTAACTTCATCCTCTCATAGTTCATGCTATTTCAAATTGGTAGTATTCATAATATTTAATTAAAGTTTTAATGGAAAAATTATCATTCTAAGTTCATTATTTTAGTTTGGTGATAACTTGTTACATAGAAATCTTTTGTTTCCTTCACATAAATGACAAATTGCCTATAAAACTTTCTCATTCTTTGTGTGTATTCATGAGGTGATATTAGCAAGCAAATTGATTATTCTTTGTCACATAAGAGATCAAATGCATTTTTAGTTAATTCTGAACTTGAAAAAAAACTATGATTGAAATAATTAACAAGCTATCAGTCAAATAATATGTATAACATATAGCTGAATAACTTTTAGGTTTAGAGTACTTTTCCCCCACCTGAGTTTAAAATCTCAAGTCATTTCTCTCTTTTATCTTTTATATTCACATGAAAGAAAAGCAGCGTTTGGATGCTTTATATTTAGCATTGGGATATGTTAGAACACCTTTGCACAGATTTTAGTTTTGCACTAATGTATAGCCACAATGATTTTAAGTATAATAGCTTTATTTTTTAACCTTTCTCATTTGCGTGAGAACTAGCAAAGTGTTGTGTGTTATAATGAGAGTTACATGTATTATTAAAGAAGAATGCACTTAAAGAATCGAATGTACACACCACCACAGCATAATACACACACACACACACACACACACACACACACATAGGCCTTGTCTCTGTTGACTGTTTGAGGTTGGCTAAATGCATGACACTTATTTGGAGGCCACTGCACTTGAATTGATATTTCTGTAAGCACAGAATTGCTTGAGATGATGTGACTGTGTTTATTTGATAAATCAAGTGATGCCGCATTCCCTAGAGCAGAGTAAGTTTGATCTTCTCTCAACTCTCATACATCCTTCTGGATAAATCATTTTCTGTATGAATAGGTATAATTCTAAATACCGTGTGCTTGTCACATCCATGAAGTGACTTCGAGAAGGCCTTATTTTGAAAATTATCTTGTCAATTTCATTGTGACAGCAGCAGAGGCAGGTAGCAGCAGTTTTCTTCTGATTATGTTAAAATCTCATCTATTATTTAGTTCAAAGCTGACAGCTTATATTAAGGTTTAATGAAGGCTTTCCATAATTTCAGACTAAATTTTAAGACTAAATTTATCTTGCATGATTTTATATGTTTTTTTTTTGTCATTTAAGGGTTATAATTTCATCAAAGGTTAATTCCAGTAGGTGTTTTTTTCCAAATTATTCCAATGTTAAATAAGCAGAGCATGATTTTGGGGCAGAAAATATACCATGTGAAACTATTTTTAACATAAGGGGGAACGTATCACAGAATTCTTGGAGAGGTTGCTAGTAGATATGTGGGCTAGTGCTCAGTTTTCCCCACCATCTACATGTAGCAATCATCAACTGTGGCTTGTCTACTGCACACCCATGCCAGGCACCTTAATTCATGGAATATAAGGAGCGTTCTTAATGGCATCCCTTAGTGTTCACTTACACTAGTAAACATAAGAAGCCAAATGTTTAGATGACAGATCTAGGAGATGGGTACCCCCATTCTACAAATAAATTGATGGAGAATCAGTCTCTCAATCATTAAACAGAATTTTTGTTCCATTTTTTAGGTTCTTTTCCTAACATTTTTGTCATTATTGGATTTTAACTATTGATAGAGAATGGTTTCAGCCACTCATGTACAATGTGAATTCAAGAGCTCAGGGTAGAATAAAAGAGAAGTTGCTTTTACTTTTCTCTCAATTTTTTTCTTGGAACAAACTTTCCTTTGATCCAGCAGAGAATTAGCCTCCCATAGCCAGGACTGTGAACAACTGCCAGCTTCAATGTTTTTCTAGAATTCACTAAATGTTATGTGGAGAACAATGTCATAAATTCTCACTAACATCCTTTGTTGACAATAAATATGGAGTCTCATTGGTAGGAAACATTGCAGTAACCTAAACTTAGAGATATTCAAAAGTCACTGAATTCCTTGAAAATGATTGAGGATTTGAATATTTATAACTTATTGGTTTGCGATGCAATTTATCATTTAGTATGTCATGTCTATAAAATTATCCCCACAACAATCTTAGAGTTTACAGCTCTAATATTTTAAATCACTAAATATTTTACTCATTAAATTTTTTATATCAAATAATCACCTAGTTGAATTTTTAGAAATAGTTTAAAAATGTTGCTGACATTGATTACTGCAGACAAATTATGTCCTTAAAAAGGATTTCCCAATATTTGAAATTTAAGATGATAGTTGAGAACTTAAGAAGACTAACTTGTAAATTATAATTCTATTTCAAGTTCATAATATGTAGAAAATGTGACCTACATCCAAGAAAAGTGATAGATACATTAGGAAAGTCAATCATAGTTAATAGTATTACACAATATGAAAATGCCTCATTTTTTGGAAGGGAACAGTATATGAAACTCTATAAGAGTTTTTTATTGTTTTAGGAAAACGTTAGTTATTAGTAAAGAAATGTTTATCTCATATAATAATTGTATTGAAAGGAATAAAATTATTTCTCAAATACTTTCACATGCAATTATTTTTAATTTTAACATTAACTTAGTTTGGATTTTACAAGAACCAACCCTGACATATAAATATGTGTCAATGCCTAGATGAGGAAGTGGTTGTCACAGAGTTAAAACTGAATCAGGTAAACACAGAGCAAATGCTTGAGCATATTGTTGTCATAGAGGGTGGCTGGAGCTCTTACAGTGACCTGTTGCCAAGACCTGGGGATATACAGAGTGTACTTCAGATGTGTTCCACTCATGGGGGAAGAAACTGGATGTTGGTGAATAAATATTCATGTATTACTTGTTAAAAATTCCTTATAGAGATATCAGTTCACTCATATTCTGCCATCTCTAACTTGGTGAATTAATCATAAACCCTTAGAGGAAGATTAAAATATAACAAGTACTTACTAAATGGGAATTTAATAGATTGACTAACAATATGATTGGAGTAGTCAACATTGACTATTTTAACATTGCAGAGGCTAAGAACAAAGTAACTATTCTATCCACCAGTACGGATGAATCAGGAATCCCACTGTGGTGCAAATGGCCTGAGAGATTGCCCAAGGTTACTGTTCTACCTTAATATGCTAAGTTTTAATGCCAGTAATAACTTTGTGACAGCAGCAGCAACAGAGACAGTAGTGGCAACAAATGAAATGCATTCACCATTAAGATGTGGAGGCAAGTGACAAAAATCTTCCATTCAAGTGTCTTCCGATCTGGGCCTCTGTTGAAGGCACATTCCACTCTGGAGGATAATTTTTGCTTTCTGTTAAACTTCCAAGGAAAATCATTACAGATTCACCAGGAAATATGTCTGTAAATTGGATCCAGATCAGTTAATTTGTCAATTGAGATTAGCCATCACCCATGGATATGTGGAATATTTTAGACATATTAAAATCAAAGATAGCTTTTTTCTTAAATTTGTCAGAGTTTTTAATTTAGAAATAATAGTTTCAAGGGACAGTGGGTATCATGAATAGGACTTCAAGGCTTAAGGTTAATATGGAATATGGATGTATTTGATGAATGGGTAGGTAGAGTGATAATAATCTGTAAAGCTACCTACTTAGCAGAAATTCAGCAAGACAGTGAATTGCAGTGATTAGTGGGAGTGGATGTGATTGTATATTTCAAACTCAGTTTCTATAATGACACTTCCAATACATGTCTCTTCAAAGTAGAATCAGGTTGGGGTAATAAAGCTGTTTAACAGTATAAACGTATGTAGAGAACAGCAAAAAGAAAAGACAATCATTTGAGCACAGCCTGTGATGCAGAGACAGCTTTTAAGCATACCTACACCATAAAGTCAAATAATATAGGTGAATAAAGCTAGTTTTATTCAAGTGTTATTAAATATGATGCATAGGTATCGCTTGAGAATATGCACAGCTCTAGGGGTTTTATTGCAAAGAGGAAGCTCATCTTGAGTGAGTTAACCCAGACTCAGAAAGATGCACGTGGCATCTATTCACTTATAATTTAGATTTTAGCCATAGTACAGGATAACTATCCTAAAAGGAACAGGAACATAGACCTTGTTACCTGTTAGTGGGACACTTTTCCCTAATGGAGTTGCCGTATAGGCCCCCAGTGCAAGAGGAAGCTCTTAGCCCTCATATAATTGTAGAACTGAGGGCTGCTGATAAGTAGGAGCAACCCACTTCAGAGGAGTAGTCTAAGTGGGAGAGGGAAGAGAGGCTGGGAGGGTGGGATCAGGAGGGGTGGAGAAAGGGGACTGTGATGGAGACATAATTTGAAAATAAGTAAACATTTAAAAAGAGAGAGAAACATCTGGACAGAGCTGGAAAACTGCACATATGAACTTACAGGAATTACAACAGCAAGCATAACAGTTGTGAAAGCCCAATCCAAATCACATCCCAGAACAGAGAGAATTGGACACACAATCCTACTCCTGGCTGAAGTTCAATTGCCAATTGTTAGTTGTTGAAAAAAAAAGAAGAGATAGGGTTCTCTATGTGTGTAGCCCTGATGGGTTGTTGACTTATCAGTGGAAAGACACATGTTCAAGAATGTTTGAACAGCACAAATTGGTCTTTAAATGTTAAAATAAACAAAGACCCAATCTGGATGAGAGAGGTCAGTGGTTGTGAATATTAGAGGACATAGACTGGGGCATTGGAAATGATCAAAGCATGTTATATGAAGCTCAAATTTCTCAAAAAGAAACAATAAAACTAAACTAAACAACAACAAAGAACCCACTAAACTCTACACACCATATAATGCATGAACATATGTAGATTACTATATATTATTATAGCTGAAAGAGCTAATGGGGTCTACATGTTCACAACATTTATGTACTCAGACCTGTTTGCTGCAAGGAAAAAGTGTTTAGAAAGTACTATGAAGGTGGACTAATTGGAGGTTTCACAGTGTGTTTCTTTGTGCAATGGGTTCTGCTTTGTATATATAATGAGCTGTGCAAAGAATAATTGTTGAAGGCTAGGCAATATTTGAGGAACATATTAGGAAATTAAGTTAATCACTCATCCCTTCCTACTAATAATATAAAGTAACTTTATTAAAATAAAGAAGTAATAACATATATATATATATAAATTGCTTATGTGCTTTATTTTTGGAGATCAATAAAGCACTAAAAGGCTTTGAATTTCTACACCTCAGAGAAATGTACATCATTATCCAACAGTGTCTTCTCAGACTTGTTATGGATGCAAATAATTCATTTTACCACTCATATAATGCAAGAGATATGTAAATTAGGCTATACTACTGTTAGCTCAAAATGTTGTTGTTATTCAAGGATACAAGTTCATCTATCTTGCCCCATTAATACATTGCAGGGTACCATCTTGTTCTGCATGATCTTATTTTGACTCCTACATTATTCCATCTTAGGAAGGGAAAACAGCTTGCAAAGACACAGCACTTTAAATTACAAGCTGCAAAGGGATAGATGTTTTCTTTTTTTATTAACACAAACTTAATGATAGAGCAACTCTGAGGGAATCTGACAACTCTTTTTGCTGCTATGACTTACTAAAATGAGAAAGATAGGAATATTTAAATGAAAGACAGACAATCTGTACCCAATATCCTCAATGAAAGGCCAAACAGGATTTCCAACTGCTCACTGAGGAGGTAGTGTATTTTTATTGTCAGATTTCCTTGGAGTATTTATCTCCTGTGACAAAAACCAAACAAACAAACAAACAAAAAAAGGAGTTTGAAAGGCTCCAAAATTAATGTAAGGAAAACGTATCCTCTTTTCCAGTTAGTTATTAAACTTCTAGTGTTCTAAAATGCTTTCCTGGGCAAAACTTGTTCTATGGCTGACAGAAAAAAATACAGATAATTGGCAATGGAACCATAAAATTCAATGTATTTGACAAAATTCCTTGTGCTAACAAGATTTCGAACACCATTACTAATTTATGTACGAAGATGTGAATGCATATTTCCATCAACTAAATTTAAATGCCCAATACCAAAAGTTGTTTTTACTTCTAGATAAATGAAGTTCATTCTTAGGAAGTAGGTAAAGTCTTTGTTAGGGATATATTAAAAAGAAACGATAAAGGAATTGTGTAGCATAACTGGGACAAGCCAGATATTTTCTGTTGTTTTCTCTGGAGTCCTCCTCAAACCAAAGAGCTAATTTTCACTCTTACATCACAGGCTTCAGGTTTTAATAAGTAACTCTTTTAAAAGATACTATCTACTACAGATACTCTTTTTTAATTGCATAATTTATGTCTATTTAGTTCTAAGTTAAAATATTCTCTTTTCAATTTATGAGAATCATTTTTTTCTTAACTAGTTTATTTTTTGTTTTGGAGAAATTAATGGAATTTAATTACTACGTAAGCATACATTTAGATGGCAGCTTATGTGTTTATTAACAAAGAAACAGATAATACATAGTTCTATTGTATGTTATCATAACTTATGATAGTATTATCACTCACTTATATAAGCCCTAAGTCCTATTATAAATGCAATAGTGTTTTTTTCTTTTTTTCAATTATCAACCTAAATTCAAAGGATTGTGAGTAAATTCCAAAGCATATTTAAAATGTTAATTATTTTTCTGTTTGTGTAAGTTGTAATTGATAATATGTTATGCATTCTGAGAGACATGAATTACATTATTGGTACTGACTATGCTCCATGTACACTGAAATGTCTTTTTATATACACTAAAAAATGAAATTGAAAATATTGTTGCTCTACTCAAACATCTTTCTTTCTTCACCTTTTTGCATAACTCATTTTTAAATTTCCCTCCTTTTAATATAGAAAGGCAATCAATCTTAAGGGATATCAAGTATCTTGACAATTCTATTTTATGAGCAAGGACAAAATAACTGGATTGGAAGATTGACCCCTTCTATCACAGTGTTTGCACATCATTTGTGCAGTTAGCTAAATTTCTTTTGTAGGCCGAACCATGAATTTCTTACACAAAATGATAATTATCGTATCAATATTGTCTCTTGCTCATATATATGTAATTAATAGTATCTATATTTCATATATTCATATCAGAATCAAGCCAATAAACAGAACAGTTAACTTGATTAACTATACATTTATTTTATTGGATTTCTAAATAGCCAGTTACTACAAAGACTGTTACAGTTCCACTGAAAATGAATGTTACCCTCTTAAAGCTTCTGCTGTTTCAAATGGAACTTTGATGAGTGACTGCATTCATTATTTTACTAGGCACACTGTGAGATAATAAAGTAGGTATCAATCATGGCAGGGATGCATTAATATTAAATATTTACTGCATAACTCATCCTTATTGGACATAGCTGTCGATAAAATATGCCCTCACGGCTGACAAGTTGCTGGTGTCTTTTGGTTGTAGATTAGCTCACAGCCCTGCTCTGTATTCTTTATCTTCATCACTGCACCAGTACTTTAATTAGGGAGAGCAATCTTCTGCATAGTGATTAGGAAATCACAGTTAAGAAGGTGTTACAAAGAGATTCTTTTCTGGAAGCTACACAAAATGGCTCAAGGGTTTGGAAAGTAAGTCTTCCATGTATAGTATCAAGGAAGCATATTTGGATTTCAAAAGCAAGTGGCAACTGACCTTGGGTCCATCAACTTTACTAAACTTGAAAATTTTGTGAACCACTGGCTGGATCTCTGAAGTCTTGAGTACTGGTTGGCAAATACAGCTACCTATTTATGTAATCAGTGATAGAGAGGGGGCAAAGAATTTCTCTGTTAGTGTTCCAAATGATGTTAGAGACCAAAGTTCATTGAAGTAAATATTTCTGTTACAATTATTAGGTAACACATTGAAAATATGATTCAGAAAATAATAAAGTGATCCATTTCAATAAATATCTTATTATAAGCATTTAAGTCATATTTTTTGGATAGCAGGTTTTCCATGATTTGAGAATGAAAATTGTAACACAACAAGGTAAGTATAATTTGATAATACCTCCAGGATTATAGAGCTCAAGAAACAACAGGTCACATCCACAGGTAGTTTTGTCACTATAGCGAGATTACTTTTATTAATACATGAAGTGTAACATTCAAAGTTATTACTTCTACAAAAGCCAAAGTATAAGAAATATTGATTTCATGAAAAAGATGTTCAAGATATTAAACATTAATAATAATGGCAAGGAAAACCAAGACACCCTTGGCACACTAATTAGTGGCTTTATTATTTTTCATCATTTCTTTTGTCCAAGTTTGTAATAGAGATTACTTTTTTCAAAGTTCAATTTCTATAATTCAAATGAGATTTCTATGGTTGATAAAAATAGATTTTGTGTGGTGGTAAAATATTAATGTGATTTTTCACATTAATAACATCACTTCATTGATATTATAATTACATGGAAAATAAAAATTCAGAATTCACTATGAATATATACAATTTATATATTATAAACATGTATACATATTGAATAAAACACCATATAACCTTTTAAATGAAAAAATGTACAAATAAGTGTATTTATATTAACACAGAGAAAAGAAATCACAATTTAATTGCTGTTTTGTTTTGATTTTATTTCAGTGTCTTCCAAGCAGTCCAGGTTGGGCTCAGACTTACAATTCTGTCACAGTCTGTAGAATATATATATATAATCTAACATACCAAGCTCTAACTTCAGTTTTTGTCTAATGATTGCCTAATCGGTAATAATTTATTGGTAAATTACAGTGTGCCTTACAATTAATTAACCTGTTTCTACCTCCAAAAGTACTTTTTTTTCATAAAATTAAATCAATTAATTCTCAGTTTTTGCTTCTTATCTAGTTTTAGGTTTGATTTGATTTTAGGCAAACTGGTGTGAGAAAACAAATGGATAAGTTTGCAGCATAAAGGTTATGCATCTAATTGTCCTGGTTAAAATATACACCAGTCCTATTTGAGGAAATCATATTTTCTCTCTGTCCTGTATTTTTCACTGGAAAGATAAATAGTAGTCCATGTTGCATGTATCAATGATGAGAAGACCAACTAATATATATAAGTGTCTTATTGCTCTAGCTAAAACTTCAAGTACTGAAGATAGATGCTATAATATATTGAAAGAAATTGGGAACTGTTCAGGAGGCCCTTGTCTGTCATTTCTTTTTTTTTTTTTTTTTTTTTTTTTGCAAGCTGCTTGCTCTGCACTTCCTATATATGCTTCTCAAGTCTCTGATGTGGTTGAAGACAAAATAGTTATGGTCTCACAGTCATATTTTAAGTTTTTTTAGGAATTAAAAGGATATTCTAGGTCTAAGAAGATGTTTTAAAGTTGGTAATGTAAGCTAGGATGGAAACTTAGTTAGGTATAGAACTGTAAACTCATTGAGATAGACATATAATAGAGTACTAATATCAGTTGCCAAATATGTATGGAATGGACATTGGGAATGTATGTTATACCTTACAATTTTCATAATTGTGGCCTAATTATTCTTATTTTTAGACTGCATTTATTGTTATAAGAAAACCTAAAGTAACAAATAAGCATTAAAGAAAGAAAGAAAGAAAGAAAAAGAGCCTTTTATTGGACTAAAAGGGAGAGCTGTTTGGAGGAAAAACATATACCTTAAATAAATAAATAAATAAACAAACAAACAGATAGGAGGGTGAAGGGGAAGAGGGTAGAAGGGTGGGACCAGAAAGGGAAGGAGGGGGTAGACTAAGATTGAGATGTAAATTGAAGAAAGAAATAAGTGTAAAAAATTTATTAAGAAAAAGAAAAATAAGTGTACATAATAAAATAAAAATAGCATTATCTATGTATATATACTAATGTGTTGGAACACTTCATGCTATTGGCAGATACTCTTATTGTTTCTAAACACACTGCTAACTGTTGGTTTGCTTTCATGTACTTTTCTGACTTTTTAAAAACATAATTAGTAATCACCCAGCAACACATATAAAAATATGTAAAAGAAAGTGAGACTATACTGGATGGTCTGCTAAACCTTTTAACTCCAAATTTGAATCCTAATAAATTTGTATACGTTAGCAGTCCTCTACCCTTTCAAACTCTCCCAAAGTGTCTAGTTCAACTTTTCTTTGTAAGGAACCTTTAGTTATTTCTGGTTTTATTGGTTGTTTTTCGGTTTAGTTTTGTGTGTGTGTGTGTGGTGGTGATACTAGATTTTTTGTTTTGCTAGAAGTATGTGAGTACTCTGAATAGACCACAAGTTCAGGTCACCCCATTTGTAAAGGTGACAATTCCTCCTTGTGGAAGCTTTAGAGCTTTATAATTCTGTTTTCAGACTTTCTCAGTTCTAGAGTAAGCTATTTTAATTATCCATGTGATTCTCTGCTACACATATCAGAAAAATCTCTCTTTTTTTCCTCTGTCCTTTCTACGTGACTGAAGATCTATGTCTCTTAGAAACATCAGTTATTGAGCAAAATTTAATTGAATTACATTGGGTACCATTATTTACTAGTATTTATGTTATATTTAATTGGTCAGTGGGTGGACAGTTGTTAACCTTAACCTGCCATTATAAATGAGGATATAGAGACCTGATGTATTTTAACAACCTTGGCCTGGATTGTGCAATCTTAACCCATCTAAGCTAACTCCTAATTCTGTTCCTCAAATATGACCCCATATATACATACAGCCCTTTGGACTGCTATTCTCTACGCTATGCTGATGTTCCAGGTCACCTGAGATGATCTTTAATCTACCCCATTGTGTGTCTCCTTCTTCCTCCTCCTTGCTTCTACTCTTGGAGGCTTCTACTTCATCCAGTGGAGGCTATTTCTGGCTACTGGAGGCCTCTACTACCCATAGCCTCCCAGCTTCAAAAGCCCATGCCTTAGTACCTCCTACCTCTGTCTTTGCCCAATGTCAGGCTTCAGCATTTATTCAACCAATCAGAGACGATGATTAGAAAAGAAATTAATGGACAGCAAGCAGGACCAATTAATTAACATTTAGAATGCATAACATCATCCCATCAATTTACATTTTATCACATGGCTCTAGGAATTCTAGAATATGATTATGTTCAACCACTGTGATTATATATCCAGAAAAAAGACAATATTTAAATAGCTCAAAACTAGAAGAAAATAAGACAGTCAATTCCATGTCAAAATTGAGAAAATAAACTAAACTGGGTGATCTTTCAATCGCATGCCATGGGCACTGGAAATATGCAACGTAGGATTTCTGGGTTCTGCAAAACTTTCAATAGATATTATGAAGACATATGGCCTTAAGTAAATAATCAATTTTTTGTGAAGCTTTTATTTTTGTGTTGGAATATGGATGTCAAAGTAGGATTTGTAGGTAACTACTTAAGAGTCATTCCAACTATGTAAGTACGACTAGGAAATAAAAGCAAGTACTACTCTCTACTGTAAAGTGTGGAGCTGATTTAAAATATGATCTGAAATCTATTTCATTTCTGTGACACTACAGTAATGTAAGAAGGAAAGAAATAATATATATATATATATCCTTGTTATAATATATATCCTTGTTTTAATTCTTAGTTCCAATAATAGAATAATTCATTCCCCAAGAGTATCTTGAGCTTCAAAAATGTAATGTGAAGAAAACTAGCAAAGATTACTCTTCACTCTTCCCTTCTTCCCTAACATCACTGAGGACTCAAGAAAGAGCTGCATTTTATACTAACTTTGGATATATCTTTGGAAAGTAGTCATTACTTATCATGTATCCAAAACAAATTTAATATTTTGTAACTCTTTTGTTTTATATTGTAATTCACTGGATACTGAAAAAAACTCTATAAATAGGGAAAGTCCTACAAGCTATTTATAAATATTTTGGAATAAATATAATATATTCATCTAGTCCCTTAAAATGAATGGAAATTTATGACTATGCAAGAAAATTGAATAGTCAGGCACTGTTTCTAGGTGTGCAATATTTTGAATAAATTACAATTATTTCATTATTTTAATTACAGTCAATTGAGAGACTTTATTTTTCTTGATAACTGGAAAGATTAAAATATTCAAAGTATAATGTAGCATATTAATTGCATACAAGTACTTAAAGATAAAATCAGAAGTGGCAAAATACATAGTTTCTGCCTGTTATTTAAATAAGACAAAAGAATTAGTCATTAAATAACATTGCAAATTTTCTATAGTTCACCTAATTGTACTGCTTTAAATGATTCACCAGGCTCTTGAGATGTCTGTTCTTTTTCAAAAGCAATTTGTCTCATCAGAACTGACAAACTGATAAATAAATTGCTTTTATCAGGCAAGGTTGCACAGGTATGCTGACATCCAAATTTTGAGAGCTGTTACCATAGAGAACTTCCCTATACATCTCAACAGACTCTGGAATACATCAATTAACACAGTTTAATCAATCTATTATTTTCCTATCTATACAAATGCATATAAACATCTCCCAGTATTAACCTCTATATGCTAGGGTTTAATCCCCCTACCTCATCTACTTTTTTTTCCTGGAATACACAAATTGAAGTAAATTTTTTCCGTTCAAAATGATATTTTATGACAAGATAAACAGGAGAGCAACAAAAGAAAGTAGAAAAAATGAAGAGAGCAGAAGAATGAACTCTGCCGCTACTTAATTTGTTATTCATGCATTTTATGAGTTTTTCATGTACATGCACCCTGCCTATCTCAGCCCAAGGTCAGGTCTTTGTTAGTATTCTATAAAGATAGGAGACGGCAGCCAATTCTGAAAGGCACTCAGCCTGCTGAAATCTATCCTTTCATTTTTAATAATCAGTTTCCTAATACAGTATATACTGCTATCTTCAATGCATGTCTTGTATAATAATTTAGGTCCATAGAAACCAAATGCACTCATATTTCCTACATCCAAGAAAAACAGATTATGCTATTTTGACTCCTAAAGTTATCACTACACCTATTTATTCTCTATGTTTAAAAACATCAAAGAATACCTTAGGAGTTTGGATATATTTTTGTAATAGATGAGGTTTATAAATACACACATATGTTTTTTAAGGAGAAGACATTATCTTTTGAAAATAATCATTTCCTCCCTTTTGCTGTATTAAAAATGACCATATAAAAAACCTCTTTAATAAGCTCTACTTTTAGCTGCCATTTTTTAAGAAAACATGGACCAGAGATCAGTAGCTTGATTAGTTAAGATTTTTGCCTTTAAGCATATCCATTAGTGTGTGTTTTTAAAGCCTCAAGAGCAATGATTACCCTACTGTCAAAAAAAATGTTTCTTTTCTGGTAATGACTACAAAACTTTAAAAGTTAGCCTATCGGTGATTAACTGGTCTCTTCTTTTTCTTTTGTTTTATATAGAAGTATTATCTATCTGTGTTGAGTAAATTCTGATTTAAAAGCCCTTCAGTTCAATGCCTGGTCTATCAGCATTCTTATATATTAGTGACAACCAAGATTTCATAAGGATATGAGTGTAAGATTATGTTAAATTATAAAAGTAGAACTAAATACTGAGAACTATAGCTAAAGATAGTTTGCATTTAATATATAGAGAGGGTTTCATGTATTGCAGAAGAAGAGGGTAGACTCTTAACCCATATTATGTTTCACTTTACCTGAGCTAATGAAGTCTACATTCTAGAAAAGGATAAAGCAAGATACTATTGCTCATTGGTAAGTGTATTCTAAGATCAGTACCTATAAGGATATAATCCAGTGGGTTTTGGGGTAGCACACATTCTATTTGCTTTTCTTCATGCTCTTGTGGGGTTGATGAGAGAGGACTGGACTAGGTGTTCAATCCAGATGTCAAATATTCTGACTCTCACCATTTTGACAGGAATTCCAATTGTCTGTGCTTCATAAGCCACCCCAGTGCTGCTTGTGTTTGAAATATTAAAGTGTGGATTTTATTTTCAAAATAGCCTAGTAGGGTGAAATTATTAACAAACCATCTCATATGGATATAAGAGATTTTTCTTTTTGTTTGTTTGTTTTTGATTGTGTATGTGTTTCCATGTTTCCATGATGTTGACCAGGAATATGAGATTCATAATAAGATCTTTGAGTCATTTAATTATTTATAATATCAAATGCAGTCTCAATTTTGTATATCAGAATCATTTTATGTCCATGTAATTCATATAGATATGCTATATATGTAATTGTTGTCTCACATCCTTACCTTGTTGCTGTGATAAAATGCAATGACAAAAATACTTGAGAGAGAACAAATTTATCTTATCTCTCAGTTCAAGGCATATTCCATCATGATGGAACTGAAAACAACAGGACCATTCAGCAACTAATAAACAAGCTCCAGAGTCAGAAAAGAGCAGTGGATGTGGGATGCTCATGACCAGCTTGTTTTTCCATTCATTAGTGGTCCATGGTCCTCTTCTTATGGGTGCTGCTACAGACTGAGCATCAACTTTTACACCTCAGCTACTTTAACCAACATAATCCCCTAGAAAGGCAAGCGCAGAGAACTACCTCCCAGGTGATTCTAGATTTTGTTCAGTCGGAACATGAGCAGTCAAGTAGGTCTCATAATTTTAAAATATCCTTTTTTACTATTATTTAACATTCAAAATAAACATTTTCTATGATCTGAGCTTCTCTATATTGATATTTAATGACAAAATGCAAATGACTTGCAAAATGTGGAAATTTCAAAATTGCACACAGAAACAGTCTACACCCATAATAAACAAAACACCACAATCAGCACTCCTTCTGACATATTCAGAGAGGATGGACACTTGCCACTTGTAATATTTTTAGAACCTTGAGTTGTCTCCATCTTGTCTCTAAAATATGAGCACACCATTTTCATCAAGTGCACCTCACAAACTATTCATGATAATGAAGTTAAGTTGGATTAAGTCACAGTTGTGCAAATGGATCAATCAGATATGAACTAAATTTCTTTGTTGATGGGAACTTACACATTTTCTAGGTTGCAGAGCAAACTAGAGAATGTATTTGTTGCAGAAACAGCTTTAATAAAGGATGAGCCCTATAATGTTTTATTGAAAACTCTAGCCTTCCAACAGCTTGAAACATATATTGGACTGTGATAAATTTAAATCTGGAGAGTGAAATTGATAAAACACCAGGAAAGGAATAAAGAAGAAAACCTTCATATTTCTGAGAGAAATATATTGTAGAAATTGGCATATTATTATGGTTGAAGGTATTAAAGACATCCAATGAGACATGCCCTAGACTGTGATTTTCAACCATTTTTTTCATTCCTTAGGCTACTTCCTTATTAAAGCTTTCTATCCCCACTGCAAAGGGAACATAAACCTATTTATTTTAAAAACTTCTAAGACAAAGATAAGCATCATAATAAAGTTCACATAAGGTGTATGCTTAAGAAGAACTCACCACCTTGATTACCTATAGATTAATCTGTACTTTCACTACATAATTTTGTTATAATATACAGATGACAGCCTCTGTTTGCGCTATTGAGTATTGAACGTATGTTATAGGAGTAAACTCTATACCACCAAGATTCAGCCCAGCACTTTCTGTTTCATTCTGGTTTTTCTTTTTCTGTATTCTTTTACTTTTACTTTGAGACAAGATATTTCTAAATTACCCAGACTGACTTTGTAGCCCAGACATGCAAGAAGTTGTCATTTCCCTGCTTCAATTTTCTGAGTAACTGATATTACAGGTCACCAGGCCTGCCTAACCTTTCAAAGACAGTATTTTCTCTTTCTGATACATTTTTTCAGCACTGAGTATTGAACCCAAGGTCTCATATGCTAAGCAAGCTCTTTGCCACTGAGCTATGACCAGGGCCCTGTTCTTTCTGGTAAAACAATATAGAAATAATAGATTCAAAGAACTTAAATGACTTTTGTTAAGCCATAAACCAAGAATACTGAGCAAGAATTCTAATCTAGATTTTTCCCCTCTGTAAAAGGTGATGTAATTTCATAACAGTTGAATGTATTGCCTTCAGGCCTCCTCTCATGAATTGACTCTCTGATACCATATATCTGATATGTCAAATTTCTAGCTTAGAATTTAGTTCGAAGCAATGACTTGTCAAAGCTCACTTGATAATATAGATTGTCCTAATTACTCAGATATATGTGTTATATTTGCCAATTTTTCTAAGGATCTTAGCTTCTAGGCATTGAGAAGATATATTTTATTTTACTTCAAGTTCCCAAATTTCATACAAAAATCTAGTCCAAATAAAAGAAAATAAATTTGAGCAACCATTTCATTCTTTGGTCAAGAATCTTCATATATTAGTTCATCATGTAAATATTTCTGTAGAGAAAATATACCTTATATAACATTTATATGTTTTATGCTTACTAAAATACTATATTTCCATTCATCCTTTGAAAGAAAAATATAATACAATACAATAATACAATTCAAATATAATACAATCAATAATAAACTCCTTTCCATATAAACAGATACTAGACCACCATCTACAGACCTATGATGTTACAGCTTATTAAAAAGACACATTAGATAAAATTTTCTTCTTCCTTCTTTATAAATTTTCCTGCATATTTCATAAGTAATTTGTTTCTCAGCCCCAATATACTCATTACCAATACTTTATTTAACATCTACATAAATAATATAATAGGTGTCCGGACATGTATTGTGTGTTCATATCCACACTCTGCTACTTCGAACTTGTTAGTGTGCAAGTCAGTCTGTCCCCCATGTTTACATGCCTCCATTTATTTGTAGCAAAATGTCAGAATAATAACACTCACTAAGTAGAGTGACTAGATATTAAAGAAGCCAATTACTTTATAGAATGCACAAGTATACCTTTCTCATTTGGTGTGTTTGTTTTATTCTCCTAGGAAACTGAGATATAAAGATTTATCTGTATTTTGTAATGTGTATTAATTTCTCCTCAGATCTCATTGACCAATATATTTTTGTGTTGCTGAGAGGAATAACATCCTTGGATAATTCCTAAAGCTTATATATTGAATACCATAAAAATTTACGATGAGCAAACCTAGAACAACAGTTGTTTAGGGAAAATAGTAAAAAATGAAAAAAAATGTAAGAGCTATAAATCACTAGCATTTATATCATTTTGAGTTTCTTTTATATTTTAAATTATATCTGGATATATGTATATTTACATGAAGACACAAAAACATATCTAACAAAGCTCATCTTTATTTTAGTGTGAATTTTATTCTTTTTATAAGACAAAAATGTTGAATGTGCAGAAATGTAATTATGTGTTCAATTATCAGTTTAATGTTCATTTATTTTGTACTTTAAATATGTCATATATATAGGTATGTATGTATGTATCTCTAGAATGTATAGACATATGTTATAATTTAGCTGAAGTTCCCATATAAATCATCAAGATACTAAGTATATGTTCCTCTAATAGCTAGAAAGTTGTTCTTTGTTTCATATTTGTTAAAACTTTTATATGAATGTCACAGGAATGAATACATTCTTATTTAAATAAATAACTTCATAGTTACATATAATACATTAACACAATGCATACAAAAAAAGAACAAAAGTCCAGAATTGTTTTATAATATGCCTGAAAAGGCATTTTGATTTGTTTGCAACATAATAAAGCTTTCTTGATTCCCACTCATACAACAGGGAATGGATGGAAGGGTCAGAAGACATGCCATTTTAATAATGACAAAATCCACTAAGGATTCATGGCAAATGGTCATCTTCCTACAAAATTTCAAATTCTTTCAAACATATATAAATTATGTTAGAATTTCTGTCAGCATAAGATAGCAGCCAACTTGAACTCTTTTTTTTTCCCAGCTTTTCAATGTTCCTTTCCACTCTTCTATTTTCTACACTTGAAGGATAAATAGTAACATGATATTCTGCTGATATTATTAGGGTTTTGTGCATTATGGATACTAGAACTCTCCTCATCTATGGTCATAGCAGCCTTATTTGTGATAGCTAGAAAATGCAAACAATCCAGGTGTCCCTTAACCAACGAGTGGATAAAAAACTGTGGGACATTTACTCAATGGAATATGACTCAGCCATCAGAAACAAGGAAATCATGCAATTTGCTGCCAAATGGATGGAACTAGAAAACCTCATCCTGAGTGAGCTAACCCAGACCCAGAAGAATGCACATGGCATCTATTTACTTATAATTGTATTTAACCATACAGTGCAGGATAACTATACTACAACCAAAACACCAAAGGGAACAGGAACATAGACTTTGTTACTTGTTAGTGGGACACTTTGCCCTATTGGAGCTGCCATGCAGGCTTCAGCGCAAGAGGCAGCCCTTATCCCTCATATGACTGCTGAACTGAAGGGGACTGATATGTAGGGGCACCCACTCCAAAGGAGTAGAGGGGGAGGGGTGAGATGGTGGGAGGGTGGGACTGGGAGGGGTAGAGAAAGGGGACTGTGATGGAGATGTAACTTGAAGTAATATATAAGCATTAAAAAAGGACTTAACAAGAAATGAGAAAGAATTGAAAACAACAAACTAATAAACAGAGATCAATGAGCATTATATTTGTGGTTCTCCTGACCTCACTGCCCAGCAAAAATTCCCTAGTGTTTTCTATATTATAATATAGTGGTAGGGAGGGTGAGTTTAAAAATATTTACTGAAAATCAATCTATTTGATTTTTCTTAGTATCTATTTAGTAGTCACCAATTTCTGAATCTGTAGCTTCTCAGTGCACATCCAAAAATTTTAACAGACCTCCTACTAGGAAATCCCATAGCACAAGCTCCTTTTTAGACTGAAAGATGAAAATAAGGTGTTTTGAAGTTCCCAGCTAATGTTTAATTAAACAACTTTGGCTTATGTTACAATCTACATCAAGACTCTAGATATTCTACAAAAGTTCCATAGATATTTTTGGGGGGGAGGGATCATAAGAAATAATGGAATAATTAAGATAGTTTTTACCCTCTTTGCTAAATTGATTTTGAAGACCATGATTTGCTGACTAGATTCTAGACTTGTAGCTCATGGTGGGGAGGACTCAGTCCCTTTGTGGTTAGCATGTTCGTTAACTGGGTATATGATTAGAA
Source organism: Lophiomys imhausi (assembly GCA_907164525.1). Lineage (NCBI taxonomy): Eukaryota > Metazoa > Chordata > Mammalia > Rodentia > Muridae > Lophiomys > Lophiomys imhausi. The sequence goes on from CAJQZJ010030960.1 coordinate 71,758, forward strand.
AGAGAGAGAGAACTGCAATTGTTATGGTTTAATGTTAATATCTGTTTAATCATTCTGGGAGCCATGTTCAGACTGTTATTTTCAAATAGACTCATTGAGCTCTGCTTATGTTTCGTGGTAATACAGTCTTTTTGCATGACTAGTACTGGTGTGAGTACTACATATGAACTGGGGCAGGAGACTGATATGTAGAGGCACTCTACTCCAAAGGAGTGGGATGGAAGGGATAGGGGGTAGAGGGTGGAGGGCAGGACTGGGAGGGATGGAAAGAGGACACTGTGATGGAGATGTAACCTAAAGTAATAAATAAACATTAAAAAAATTACGATTTTTAAAAAGAAAAATTTTAGAGCTCGTCCAGATGACTTATATCTGTAATCTCCCTATGTGAGTGATGAAAGTAAGAATATTGCCATATTCAGGGCCAGTCTGGCTACTTAGTGACTTCAAAACCATCTCTTCTGAGCTTCAGGGTGCAACTCTGCCTCACCAATCCAAAAATAAATACATAAACAAATGATATACTGAAAGTTGAAACTTAATAAAGTTTAAGAAGTCTGTGTATTGGATTCATGGAATTTAACAAATGTAATGAATTATAAATTAGTGTGGAAATATTTACATGTATTTCACATGTAACTGTTAGTACATATTACATATATAGATAGATATACTATACAGAACATTATTTACATTTTTAAACTGATAGCATAGTATGCCCTTCTATTTAATTATTATCAAATTAACTCATTAAATTTGTGTGTGTGAGCATTTGCTTGTATGTAGTGTACGTATATGTGTTCACTTATGTGTATGATGAGAATACAGATGTAGAGGTTAATGTTGAGTATTTTCCTCTATCACTTTACACCTAAATGTGGACAGTGTGTTTTCATCAAATTCATTCCTCATTTCTTCTCCCACAATTCCTCCCTGGGTAGTCCTAACTACTCCCTATCAATTTAATGTGTAATTATCTTATGCGTTTGTGTCAATTTTGTTTTATCTTTACCACTGACTCCACTAAGCACGGCTAGTATATGCATGGGTGCAGAGACACCTATTTGAGTATTCAGGTATTCTTTCGTTAATCACATCCTTGAAGAAAAGTGACTCTCCAACTCCTTAGCTCACCATCTAGGGTTGGACTTTTAATGTCTCTGCCAATTTTAGTACCGAGCATGCTCTAGGCTCTTATTATCTGTGTGTTGACCAGTTATGAATCCATGTTGTAAGCATCATCTCTACTAGAGGAGGTTTCTTTGATGAGGAGTGAGAGGAGAACTAATCTGTGGACATGGTGATTAGTTACTAGATGTAATTTTTATATTGTGTCTGTTAGCAGTAGGATCTCCACTAGTGTCCATGACCACAAAAGCCACAGATTTTGGACTTGATACGTGTGGTTGTCATGTGTTCTATCTTGTAGAGTTTGGTCTCAATCAAATCAGAAAGTAATTGGTTATTCCCTTAACACTAGTGCCACTATTGCAGCAGTGGGTATAACTCTCTCACGTCAGTCATTTGTAAATCAAAGTGCTTTACTTTTCAGACAGTTAGTTCTTTGAATCTGCTGGGTTTAAATTGGGTAAGCTGGCTGACCAATGAGGTACTGAATGCTTTTGTGAACTATACATAATGCTGAAGTTAAAAGAGTATGCTGCCATACCTGGCTGATGACTTTGACGTTGGATAACCAGATTCAAGATTTAATATGGAATCTGAAGCATTTAGTGCATTGAACCACATCCCAGGCCTAGTTTACATATTTTTAAGTAATCAGAAATATTCATCCATACTTACCTGGCAGGGGACTTACCATGATCACAGAAATATTCATCCACATAAAACTATTTATAATTATATGATCTAGCAGAATATATCAATAAAACAATAATGGTTATTAAAAACTTCAATAGCTTTGGCTATTGAATTTGTAGTATACGTATTTTGAACTGTATTTTTCATGTAATACATTCATATATATATAATTTATTTGATGATACTTAACACAAATTCAGTAATATAGCATACTGCATACTAACAGTATTATTTTTACATAAATATCATTCTTCTTTTCTTTTTTTTTTTTTTCGAGACAGGGTTTCTCTGTTTAACAGCTCTGGCTGTCCTGGACTCGCTTTGTAGACCAGGCTGGCCTCGAACTCGCAAAGATCCGCCTGCCTCTGCCTCCCAAGTGCTGGGATTAAAGGCGTGCGCCACCACCGCCCGGCTCATTCTTCTTTTCAAAAGACTCCCCAAATTACTATTTTCCAAGTCACTAAAATAGGTTATCACCAACTTCTTTAGTTTTCTGGCATCTAATTTCTTATGAAACTGAACCACTAAGTTTATCTACAACTTGCTGTCAGGTTCCATGAATTTTGCATTTAAACTATTCAGAGCTCTGGGGTTTCTCTTTTTCTTTTTCTGTCATGAAAGTAGCTACTTTCAAGACAACTGCTTCATCTGCACTATTCAAGAGTAGTTTGAAAATCATTTAATCTAGATAGAGTGTAAATAATTCCCTGTTACAATAACAAAATCATTTTGTAGAAAGTATCAGGCAAAAATCTTCTATTCTCCTGGAGGTGGTAAGGCAGATCCTGTGAATGGGCTATATAATAGATGTACTGTAACACCTCCTGCTTTACCTCACATGACAGTACACTTAGCCCTGAGATTATATCTGATTCTAAAGTACAGTATTAACTTAAGAATGAAACCCAATTGAAGTAATTTTACATGATATTAATCTGATAGTATTTAATTTTATTGACTTAAAAATACACTTGAATGGCATGAGGAATGGAGGTATTGCAAAAAATAGTCGTCAACATTTTATGCCTTGAGAGCTTCACAAATGCAGATTAGTCCATTCAACTTTCTATTTCTATGTTAAGGATTATCTTGCAAACAGACTTCAACAAAAGGCAGGAAAAAAATTAGTAGTTCAGGCAGCCACTGGTATGTCATTTCTTAGTTTTGGAAGCTGCAGGCCCTGCACTTCCTATATAATCATATATATTTATTTTCCCTCTCAGGTCTCTGAGGTAGTTGAAGACTAGATAGCTAGAGTCTCATAGTTAAATTTTGAGTTGTTTAGGAGTCAAGAGGGTGTTCTGGAGCTAAGAAGATGTTTTTAAAATTGTGAGGCAAGTTAGTATCCAGCCACCTTGCTGAAGGTGTTTATCTGCTGTAAGAGTTAGCTTGTGTATTTTTTGGGATCGCTTATATACACTGTCATATCATCTGCTAATAGGAATAATTTCACTTAGTCGTTTCCAATTTGTGTCCCCTTGATCTCCTTTAGTTGTCTTATGCTCTAGCAAGAACTTCAGTTACTATGCTGTAGAGATATGGTGAAAGTGGGCATCTTTGCCTTGTTCCTGAGTTTAGAGGAAATGCTTTAAATTTCCTGCATTTATTTTGATGCTGGTTACTGGCTTGCTGTATATCGCCTTTATTATTTCTAGGTATGTTCCTTGTACACCCATTCTTTCCAGGACATTTAGCATGAAGGGGTGTTGAATTTTGTCAACTGCTTTTTCAGCATCTAGCGAGATGATCATGTGTTTTTCTTTTTTTTTTTTTCTTTCAGCTTGTTTATATGGTGAATTACATTGATGGGATTTCATATGTTGAACTATCCCTGCATTCCTGGGATAAAGTCTTCTTGATCATGGTGTACAATACTTTTGATGTGTCCTTGGATTCAGTTTGCCATTATTTTATTAAGTTTTTTTTTGCATCTATGGTCATGAAGGTAATTCTTCTGAAGTTCTATTCCTTTGTTGGGTCTTTGTATGGTTTAGGAATCAGGGTGACTGTGACCTCACAGAATGAGTTTGGCAGTGTTTCTTATAATTCTATTTTGTGGAAGAGTTTGAAGAGTATTGGCATTAGCTCTTCTTTGAAGGTCTGGTAGAATTTTTTGCTGAAACCATCTGGCCCTGGGCTTTTTTTGGTTGGTAGATTTTTAATGACTATTTCTATTTCCTTGGGGGTTATAGGGCTATTTAATCTGTTAACCTGATCTTTATTTAACTTCCTTAGGTAGAATCTATCAAAAAATTGTCTAGTTCACTTAGGTTTTCAAATTTGGTGGAGTATATATTTTTAAAGTAGGACCTAGAGATTCTCTGGATTTCCTCAATGTCAGTTGTTATTTCTCCCTTTTAATTTCTTATTTTATTGATTTGGGTTTTTTCCCTATGCCTTTTTGTATTTGGCTAAGGGTTTGTTGATTTGGCTAAGTTTTGTTGATTTTCTCAAAGAACCAACTCTTGCTTTCATTGATTCTTTGTATTGTTCTTTTTGTTTCTACGTTAAATTCATCCCTAATTTTGATGATTTCCTGGCTTCTGCTCCTCTTTGGAGTGTTTGATTCTTTTTTTTTTCCTGTTCTTCCAGTTCTGCTGTTAATTTGCTCATATGAGCGGTCCTAATTTTCTTTTTGAAGGCACTTAGTGCTATGAACTTTCCTCGTAGCACTGCTTTCATTGTGTCCCATGCGTTGTGCCTTCATTGTCATTGGATTTTAAGAACTCTTTGATTTCCTTCTCCATTTCTTCTCTGACCCAGTCATTCTTCAGTAGATAGTTGTTCAGTTTCCATGAATATGTAGGCTTTCTATTATTTCTGTTGTTGATGAAGTCCAGTTTTAATCCATGGTGGTCTCATAAGATAGAAGGTGTTATGTCAATTTTCTGGTATCTATTGAGTCTTGCTTTGTGTCTAACTATATGGTCAATTTTGGAGGAAGTTCTATGCAGTGCTGAAAAGAAGATATGTTCTTTTGTGTTTTGATGAAACATTCTGTAGATATCTTTTAGGTCCATTTGGTTCATGATGTCTGTTAGGCTCATTATTTCTCTGTTTGGTTTTAGTCTCAATGACCTGTCCGTTGTTGTGAGAGGGGTTTTGAAGTCTCTCATTATTAATATGTGGGGGTAAATGTGAGTTTTAAGCTGTAGAAGAGTTTCTTCTAATAATGTGGGTGTCCTTGTATTTGGGGCATAGATATTCAGTATTGAGATGTCATCTTGATGATTTTTCTTTTAACGAGTATGTAGTACACTTCCCTGTCTTTTTTGATTGCCTTCAGTAGAAAATTATTTGATATTAGGATGGCTACTCCAGCTTGCTTCCTGGGTCCATTTGCTTGGAAAGCCTTTTTCAGGCCCTTTACTCTGAGGTAGAGTGTATCTTTGTTAGCAAGATGCATTTCTTGTATTCAGCAAAATGTTGGGTCTTGTCTACAGATCCATTCTGTAAGCCTTTGTCTTTTTACTGAGAAGTTGAGTCCATTAATGTTGATGGATATTAATTACCAAAGGTTGTTATTTCCTGTTATTTTGATGTAGGTCATGGTTGTGTGTTTCTTTTGGTTTAGCTGCAGTGGAGTTTTTTGCTTCCTCTGTTTTCTTGGGTGTAGTTATCTTCTGTGGGTTGGAATTTTCCTTCTATGATATTCTGTAGGGCTGGATTTGTGGGTAGATACTGTTTAAATCTGATTTTGTCATGGAATGTCTTTTTTTCTCTGTCTATGTTGATAGAGATTTTTGCTGGATATGGTAGTCTGGCCAGGCACCTATCTGGTAGGATGTCTGTCCTGCACCTTGTGGCTTTTAAAGTTTCTGAGGAGAAATCAGGTGTAATTCTGATGGGTCTGCCATTATATGTTACTTGACCTTTTTCTCTTACTGCTTTTAATATTCTTTCTTTGTTCTGTATATTTGGAGTTTCAGTTATTATATGGAGAGGAGAATTTCTTTTCTTGTGTATTCTGTTTGGTGTTCTGTATACCTCTTGGAATTCTATTGTCATCTCTTTCTTTAGTTTTGGGAAGTTTTCTTCTATGATTTTGTTGAAGATGTTTCCTGGACCTTGGAGTTGGGAGTCTTCTCTTTCCTCTATGGCATATAATTCTTAGGTTCTATCTTTTCATTGAATCCTTGATTTCTTGGGTGTTATGGGTGAGAAGTTTTTTTAGATTTCTAATTTTCTTTGGTTGTTGTACTGATTTCTTCATCAAACCTTCCATGCCTTAGATTCTGTCTTCCATCTATTGTATCCTATTTTTGAGACTCATGCATGTAGTTCCTGTTCTCTTCCCTTGATTTTTCCACTGCCAGGATTACCTCTGCTTGTGATTTCTTTATTACTTCCACTTCCAATTTCAAGACTTTAATAATTTTATTCATTTTAGATGTTTCCTGCTCCAATTTTTTGCTTTTGTCTGGAAATCTCTCAAATATTTTAAGTCTTTCATTGCCTTGTCTCTTTCCCATTCATGTTGAGCCATGTTGGCTTGGAGCTCTCTAATGGTATTTTCCATTGCTTTCCTTTGTAAAATTGCAGATACTTTAAATACTTTCAGAGATTTAATTTCTTCTTGTAAGGACTCTATCACTTTCCACAGTATAGACTTGTCATCATTTTCATGTGTTTTAGCTGTGGTGGAGTGGTCAGAGCTTGCTGTACTAGCATAGTTCCATTTTATTGGAGTCGCATTTCCCTGACTTTTGTCAGATCTGTTCTTTCGCTGACCTTTAGCCATCTGGTTGTTCTTAGCTGCTTGTTCCTGGTGCTTGGGCTCAGGGAAGCTCAATGCCTCAGTCTTACCTTGGAGTGGCTCTGCTGGTATGTTCCTGTGTATCCAAGCCTGGCCCCTGCACTGACACTGCAGACTCAGGATGTCCTCTCTATGGAGATTAAAACCGCCAGCTGGAGTCCTGAAAGGATACGATATACCATCTCTTCCACTGTGGTAGGGAGGAAGTGTAGTCTCTTGACAGGAAGTACTCTGTGTCCATGTCTGGTGACTGTGATCCTCCAGTGTCTATATTTCCAGTACTGAGTTCTTTGTTGTCCCAGATAGGTTTGTGCCTCACAAACTGCTGCTCAGCAGGAGTATTTCTCTGCTGTTGTCCAATCAGTCTTCCTGACCATAAAAATGTGTCCGACTTGAAAATTGCGATCTTGCCGCATTAAATATTTTTTATCAATATTGCTTGAGAATTTCACAGTGGCATTAAATATTTTTTATCAATATTGCTTGAGAATTTCACAGTGGCATACAAAATATTTTGATCAAATCTACCCCTTTTTTCTTCCTCTGCAATTATTAGTTAAACATAACTCTAATCATTTATTTTTTTAAACTAAGATAAAAGTTTTAAGAGAGTCTTCCTCCAGCTCCACTGAGGTTGATGTTGCATAATAACTTAAGCAAAATTAATATGCTTCATTGAATTTGTTCCATAAACAAAACAAAACAAAAAGAACCATAGCTTGAAGTACTAAACATTAAAATAATCAGCAAGAAATGCAAAATCATATCAGGAGAGGGTGTTTGGCATAAATAAATTGTGAAGTTACAGTGGAAAATATTTCAGGGAGTTTATTTAAAGTGTGTGAAAATCATAATTATGTATCCTCCCTTGCTTCATCTGCTCTTGGCACTATACCAACTGAGGTTACAGATCTAGTCTCTCAGACTTTCAGGATGCTTATGCAAAATTCCATTGTAGCCTTCTACCAAAGCACCAGGCTACACCCAGGAGGGCAAAGAACACTGCACTTTTAGCTAGAAGTCATATATGATCCTTAATCTTTGCATTTAATTTTTAAGGAAAAGATTTTAAAACAAACAAACAAAAACCTCCTTACATTTTCAAAACAAGAAGATCCCATATGTTTCAAAAACTTAATTAAGATAAATAAATAGTAAAATTTAATCAAAGAGATTCCACCTTATTAGAAACTTTACTTAGCCCGGATCCAAGATGGTGGCGGCCGGCGCGGACATATTTTGATTTCGGGGTCAACAGTCACATGGCAGCAAGTGTTGGAGGACGCTGTACAAAGGGCACGACCCCTTCTAAATCTCACCCAGCTACACAGGGACCATGGAAGATGCGTGGGCAGGATGCCCCTTCCAACTCTCGGACATGCTAGGAAGCCTCTGGACCCGGAAATCGGGATAACCCATCCCCCCAAAAGGAGAAATCCCTGGTAAGTTTCAACCTAATACACAGCCGGCAGATTCAGAAACCACGCAGAGATAATCCCCACCCTGCTGGGCACTCCCAGGTCTCACACAGATGTTCCAACTATCTGGGAAAGGTTGCAACCCTTGGAAGTGAAGTAGCTCCACTGCAAAGCGCCTTCAGACCCCAGTTTGTGAAGTCACAGGCCAGCTTCCAAGCCTCAGAGCGGCAAGGCTATTGGAGCCGAACTGTAGATTTACCCCCTACAGGAACCAATCCCGGGCAAACTGTGAGATATTTGAAACTGTCCTATATCGAACTTTTGTACTAGTAAGGGCCCTTCCGGCAGGGAATCAGAGCTTACTTGTGCACAGCTCCGCCACCTGAATTAATTAGGTCCCCACCTGGGAGGCGGGACTGAATGACTCACCTTATAGGGGTGGAGTAAGGCAATTCCTACACCTCAGTGCCCCCTTTGGACCCAAGTCCAGAAGACAGCAAAAAAAAAAAAAAAAAAAAAAAAACAGAGCGAAATGTCTGAAGAAAGCAACGCTATTCCGTAGAGCCTGAGCAAACTCACCACAACTGAAACACATGAAAACGATGACAATTCTACATTATGGAAAGTGATAAAGTCCCTTCAAGAAGAACTTAAAACTATGAAGGAATTCAAAGAAGCCACAATTCTACAAGTCAAAACAATGAATAACATCATTAAAGAGCTCCAAGCCAAGGTGAATCAGCTTGAACAGGAAAAAGATAAAGCAATGAAAGATCTCCAGACAAAAACAAGCAAACTGGAGAAGGAAATGTACAAAACGAACACTACCATTCAAGACATGAAAATAGAAATGGAAACAATAGAGAAAACAGAGTCAGAGTTAAAAGAGGAAATGGAGAATCAAGAGAAGAGAACAGGAACTACACTACAGATGTGAGTATGAAAAATAGGATGCAAGAGATGGAAGACAGGATCTCAGGCATGGAAGATTCGATGAAAGATATCAATACAACATCCAAAGAAATTGAGAAGGCTAAAAAATCTCTCACCCACAACATCTAGGAATCAAGGACTCAATGAAAAGATGGAACCTAAGAATTATAGGCATAGAGGAAAGAGAAGACTCCCAACTCCATGGTCCAGGAAATAGCTTCAACAAAATCATAAAAGAAACCTTTCCAAACCTAAAGAAAGAGATGCCAGTAAAAATCCAAGAGGCTTACAGAACACCAAACAGATTAGATCAGAAAAGAAACTCCTCTCGCCACATAATAATAGAAACTCCAAATGTAGAGAACAAAGAAAGGATATTAAAAGCTGTAAGAGAAAAAGTCCAAGTCACATAAAATGGCAGACCCATCAGAATCACACCTGACTTCTCCTCAGAAACTTTAAAAAATAGAAGGGCCTGGACAGATGTCCTAAAGCCCTGAGAGAACATAGGTGCCCAGCCAGACTACTATACTCAGAAAAACTCTTTATCAACATAGAAGGAGAAAACAAGATATTTCATGACAAAATCAAATTCAAAAAATATCTCCTCACAAACCCAGCCCTACAGAAGATCCTAGAAGGAAAATTCCAACACAGAGAAGATAACTACACCCAAGAAAACAGAGGAAATAGAAACCTCCACAGCAACTAAACAAAAGAGAAACACAAGACAGCCAGCTATACCAAAAGAATGGGAAATAACAACCCCTGGTCACTAATATCCATCAACATCAATGGACTCAACTCGCCAATAAAAAGACACAAACTTACAGACTGGATCCGTAAACAAGACACATCTATTTGCTGTATACAAGAAACACATCTCACTATTGAAGATAAACACTACCTCAGAGTAAAGGGCTGGGAAAAGATCTTCCAAGCAAATGGACCCAGGAGACAAGCTGGAGTAGCCACCCTAATATCAATCAAAATAGACTTCCAAATGAAGTTAATTAAAAAAAGACAGAGAAGGGCATTACATACTCATTAAAGGAAATATACACCAAGAGGTCATCTCAATATTGAACATCTATGCCCCAAATACAAAGGAACCTACATTTATAAAAGAAATGCTTCTAAAACATAAATCGCACATCGATCAAAGCACTTTAATAGTGGGAGACTTCAGCACCCCACTCACAACTATGGACAGATCATCAAGACAGAAGCCAAACAAAGAAATAATGAGTCTAACAGAGATCATGAACCAAATGGACCTAACAGATATCTACAGAACGTTTCACCCAAACACAAAAGAATACACCTTCTTCTCAGCACCTCACGGAACCTTCTCCAAAATCGACCATATAGTTGGACACAAAGACAGCCTCAACAGTTACAAGAAAATTGAAATAGCCCCTTGTATCTTATCACACCACCATGGAATAAAGCTGGACTTCAATAGCAAAAGAATCAACAGAAAGTCTACACTCACATGGAAATTGAGCAACTCTTTACTAGAGGACCACTGGGTGAGGGAAGAAATAAAAAAGGAAATCAAAGACTTCTTAAAATCCAAGGAAAATGAAGACACAACATACCCAAACCTATGGGACACAATGAAAGCTGTGCTACGAGGAAAGTTCATAGCACTAAGTGCTTTCAAAAAGAAAATTGTGAGAGCTCATATTAGAAAATTAACAGCTAAAATGGGTGAATTGGAAAAAAAAAAAAGAAGCAAACACTCCCAAGAGGAGCAGAAGGCAAGAGATCAAAAAACTTAGGGCTGAAATCAACAACTTAGAAACAAAAAAGAACTATACAAAGAATCAATGAAACCAAGAGTTGGTTCTTCGAGAAAATCAACAAAATAGACAGACCCTTAGCCAAATTAACTAAAAGACAGAGGGAGAAAACACAAATCAACAAAATCAGAAATGAAAAGGGTGAAATAACAACAGACATTGAGGAAATCCAGAGAATATTTGGATCCTACTTTAAAAATCTATACTCCACCAAATTTGAAAACTTAAGTGAAATGGATAATTTTCGTGATAGATTCCACCCACTGAAGCTAAATCAAGATCAGATAAATAGATTAAAAATCCCTATAACCCCTAAAAATAGAAACAGTCATTAAAAATCTCCCAACCAAAAAAAAGCCCAGGGCCAGATGGCTTTAGCACAGAATTCTACGGGACCTTTAAAGAGGAGCTAACACTAATACTTTTCAAACTCTTTCACCAAATAGAATCTGAAAGCACATTGCCAAACTCATTCTACGAGGCCACAATCACCCTGATTCCTAAACCACACAAAGACCCAACAAAGAAAGAGAACTTCGGACCAATCTCCCTCATGAACATAGATGCAAAAATACTTAATAAAATACTAGCAAACCGAATTCAAGAACACATCAAAAGTGTCATACACCATGATCAAGTAGGCTTCATCCCAGGGATGCAGGGATGGTACAACATACGAAAGTCTATCAACGTCATTCACCATATAAACAAGATGAAAGAAAAAAAACAGATGATAATCTCACTAGATGCACAAAAAGCATTTGACAAAATCCAACACCCCTTTATGCTAAAAGTTATGGAGAGAACGGGCATACAAGGGCCATACCTAGAAATAATAAAGGCAAAATACAACAGGCCAGTTGCCAACATCAAAATAAATGGTGAGAAACTTGAAGCATTTCCTCTAAACTCAGGGACAAGACAAGGATATCCACTTTCACCATATCTCTTCAATATAGTACTGAAGTTCTTTCTAGAGCAATAAGACAACTAAAGGAGATCAAGGGGATAAACATCGGAAACGAAGAAGTCAAATTATCCCTATTTGCAGATGATATGATAGTATACATTAGTGACCCCAAAAATTCCACCAGAGAACTCTTATAGCTGATAAACACCTTCAGCAAGGTGGCTGGATACAAAATTAATTCAAAAAAATCATAAGCCCTTCTTTATACAACAAACAAATGGGCTGAGGAAGAAATAAGGGAAACAACCCACTTCACAATAGCCACAAATCACATAAAATACCTGGGGGTATCTCTAACCAAGCAAGTAAAGGACCTGTACAAAAAGAACTTCAAGCCCTTGAAGAAAGAAATGGAAGAGGCCTTTAGAAGATGGAAAGATCTCCCGTGCTCATGGATAGGTTGGATCAACATAATAAAAATGGCCATCCTACCAAAAGCAATATATAGATTCAATGCAATTCCTGTCAAAATACTAACACAATTTTTATATAAAGAGCTAGTCTCAACTTCATATGGAACAACAAAAAGCCAAGAATAGCTAAATCAATCCTGTTCATTAAAAAAACATCTGGAGGTATTACCATCCCAGATTTCAAGCTGTACTACAGAGCAATAGTTGTAAAAACAGCATGGTATTGGTATAGAAACAGACCAGAAGATCAATGGAATCGAATTGAAGATCCAGAAATAGACCCACACACTATGGCCACCTAATTTTTGACAAAGAAGCTAAAATGGCACAATGGAAGGACAGCATCTTCAACAAATGGTGCTGGTCCAACTGGATGTCCATTTGTAAAAGAATGAAGTTAGACCCATACTTATCACCTTGTACAAAACTTAAGTCCAAGTGGATCAAAGACCTTAACATAAGGCAGGTCACACTAAATCTACTAGAAGATAAAGTGGGAAAAACCCTCGAACTAATTGGCACAGGCGACAACTTCCTGAACAGAACACCAACAGCTCAGGACTTGAGATCAACAATCAATAAATGGGACCTCAAGAAACTGAAAAGCTTCTATAAGGCAAAGGACACTGTCATTCGAACAAAATGGCAGCCTACAGACTGGGAGAAAATCTTCACCAATCCCACATCTGACAGAGGGCTAATATCCAAAATCTACAAAGAACTCAAGAAATTAAATGCCAAGAAACAAAATAATCCAATCAAAAAATGGGGGACAGAGCTAAATAGAGAATTGCCAAAGTAGGAATCCCTAATGGCTGAGAGACACTTGAAGAAATGCTCAACATCCTTAATCATCAGAGAAATTCAACTCAAGAGGACTCTGAGATTCCATCTCACACCTGTCAGAATGGCTAAGATCAAAAGCTCAAATGACAGCACATGCTGGCGAGGGTGTGGAGAAAGCGATACCCTACTCCATTGCTGGTGGGAATGCAGGCTTGTGCAACCACTATGGAGGTCAGTCTGGCGATATCTTAGAAAACTTGGAATAGCTCTGCCTAAGGACCTAGCCATACCACTTCTGGGTATACACCCAAATGTCTCTTCACAGAGTCATAAGGAAGTTTCCTCATCTATGTTTATAGCAGCCTTATTTGTAATAGCTAGAAAATGGAAACAACCCAGATGTCCCTCAACTGAAGAATGGGTTAAAAAACTGAGGTACATCTACACAATGGAATATTATTCAGCTATCAGGAACAATGAAATTATGCAATTTGCAGCCAAATGGATGGAACTAGAAAAGCTCATCCTGAGTGAACTAACCCAGACTCAGAAGGACACTTATGGCATCTATTCACTTATTGTAGGATTTTAGCTATATAGTAGAAGGTATCAATACTACAAATAACACACCAAAGGGAACTTGGATATAGACTTCCTATTTTTAATTTTAATTTTTTATTTATATTTTATATATTAGTTATATTTTTTCTATTTTTTAGTCTTTTTTATCTATTGTATGCTTATTGATTTGTTTGTTTAGTAGTTCTCTCTCCCAGGCAAAGATACACTTTTCACTGATGGTACTGCTTCGTAGATCCCCAATGAATGAAGAGGCTCTTGGCCCTCATACGACCTCTCAACTGAGATGAGGGACTGTTATATAAGGACACCCCACACCAGAGAAATGGGATGGAAGTGTTAGGAGGTAAAGAAAAAAAATGAAATATGATGTTTCGGCCTTTTATTACTAACTGTCATAAACTGTTTAGGATAATTAAGAAATGCAAACTAATGGTTATGCAAGCCGGTCATTCTGTTAGGTACTATGATAGCCTATTATAGTTACTTGCTAAGCTAATCAGAAATAAACCTGCTAAGAGACAAGCAACATCTGCTTACCCTAATATAAGAGATAGATAGGGCATCTTCAAACTCTTCAAGAGATCTGCAGAATATGGCATTCAAAGATGTTTTCATAACTTTAGATTTTTTTATAACAAGACATATCAACTCCTGACAGCACCCCCTATTCTCCTCCAAGTAGAAGATGAGCATCGAAGAATCTCCAGTGGGAGATGATTGAATTAGTCACAAGCCTATCTCTTGGTAGGAAAAGCCCCTTGCTCCAACTGTAGACAGAATGCTGTCCAAAAAGGACAAAACCTGGAAGCAGGTAAGTCGACAGCCTAGCTCTGCCAAGACAGGGTAGGTAAGTCCTTCATAACCTCTGCTCTACAATCAATGTCTGTCAGAGAAGCAGGGCCAAACGACTGAAGAGCGATGCTGTAATGTATGGAGAGAAAATGGGAACTGTCCAGGCAGCCACTGGTATGTCATTTCTTAGTTTGGGAAGCTGCAGGCCCTGTACTTCCTATAAAATCAGATATATTTATTCCTCTCAGGTCTGAGGTGATTGAAGAACAGATAGATAGAGTCTCATAATTAAATTTTGAGTTGTTTAGGAGTCAAGAGAGTGTTATACATCTGAGAAGATAATTTTAAAATTGTGTTGCAATTAGTATGAATGTTGAGTTAGATATAGAACTTTAAACTCATGGAGATGGTTAGATAGTAGAATGTTAAAGTCAGGTATTAAATACATATGGACTGGTCATTGGGAATGTATGTTAAGCCATATAACCCTCATAACTGTGGCCTAATTATCTCTGTTGTACTGTATTGTATTTATTAGTATAAGAGAAAGAGCCATTTGTCGGACTGAAAGTGGAAAATGTAGGGGGAAATAAGATATACCTTAAACTTAAAAGAAAAAAAAAGGGAAGAAGATGGGGTGTTGAGGGTGGGAGGGTGGGACTGGAGGGGGAATAGGGAGGAGAATGCGATTGAGATGTAACTTGAAGAAAGAAAAAATTAAAAAAAAGAAACTGTACTTAGTCAGCATTTTAATTTCCCTCTCTTCTATGGGAACTTTATTATTTTTATTGACAAGGCTTCCTTCTGTTCTTATAAATGGAACATTGCCATGTAAATGTTACTTTCATTAAAAATTAAAAGTTAGTAGTATTTTATAAACATTAGAATATATCAAGATAATATTCCTTGTTGAAAATTTCACTATGCTAATCGATGGTGTCAATATTCAGCTGTAGGGAGAATTTTAAATTAGTATACCAAAAAGGAATGTTTACATTGCTTAAATGCCCTTCCCTATGAAGTAAGCAACTTGGTAAGATAGAGAAGATGATAAACCAAGATTAAAATCTTAGAATAGAAGCATTAGTTCTTAAAGTATTTTGTTACAGGTTTTCAATATTAATATAACATATAGATTATGGTACATGAGATGGCCCTATGGCCATCAGTCAAAACAAGTCCAGCCAATAAAATATCAGACTCATTGTTTTGTTTGGGTTTATTCTGATTGTTGTTAGATATAATAACATGCACTCTACAACTGTTTTGATCACAATCATAAATATAAATTATTTTAGTATCATTCAATAAAGATTTTCACTCAGTGAAGATGGAACAGTGTGATCATATTCAGTTCAAAGGCCTTAGAAAATTGTCAGGGTTTTCAAAGAAAATCTTAGTAACTATCACTTACAATTGGCAATGCTCTTTTATTATATATGTAATTTCATTTTATATTCCAGTGCCCTTAGATTATTTTCAGTTGTCTTGCTTTAAGTATTAACTATATCCTCCAGAAACTGAAAATTAACCTAATATGAATAAGCTTAAGGTACCTGTGTGCTTACTGAAGCACCTATGTACATCTAGAGCTGAACATTCCTGTGCAATTTTCTTGGCATGTTTATGGAATAGCTTTGTCTCATGTTAAAAACAGAACTTCTTCCCCCTACTGAACAAAGCACAGGTGTGAAATTGTCAATCAAAATGAAGCAACAGTCAGACAAAACATTTTAATTATGCTTTAATTTCTGGCTTTCTGGCTTTTTATTCTACTGGAGCTCCAACAACATCCATTCAGGCAAGCTGTTCTGAATGACTCAGCCTCACACTTCCCGAAGGAGAACTGACATATTACTCATATGTCTTCACGAATGTGGTCACTTTAGGCAGGCTCTCTGGTTTTCTGGTTAGACAAAATTAAACATTTATATGGCTTGTCACCCCTAATTCTGTTCTTCTAGCATTAATGAAAGAAAAAAATCACCTGAGCATGTTTCTGAGTGAGAATGTGTCATTTAAATAGTGATGAAAAATGTATCTCATGGAGACATAAATCTTCCGTGTAATAAATAATTTGTAAGATGTAATCTTTACCAATTAAATATGTAATTCATTCTTTGTATAAATACATTCACGTAATTGCAAAATACAATGAAAATCAAATTTCTTAATTAAAAATAATTGTTTATAAACTATAGTGTTGACTCAGGTAATAATACTTCCATTAAAGTTAAAGTACATGCCTTTAATCCTAATATTTGGGTGCAGCAGCAGGCAGATCTCTGTGAATTTGAAGTCATCTTGGTTACCAGACTAGTCAAGGTAACATAGTAATGCACTATCTCAAAAAAGAAAGAAAGAAAGAGAATAGAAAAAAAGAAAGAAGAAGAAAACTTAGTTGGGTTTTATTTGATAAGGGAAATTTAAGTTATATTTCTGCTTCTTAATTTTAAATTAAAAGAAAAATTACAGTATTATTTGAATCATTTGAATGATCTTATCTCCACATATATTTGTTTTATTAGCTTGGATATCAATTGCTTTATTTTGTACTATGTAAATTCATAGACAAAGATTCTTAATTTTATTAACAAAGTAATGGGTTGCCCCAAATTAAACATATGTCCCTAAACCACATTATATTACATTTTAAACTTTTGATCAATTTTAGAAAAAAAAAGAGTTGCACTGTTTACACTAGTTGTTCCAAGCATAAATTCAATCTCAAGGTGACCTTGTAGTTTATACATAGGAAGAGTCAAAAAGGAAAAGCAAATAGTAGACATAGCTTTATTACACAGACATGAAAATGTGGTGAGACTTTAAGCTATCACTCCCATTGAGGACTCCATTGACATACTGAATTATTTTAATCTTAATTAAAAATGATTGTGCGGTGTGTGTGCTTTCTTAGCCCCTAATTAACGTAAGTACTTTAAAAACCAAAGTGACAGCATAATAATACATTCATAATTTATAGTGTAAATGGTAGCCCTAGGGAATATGCATTGCCATAATTCCCTTGTAGGTTGGCTCATATTGCTGATGAGAGTGCCAATCAGTTACAAGTTGAACAAGAACAAGGAAAGCCTTAGGCACACTATATACTTTTTGAAGAACTGTATTTCCTTGTGTCATATGTATATGTTACTGAACTACAGTGCTTTTTTTTTTCACATGCTTTTGGAAACTTTCTTTCCTCCAGTGTGGTATATAGTGGCATATCTCCTAATTGGTGATCCTAAGGGTGTCTGATGAGTAGATTTAGTTTTAGCACTGAGCCTTTACTTATAATTTCCACTATATATCCTAATGTGAATTCTCTTCCCCTGAGACTATACTTGTTTGTCCCTTGCTTGAAGTTCTACATGTTTGTGTCAAGATCAGTGAGGCAAATGATTTAACATAATAGACAACACCTAAATAATATATATCCATTTATGGATTTATGAGTCTTTAAAAGGAAGGATCCACAACCTTGATTTATTTGCTTGAAAGTACATTATGAAGTAATACAAAGAATTCCAGGGGGTAAAAAAGGAATATGCTAGAATTAAAGATTTGTGTCATTCTGCTTATTCATTTAACTGTGAAAAATGAAAGCATGCTTGGTCTCTATTATTTTTATATTGTCCTAAATATATGATTCTAGGCCAAGAACTTAACGGTCATTAACACACAAATTGTTGATAAATTTTATGTGCAATATAACACAAGAAGCATAAAATTCATAAAATAAGGAAAAAAATTCATCATTCTTTTTTCTCTAATAAAACCATGGAAATCATATTTGTTTACAACTTGGCAATAGTTACTGAATATTTTAAAACCATATCCTTTATGGTATTCTAAGATAGAATTTGGAAATTCCCATTTTCATTCTTATTTTAACTTTTTTATACATTTATTTATGAATTCAAGTTACATCTCAAACACAGTCCCTTCCCGCCTCAGCTCCCATATCCACCCTTCCACCCTATACCCTTTCTCCAACCTATTCTACTCTTCAATAAGCAAAGAAGTTAAAAAATCTAGTAATTGAAGGGATAGCTTCATTTTATCACTTACAGTTTCTAGGTAACAGATTATTCTGAATTAATAAAGAGTTATTTTTTATTTACTTTATCCTCAATGCTAATTTTAGTATATCAAGTTCTGTTAGAGACTGGAAATATTATTTGTCTTACAGATCATCCTCTAGAAAAATGTAGAGAATTTTCCTTATGTGTTTATGAAATATGTATAACTTCTGAAAAAAATACAAATTCTTGTCATTTCTTTCTAAATTAGAAAATGCATTCAGATTTATTTCCTTCAGATTCTTAATGTAAAATCAATAAAGAAATATTCTGTAACATTTCTGTGTTTGTGGCAGACCAGGCACCACAAATTATTTTATACTAATCACTAATATAATTATAAGATAAGAAACTATTATCATTATAAAATCATGACTTATTATCTAGTTTGCTTCTAAAAGTAATTTACAGCATAAAGCATTAAGCCATAATGAAATGACATTTGTTAAACAATAAAAATTTCCATATATGTGTTGAAATGTCATTGGGTTATGAGAAAATATAACCAGAAATTATCACCAGAAGCTGCCAAAAATATTGTCTTCAGGCTTAAGGCTCTTTTCTATGTCCTGAATTATCCAACATGGGCCTCAACAGTTTGCAGAGGAGCAAATGCTTACCAGCATGTAAACAGGAGTTGAGTTAAACACGCTGATGTTTCAAAATGAGTTCTGCCAAGCACAAGCTGCCGACTGAGTCTTCTTCCATTTTCATTTTGATTTTTTCTCAATTTTGCTGCTATTTTGAGAGTTTCACACAAAATCTTTTTTATAATATTCATTTGTATACATTTGTTTTATGTTCAAAACACTCAAGAATAAATATGACCTAAAGGTGCTTGCCAAAAGCATAACTCCTGTGTATCTTCTTGGGAAATTATGTGTTATTTAGTTTAATGTTTTTCTGTAGCAGAAGGACAGGTTGTCTTGAGAATTATATCCTATTTTAGAGACTTCTGTATTACTTGTATTAATTTTTTTCTTAAAATTTATTTTTTTCTTTGTGACTAAACAAACGAGTCTATTGACATTTTTATGTTTTCAGTCAAAATACAGTGTTTTATGGAACACATATCTGGCTAATATGAGAAGCAGTATTACCACATAACTAATTACTTACAAATTGTTCATAAATTCTGTGGAGAGATAGAAATATAATTCATTTCCCCAGGGTATCAAAAATATGCACACACATGAATGTGAATTGCCCATAGGTATGTGGTTGATTTCAAAGCATCTGGCTTTTGAATAGATTTTGAAGATTAATTGGCAAAAAGTAAATTATTGTTTTCTTACCTCATCTGGTACATGACAATATTTTTGTCATGACTTATCTACCTATACTCTTTATTTTTATGCATACATAGTTTTGTATATAGTCTATCCACATCATTTTAATTGCATATTGGTAAACAAATTTATTACAATTTGGCACCCCAAATTCATAGGTGTTTGGAAATCCTATAAAACACTGATAATGAGCTAGGACAATGGATCAATTTGAAAGAAATTTGTTTCACTAGCAGTTGGACCAGAATTCTGACTTCTAGTACCAAGATAAAATTAGATAGGCATGGAAGCCTCATGCTGTAGCTTAGAAATGGGGTGGTTGAAGTGTCTGGTCTGTGGGTCAGAACTGGGGGCTGTGTTTCTCTCTGACATGTGATGGGTACAGGGCCTGGGTAGAGAGAAACTGCAGCACCACAGATGGTTTGAAGCTTCTCTTGGGTCTGCAGGTGGGATCTTAAGAGAAAGCAGGAATACAGTTAGGGACCCATCTCTTCTGTCCCGGAAGATGAGAGTATCAGGGAGTGTGAGGTCATGCCAGCTGCTGTTGTGGGATGTCTCGGGAGCTGTGATTTCATTTTCTTTAGGTCATCTGGGACAGAAGCCATTGCACTGGACTAGAAAAAGCGTGGAGGATTCAGGGGAGTTCAGATATGGTTGGAGAAAGCATTCTCTGACAGTGGAGGTTCCTTCAGGTAGAATCAGAACATCTCGGAGGCAGCTATATGAAGAACCAGCAATCCTTTATTGGCAGTTTAGGCGTCATGGTGGTCTTAGTTCTTCCATGGTCCCATCATCTCCTAAATCTCCCATAAATCTTCTGAACTCTGAGATGGGTGAAGACTGTTTGAACCGTTGGAAGTAGAGAGAGATTTTGTTTGGGGCGGGGATCCCTTATATTGGCTGAGATTGAGATGTTAGCTATGCTATATTTACATGAGGAAAGGTCCAAGGCACTGGTTACTGTGTGTGCTCACATGTGGCCTCCTAGGGATTGTTTGGATATGTGCTTCAAGGAAGGGAGCCATTTGAGGACTGTGTCCACATGCTCCTAAGGCATGCAGAAGCAGGGAGAGAGCTTTTACCATGCCTTCCATTCTCCCGATGAGGTATGAGGCCCCAATTTTGAGACTTTCATGGTTTTGAACATGATATCCTCTCACCATCTCCATGCCAAATCTGCTGAAGCCACACCAACACCATGTGATTCCCTGAGATAGAGAGGCAGAGATATAAGAAACCTGGGGAGCTAAAGGAGACTATTTAGTGAGCTCCAGGTTCAGTGGGTCTTGGCCTTAGTAAATAAAATAGCAGTTGAGGAAGACCTCTACACACACACACACACACACACACACACACACACACATACACACACACAACCACACATGCACACATATAATTCATATTTCTACACGGTAACCACTTATACTCATGTTCATGCATACCACACACTTACACATGCAAAACACAGAATCAAAACAAAAACTCACATGGACAATATCAAACAGTATGACAAACAATGACAATTTTGACTTTTAGCTATCAACTATCAACATACCTTTGTTAAACATTATACATTTAATTAAGATAAAGTTATATTACTCTAATCCCTTTAGCCCTTTCCAGATCTCCTGATGCAATCCCTCCTTTGTTATTCATCTCCCCACACTCTCAAATTGACAGCCTCTTTTTTTTATTTTTATTGCTACATACATGTGTATGTGTGTGTACAAAAGTATAAATACAAACCACCATTTTATGTTTGTTGCTTGAATATATACTAAGTTCTGAAAAAATATTCTTTAATCAATTGAATGAGAAACACTCTGTGTCCTTGTTGAGGATTTATTGTTGCAAATTTCTTTGTTAAAAATGTCCCTCAATGGAGGAATGGTTAAAAAAAAAAAAAAACTGTGGTACATCTACCCAATGGAACACTATTCAGCCATCAGAAACAATGAAATCATGTGATTTGCAGCCAAATGGATGGAACTAGAGATGTTCATCCTGAGTGAGCTAACCCAGGCTCAGAAGGATACACATGGCATCTATTCACTTATAATCAGGTTTTAGACATATAGTACAGGATAACTATACTACAACCAATGCACCAAAGGGAACATGAGCATAGATTTTGTTTCCTGTCCATGAGACACTTTGCCCTAGTGGTGCTGCCTTGTAGGCCCCCAATGTATGAAGAGGCTCTTGGCCCTCATATGACTGCTGAACTGGGGCAGGGGACTGTTATGTTGGGACACACCACTCCAGAGGAGTGGGATGGAAGTGATAGGGGGTAGAGGGCGAGAGGGTGGGACTGGGAGGGGTGGAAAGAGGACATTGCGATGGAGATGTAACCTTTAGTAATAAATAAACATTAAAAATATCTCCCAGCATTATTTTGAAGAGCTATCTAGTATTTCTATCTTCAAATTATGAGTTCTCTTGTGAAAGAAAAACATGTCAAATAATATGGGGTAAACCTAAAAAGGGGCTAAGTTTCTGAATCAATGAAACTGTGATCTCTAAAAAAAAAAAAAAAAAGCCTAGCAATTGGCCTGACTGTGAAGTTGAAAACCAAAAAAAAAAATAAATAAATAAATAAAAAAGATCTAGTCAAGTGACTTATAATTAGGAACATGCTATTTCTTCCATAGCTTGAGATTCATTAAAAATAAATACTGAATATAAATATTTTAAAGACATAGCTCTTATATAAGATAGATTTTAACAGAAACACATAAAACAAGGTCACATACTTCTAGCCTGACCACAAAAAAATGTTCCCAAAGCTTCACAGAATTCTTAACTTGTATTTTGTCAATGAGTAATAACTCAATAAACCTTAAATCAGTGTTCATGGGGACTTACATAACTATACTGAATATGAATTGATCTGAAATATTTCACCTACAAATTGATTTAAAAATGTAACCACAGTGACAGATGTTGGCTCCATATTGATACATGAATTCCTACCAAGCTTCAGTTCTGGGTTCATAATTCTATAATCAGGACATTCTTGGAGAATAAAATTTTACTAAAGCTTATATTAAACATCTTTGATTTCTTGAATCTTTTTCAAGAAACCTTGGTATTATTCATCTCTTCCTCATCCTCCTCCTCCTCCTCCTCCTCCTCCTTCTTCTTCTTTCTTCAGCACCTTTGGAAACCCCAGTTGAAATGGCCTCCATGTTATTCTCTTTCCCATCCCATGTCACCTGGATCCTGTGTTTCCTCTTAAGCATCCTCCCTCACCAGTGTCCCCTGCATGCACACTTTTGGTTCCATTTTACTATCCTGATTTCTGTGGTTATTTGCATTGTATTTATGGATTTGGAGCTAGGAAATTCCAATGTGAAAGAACACAAGACACTTTTCTTTCTGGGTCTGAGTAATCACTATTTGATTTTTGTTCATATCTGAATAGTGTCCCATCATGTATATGTAGCACATTTTCACAAAATTATCAAATTTCAGGTAGGGGTTGTGGGTATTCCTGTAAATCACTGCACTAGGGAGAATGAGACACGAATATCTTGCAAATTCAAAGATAAGGCAGGTTATACAGATAATACTAAGGCTCCCTGGGCTAAAAAGTGGAACCCAAAGTCAGAAAATTATTCAAACGGTGTAATTTAAAGTTCACAAAATACAGGAAATATTATGAAGAACAGAATGGGAGGATGGAGACATAGGATTTATAATTAGTAAAGTGTAGTGAGATCAAGTGTTGCAAGTGGTTTCAAGCTAAGAAAACACATGCAATACCTGACTGAGTAAACAAATAGAATGGCAAGACATATTACCAAAATTGAAATACTACAAACACGGAGCTTATAGACTTGTTTTTCAGAAACTCTTCCTCTAGCTTGTTTCACTATAAGTGCCATATCTTACTATCCTAATGAATAACATTCAGAATGTCGTGGATGTTAGGACTTCTGAGGAAAACAAAATTGCTAACTTAGACTTTTGATAAAGGATAGGCTTGTCATTTTGACCGACTTTGGACTTGAAAGTTGAAAGGGGGAAAGGAACAAGGATTGTATTCTGTGAGAAAGTCATGCTACCCTATTCAGATGGATTCCTGATGTCATATATATCATAGGAAAAATAAATATAAGAAAGAAAAAGTAAAAAGCTTCAATAGCTGTAAAGTTAATTATCTGCCACTATCAGTTTAGAAGGGCTTTTAAACATGTCCAAAATATCTACTAAATTTTCAGCAAGAGTGACAGCAAATTTTTAAGTGAAACTAAAAAACAACATTCTTTACAGAGTAAAACTCTGACAGACTATGATGAATCACCTTATTACTATGGCCCATATGACAAATGTACTTGATCAGTCTTTCTTCATGGGAATAGTTGAGCTTATCCAGAGGCAAAAGTTGAAAGGAAATGAAAACTAACTGGTAATCCTAAGTGTAATACATCAGTATTTATTTAAAAGTATTCAAGAGAACCTTATCAATTACTGTTTATGTCAACAGAAAATCCTTTGCCTATTCCCTCAATATATAACCTTTTTAGAAGATTTTTTTAAAGAAATGCAATATAAATCAAAGAGAAGATATTTAGCTGCTCTTTCTACGTCCTACCAGTTTCATACCTCACAAAATATTCTCAGATATAGTGTCAATGGTATTCTTTTTTTCTTTTTTTATAATTTATTTTTTATTTCTTCAAGTTACATCTCAATCATAATCCCCTCCCTACTCCCCCCTGCAGTCCCACCCTCCTCCTACTATCTTCTCCCTCAACCCCCCATCCTCTCCTTTTTTTCAATGGTATTCTTTCATAATCCAGTTGCTACCCATATATAATTTTTTGCCTAGTATAAAGAGCTCTCCATATTCATGTATTTTTGTACAAAATAATTGGAAGTCACTGAAATTAACACAACCTAGGAAACTGTTAATATATACAATAATCCTCAAATAATAATCTTCCTAAATTAAAGAAGTCATTAGTTAGAAATCAGAGTTTTAGATAACATTATCTCTTTATTTACATATTATATTCCTTCTGAGGAAAATATACTTAGAAATCAAAGTAACTGCCAAAATAATTGTGTTCATTTTGATGTCACTACTTAGGGCACATTATAAATATAACTTTTGTGTTTCAAAGTTTGAAATACAGCACCACTGAGTGCTAAGGTTTTGTGCCATTATTCGCCACTTAATCATGGAAGGTTAGAAATTATTATGAAGTTTATTTATATTTGTTTAACTTGGATATACTCCAAACAAGAATTAAGAGAAATTTCGTATTTAAAACATGTATTTATTAGTACTTAGCAAACATCTATATCCTACAACCTAATGCCATATGTACCTAAAACCTAATAACTATAAACACTTAATACCTAAGAAGAGCTAACCAACCCTATCTTAATTTTCTTAAAATGTTATTAATATTCTTAGCATTGGTCCGTGTGGGAAAACTTCATTTTAGCAATCTGGCAGTCACAACAGGCAGTCCCTTTCAAGCATAGCGTCCTTTAGGCCTAACTTTGACAGTTTGTATGGTCAGTTTATTTCAAGGACTAGATTTTGTCTGGTTTATAAGACAAGCCTGTTAACCACCAAACTTGAGGTCAGCTTCCTCCAGCAGCTGAGACTCATTTCTATAGTCTCCTCAGCCTGTGTGTGCTTCACAGCCTAGTGTTCCTCTGCAGCCTCTGAACTCCACCTGTCTCGCTCAATCTACCAGCACTCTCAAAGCCCTGAACATATGTCTTTCGTGTCCAGTTTTCTCTCAGAAGGTTCTATGCTATGCCTTTTCTGCCAGCCTTCTTAGGCTGGCTTACGGGATTTGTATCAGGATATTACAGCCTAAAGGCTGGCTTATGGCATACCTTGCTGTATTCTGTCCTCCCAGTTCATGAGGGCAAAAGGAAGATAGGCCTGCATGGAGCTTTCTGGTTTATATTTAGCATTGTCTCATGATCCTTGGCGGTCTCCAGGGCCCACGAGATCTCTGGTGATATCCAGTGGTCCCCATGGCTTCTCACAGCATCCTACGTCATCTGTGACTTGTGTGGTTTCTTAGCCATGCCCCTACAGCAGGGAATTTTTTGTTTCTCACAGAACTGTAGCTTCAACTGGTCTCTGCCCATCTTGGCCCCAAGTCCAAGGGACACCAAGCTCCTCCTTTATGTGTTGCTTTATCTGCATACCAATACACTAAAGAGAACTACTTTCTACCACTTAAGATCATTATGGTGTTAAATATTTTCCTCTGGATATATTCTAATCTCAATGATTTACTTTTGCTTTATCATTAAGTGATATAATGTGTGCATTTCTAAATCCATTGTTTGTAATTTTCAATGTACCTACTTGGATAGCCGGAGTTATTCAGATTTTTCTCTAATGTCCTGCCACTTTTGAATCACAAAACATGTGCTCTGTCTACATCTGTAAAGCAATAGAGTTATCTTTCCATGACACTGTCACTATATGCAGTTCAGCACACTTTCTCACTCAAGTTTAAAGTTCAAATAGGATAAATATATATAATAAGATGAAGGACTATAAACACTTTTGAATTTTACTAATTGTGGTAGAGTATACCAAATTCTGTTAGTTCAGAATTTATACATATATTTCTGTGTGTGTGTGTGTGTGTGTGTGTGTGTGTGTGTGTGTGTGTACAGTTATAACATATTTTTGAAAAGAATGTTTCTCAAATATAGGTTGTAAGTAAAATTTCTGGCAAAGTTACTAAGAATCCATGATTAACACAGACAGGAAGGGAAAGAGCTAACACATGGAAACTTAGAATATATCATCTCCCTAGCATTAAATGAGAAGGCTTTGAGAACTGCAGAGGAGTGAAACCAGTGAGTGGATCCTAATGTTTTTCTGTTTTTGGGTTTTTTTTTTTTT
>CAJQZJ010030970.1:0-14999 GCA_907164525.1 Lophiomys imhausi
CATAAGGCCGACCACACTAAAGATACTAGAAGAAAAAGTAGGAGAAATCCTCGAACTCATTGGCACAGGTGAAAACTTCCTGAATAGAACACCAACAGCTCAGGACCTGAGATCAACAATCAATAAATGGGACCTCATGAAATTGAAAAGCTTCTGTAAGGCAAAAGACACTGTCATTCGAACAAAACGGCAACCAACAGACTGGGAGAAAATCGTCACCAACCCGACATCTGACAGAGGGCTATTATCTAAAATCTACAAAGAACTCAAGAAACTAAATGCCAAGAAACCAAATAATCCAATCAAAAAATGGGAGACGGAGCTAAATAGAGAATTCACAAAGGTGGAATCCCCAATGGACGAGAGACACCTGAATAAATGCTCAACATCCTTAATCATCAGAGAAATGCAACTCAAGACGACCCTGAGATTCCATCTCACACCTTTCAGAATGGCTAAGATAAAGAGCTCAAATGACAGCACATGCTGGTGAGGGTGTGGAGAAAGGGGAACCCTCCTCCATTGCTGGTGGGAGTGCAGACTGTGCAACCACTATGGAGGTCTGTCTGGAGATATCTTAGAAACCTTGGAATAACTTTGCCTCAGGACCCAGCCATACCACTTCTGGGTATACACCCAAAAGACACCTCATGGAGACATAGGGAAGTCTCCTCATCTATGTTCATAGCAGCCTTATTTGTAATAGTTAGAAACTGGAAACAACCCAGATGTCCCTCAACTGAAGAATGGATTAATAAACTGTGGTACATCTATACAATGGAATATTACTCAGCTATCAGAAACAATGAAATCATGCAATTTGCAACCAAATGGTTGGATCTAGAGAAGCTCATCCTGAGTGAGTTAACCCAGACTCAGAAGGATGCACATGGCATCTATTCACTTATAGTAGGATTTTAGCTATATCGTACAGGATATCTGTACTACAACCAACACACCAAAAGGAACATGGACATAAATTTCTTTTTTCTTTTCATTTCTTTTTCTTTTTCCTTTCCCTTTTTTTCTCTTTCTTTTTCCTCTCTTTTTTTGTTGTTGTTCTTTGTTTTTGTTGGTTTGTGTGTCTGTTGGTCTTTTTTTTAGTTTTCCCCCCGTAGCAAGGAGACACCTTTCACTGGCAGTACTGCCTCGTAGGCCCCCGGTGTATGAAGAGGCTCTCGGCCCTCATATGACTACTGATCTGTGGTGAGAGACTGGTATGCAGGGACACTCCACCCCAGAGGATCAAGACGGAAGTGTCAGGGGGTAGAGCATGGGAGGGTGGGGCTGGGAAGCGGGAAAAGAGGACAATATGTTAAGGATGTAACCTGTAGCAACAAACAAATAAATTTACTAATTAAAAAAAGCAGGTAACAACGTTAAAACACTGTAAATAAAATAAAGGACATAGCAGTTCAACCTGGTTTTATGAACCTCCAAGTTTTGAAAAAACATAGAGCTAAGGTAAAATACAGGAGAAATGTGGTGTTAACCCATGCCTTTAACTTCAGCAGAGATGGGAGGAGCACCATAGAGTTAGTGGACTTATAAATTCTAGAGTTACACGCAAAGGGTGGTGAGGGTACACACCCTTAATCCCATCATTCAAGAAGAGTACACCCTTCACAACAACACACTAGAGACAGAAACAGGCAGATCTCAGAGCTCAAAGTCAGCCTGATACAAAACAAACTCTAAATAAAGAAAAACTTCGATCCAGGAGTGGTGGAACACATCTTTAATCCCCTCAGATGGGAACCACAGGTCTCGGATCCCAGTAATTAGTATGCTGAGACACACACATAGGATTTGGACCGACCTAAGTTTAAAAGCTACTTACAAAAGGCCCACTCAATGCAAACAAATTGTCATTCGAGATCTCAAAATATATACACTAAAGCTGGTTTAGCTCCAAAATAACAAAATAATTTCTTCTTTAAACCAGATTGAAAGATAACACTTTATATATTGTCAAAAACCAAATTTGCTTCAGGAGAAATATTACCTACCCCCCCCCAAAAAAGAGGGCAATTGTCCCTGAGTGAGGATTAGGGCAGGGCTCTGTTCTTATCTTTCCAGGAGAATCAAAGCATCCATTCAAGGAACCCAGGGACAACTGAACAACGGAAACCTCAGCAGAAATCAGAATCAGACACCAAAAGAAGACGAGTGACCCAGATGATTCAGCCTGACAGACTCCCTCAATAGCTGTGTCCATCAAAAGCCTACAACCACAACAACTCAATATCACTAAGACCGTTCAGCTCTACACAATGCCCCAGCCAGAACCTCAGTAAAGCCTGGAAGTTCAGCTTCTGCCTACAAACTCCTTAGGACATCTAAACAGCTGAGAACAGAAGGACTGAACATAAAAGGATTGTATTAACATTTTTAACCATTTTTCCATTTTGGTTTGGGCTCCAAACAGGTTTACTATGACCCAAATCAGCAGGACGTCATTTTAAGAGAGCCACATGCCATACCCAGAGGGTGGGGAGGGTGTTTCTCTGCCCCCCCTTTTTTGGTTATTTGAAGGACAACTGAAAACTCTGTTATTTAGGGGAAGAGATTACAAGTTGTTAAATGGTCCTGTTTAATGGGCTTTGGAGGTTAGACCCAGGGTATTCCTTCTTTCCCTTTTCTGTATCCTTCCTTATCTCCTATGTAGGAATGCACGGACTTGAAAAAATTGAGACATAGACATAGCACAGGAAGGACCAAGAAGAAGGGTCAGATTATTGAATATGCCCTTATACCTTTGTATATTGATACAAAATTAGTAGTATATTTGGCTAAAGTGGTCTTGAACATTGTTTATTTTGCAAAAATAAGATTGTATTGGTCTACGTCGGTATTGATATTTGCATATTGATACAAAATTAAGATTATAGTTGGCCACAGTGGTATTGACCCTTGTATATGGACGTAATATTAAGATTGTATTGGGCCGCATAGGTATTGATCTTTGTATATTGATACAAAATTAAGAGTATAATTAGCCACATTTGAATAGATCTTTGTATATTGATACAAAATTAAAGGTAACGCTTCCTAATGGTATCGTACCTAGAGATACTCAAAAATGAAATGTGAAGCTCTGGCCTCTTGATACCAACCATCTTAAACTGTTTAAGATAGTTAAGAAAAACAAACTCCTAATCATGCATGCAGGTCATCTTGTTAGCTACTATGACAGTCTATCACAGATATTCTCTAAGCTACTCAGTAATCAAGTTGTTAAGAGACAAGCAACATTTGCTTATCTAAATACAAGAGATAGATAAGGCATCTTCAAAAACCCCAAGAGATCTGCAGAATATGGCATTCAAAGATGTGGTCTTAAATTAAGATTTTTTTTGATATCATGACATATCAGCTCCTGACAGCACCCCCTATTCTACTCCAAGTAGAAGAAAAGCATCGAAGAATCTCCAGTGTGAGATGGTTGAATTAGTAGCAAGCCTATCTCTTGGCATGTAAAAACTCCTTGCTTCAACTGCAGACAGACTGCTGTCCAAAAAGGACAAAATTTGGTAGCAGGGAAGTCGACAGCCTAGCTCTGCCAAGACAGGATAGGTTAGTCCTTCATAATCCCTGCTCTACAATAAATGTCTGTCAAAGAAACAGGACCAAAAGGCTGAAACTGATGCTGGAATGTATGGAGAGAAAATGGGAACTGTCCAGGTAGTCACTGGTTTGTCATTTCTTAGTATTGGAAGCTGCAGGCCCTGCACTTCCTATATAATCAGATATATTTATCCTTCTCAGCTCTCTGAGGTGGTTGAAGAATAGACAGCTTGAGTCTCATAGCTAAATTTTGAGTTGTTTAGGAATCAAGGGGGCATTCTAGATCAAGAAGATGGTTATAATAGTGATGCAAGTTAGTATGAAAGCTAAGTCAGTTATAGAACTTTAAACTCATGGAGATGGTTAGAAGGTAGAAGGTTAAAGTCAGGGTCCAAATATGTATGAACTGGACATTGGGAAGATATACTGAGCCATTTAACTCTCATAAATGTGGCACATTTAATTCTGCTGTTTTGTATAGAATTTACTGTTATAAGAGAAAGAACCATTTGTTGGATTGAAAAGGGAAGCTGTTGGGGGGGAAGAGGGTGGAAGGGTGGGACAGGAAGGGGGAATAGGGAAGGGTTTGTGACTGAAATGTAACAAGAAGAAAACAAAATAAAGTACTTATAAAAAAAAAAAACTTAGGTCCTTCCAAATCCTATGTGTGTGTCTCTGCATTCTAATTATTGGGATCAGAGACCCTGTGGTTCCCATCTGAAGGGATTAAAGATGTGTTCCACCACTCCTGGATCGAAGTTTTTCTCTATTTAGAGTTTGTTTTGCATCAGGCTGACCTTGAGCTCTGAGATCTGCCTGTTTCTGTCTCTAGTGTGTTGGGATTAAGGGTGTACTCTTCTTGAATGATGGGATTAAGGGTGTGCACCCTCACCACCCTGTTCCATGTAACTCTAGAATTTATAAGACCACTAACTCTATGGTGCTCCTCCCATCTCTGCTGAAGTTAAAAGCATGGGTTAACACCACTTTTCTCATGTATTAACCTTAGCTCTACGTTTTTTCGACACTTGGAGGTTTATAAAACCAGGTTGAATGGCTGTATCCTTTATTTTATTTACAGTATTTTAACATTGTTACCTGCTTTTTTTTAAATTAATACATTTATTTGATTGTTGCTTCAGCTTATATCCTTGTCATATTGTCCTCTTTTCCCACTTCAGCCCCACCCTCCCATTCTCTACCCCCTGACCCTTCCGTCTTGTTCCTCTGGGGTGGAGAGTCCCTGCATAACAGTATCTCACCACAGATCAGGAGTCATATGAGTGCCAAGAGCTTCTTCATACACCGGGGGCCTACGAGGCAGTGCTGCCAGAGAGAGGTGTCTCATTGCTACGGGGGGAAAACTAAAAAAAGACCAACTAACACACAAACGCACAAAAACAAAGAACAACAACAAAAAAGAGAGGCAAAAGAAAAAGGAAAAGGAAAAGGAAAAAGAAAAAGAAAAAAAAAGTTTATGTCCATGTTCCTTTTGGTGTGTTGGTTGTAGTACAGATATCCTGTACGATATAGCTAAAATCCTAGTATAAGTGAATAGATGCCATGTGCATCCTTCTGATTCTGGGTTAGCTCACTCAGGATGAGCTTCTCTAGATCCATCCATTTGGTTGCAAATTGCATGATTTCATTGTTTCTGATAGCTGAGTAATATTCCCATGTTTAGATGTACCACAGATTATTAATCCATTCTTCAGTTGAGGGACATCTGGGTTGTTTCCAATTTCTAGCTATAAGGCTTCTATGAACATAGATGAGGAGACTTCCCTATGTCTCTGTGAGGGGTCCTTTGGGTTTATACCCAGTAGTGGTATGGCCTGGTCCTGAGGCAGAGCTATTCCAAGTTTTCTAAGATATCTCCAGACAGACCTCCATAGTGGTTGCACAAGCCTGCACTCCCACCAGCAATGGAGTAGGGTTCCCCTTTCTCCACACCCTCACCAGCATGTGCTGTCATTTGAGCTCTTTATCTTAGCCATTCTTACAGGTGTGAGATGGAATCTCAGAGTCATCTTGAGTTGCATTTCTCTGATGATAATGGATGTTGAGCATTTCTTCAGGTGTCTCTCGGCCATAGGGATTCCTCCTTTGTGAATTCTCTATTTAGCTCCGTCTCCCATTTTTTGATTGGATTATTTGGTTTCTCGGCATTTAGTTTCTTGAGTTCTTTGTAGATTTTAGATAATAGCCCTCTGTCAGATGTCGGGTTGGTGAAGATTTTCTCCCAGTCTGTTGGTTGCCGTTTTGTTCGAATGACAGTGTCTTTTGCCTTACAGAAGCTTTTCAGTTTCATGAGGTCCCATTTATTGATTGTTGATCTCAGGTCCTGAGCTGTTGGTATTCTATTCAGGAAGTTTTCACCTGTGCCAATGAGTTCGAGGGTTTCTCCTACTTTTTCTTCTAGTATCTTTAGTGTGGTCGGCCTTATGTTAAGGTCTTTGATCCACTTGGAATTAAGTTTTGTACAAGGTGATAGGTATGGGTCTAATTTCATTCTTTTGCACGTGGACATCCAGTTGTAACAGCACCATTTGTTGAAGATGCTGTCCTTCTTCCATTGTGCGGTTTTGGCTTCTTTGTCAAAGATTAGTTGGCCATAGGTGTGTGGGTCCATGTTTGGGTCTTCAATTCGATTCCCTTGATCCACTGGTCTGTTTCTATACCAGTACCATGCTGTTTTTATTATTATTGCTCTGTAGTACAGCTTGAAATCTGGGATGGTGATACCTCCAGATGCTTTTTTATTGTACAGGATTGATTTAGCTATTCTGGGCTTTTTGTTGTTCCATATGAAGTTGAGTATAGCTTTTTCCAAGTCTATAAAGAATTGTGTTGGTATTTTGATAGGAATTGCATTGAATCTTTTGGTAGAATAGCCAATTTTATTATGTTGATCCTACCTATCCATGAGCATGGGAGATCTTTCCATCTTCTAAATACCTCTTCCATTTCTTTCTTCAGGGGCTTGAAGTTCTTGTTGTATAGGTCCTTTACTTGCTTGGTTAGAGTTACCCCCAGGTATTTTATATTGTTTGTGGCTATTGTGAAGGGGGTTGTTTCCCTTATTTCTTTTTCGGTATGCTTGTTTGTTGTATAAAGAAGGGCTTCGGATTTTTTTGAGTTAATTTTGTATCCAGCCAGCTTGTTGAAGTTGTTTATCAGCTGTAAGAGTTCTTTCGTGGAGTTTTTGGGGTCGCTTATGTATACTAACATATCATCTGCGAATAGGGATAATTTGACTTCTTCATTTCCAATGTTTATCCCTTTGATGTCCTTTAGTTGTCTTATTGCTCTAGCAAGAACTTCAAGTACTATATTGAAGAGATATGGTGAAAGTGGACATCCTTGCCTTATCCCTGAGTTTAGAGGAAATGCTTCAAGCTTCTCTCCATTTAATTTGATGTTGGCCACTGGCTTGCTGTATATCGCCTTTATTATTTCTAGGTATGGTCCTTGTATGCCCGTTCTCTCCAGAACTTTTAGCATGAAGGGGTGTTGGATTTTGTCAAATGCTTTTTCTGCATCTAGCGAGATTATCATGTGGTTTTTTTCTTTCATCTTGTTTATATGGTGAATTACATTGATAGACTTTCGTATATTGAACCATCCCTGCATTCCTGGGATGAAGCCTACTTGATCATGATGTATGATATTTTTTATGTGTTCTTGAATTCGGTTTGCTAGTATTTTATTAAGTATCTTTGCATCTATGTTCATGAGGGAGATTGGTCTGAAGATCTCTTTCTTTGTTAGGTCTTTGTGTGGTTTAGGAATCAGAATGACAGTGGCCTCATAGAATGAGTTTGGCAGTGTTCTCTATGTTTCTATGTGGTTGAAGAGTTTGAAGAGTAATGGTGATAGCTCCTCTTTGAAGATCCGGTAGAATTCCGTGCTAAAGCCATCTGTCCTTGGGCTTTTTTTGGTTGGGAGATTATTAATGACTGTTTCTATTTCCTTAGGGGTTATTGGGATGTTTAAGCTGTTAATCTGATTTTGATTTAGTTTTGGTAGGTGGAATTTATTGAGGAAATTGTCCATTTCGCTTAGGTTTTCAAATTTGGTGGAGTATAGATTTTTAAAGTAGAACCCGAATATTTTCTGGATCTCCTCAATGTCTGTTGTTATTTCTCCCTTTTCATTTCTGATTTTGTTGATTTGTGTTCTTTCTCTTTGCCTTTTAGTTAATTTGGCTAGGGGTCTGTCTATTTTGTTGATTTTCTCGAAGAACCAACTCTTAGTTTCATTGATTCTTTGTATAGTTCTTTTTGATTCTAAGTTGTTGATTTCAGCCCTAAGTTTGATGATTTCCTGCCTTCTGCTCCTCTTGGGCGTGTTTGCTTCTTTTTTTTTCCAATTCACCCAGCTTAGCTGTTAATTCACTAATATGAGCTGTCACAATTTTCTTTTTGAATGCACTTAGTGCTATGAACTTTCCTTGTAGCACAGCTTTTATTGTATCCCATAGGTTTGGGTATGTTGTGTCTTCATTGTCTTTGGATTTTAAGAAGTCTTTGATTTCCTTCTTTATTTCTTCCCTGACCCAGTGGTCATCCAGTAAGGAACTGTTCAATTTCCATGTGTGTGTAGGCTTTCTGTTGATTCTTTTGCTGTTGAAGACCAACTTTATTCCGTGGTGGTCTGATAAGATACAAGGTATTATTTCAATTTTCTTGTATCTATTGAGACTATCTTTGTGTCCAACTATGTGGTCTATTTTGGAGAAGGTTCCATGGGGTGCTGAGAAAAAGGTGTATTCCTTTGTGTTTGGGTGAAACGTTCTGTAGATGTCTGTTAGGTCCATTTGTTTCATGATCTCTTTTAGACTCAATATTTCTGTGTTTGGCCTCAGTCTTGATGATCTGTCCATTGTTGTGAGTGGGGTGTTGAAGTCTCCCACTACTAATGTGTTGTGATCGACATGCGATTTAAGGTTTAGAAGTGTTTCTTTTACAAAAGTAGGTGCCTTTTTATTTGGGGCACAGATGTTCAGTATTGAGATTTCCTCTTGATGAATATTCCCTTTAATGAGTATATAATGCCCTTCTTTGTCTTTTTTCATTAACTTCAGTTGGAAGTCTGTTTTGTTTGATATTAGGATGGCTACTCCAGCTTGCTTCCTGGGTCCATTTGCTTGGAAAACCTTTTCCCAACCCTTTACTCTGAGGTAGTGACTATCTCTGGTAGTGAGATGTGTTTCTTGTATGCAGCAAAGGGACGGTCAGCTTGCGGATCCACTCTGTAAATCTGTGTCTTTTTATTGGGGAGTTTAGACCATTGATGTTGATGGATATTAATGACCTGGGGTTGTTATTTCCCATTAGTTTGGTATAGGTGATTGTCCTGTGCCTCTTTTGGTTTAGTTGCTGAGGAGTTTTCTATTCCCTTTGTTTTCTTGGGTGAAGTTTTCTTCTCTGGGATGGAATTTTCCTTCTAGGATTTTCTGTAGGGCTGGGTTTTTGGGGAGATATTGTTTTAATTTGATTTTGTCATGGAATATCTTGTTTTCTCCTTCTATGTTGATAGAGAGTTTTGCTGGGTATAGTAGTCTGGGTGGGCACCTATGATCTCTCAGGACTTGTAAGATATCTGTCCAGACCCTTCTAGCTTTTAAAGTTTCTGAAGAGAAGTCAGGTGTAATTCTGATGTGTCTGCCATTGTATGTGACTTGACCTTTTTCTCTTATAGCTTTTAATATCCTTTCTTTGTTCTGTACATTTGGTGTTTCAATTATTATGTGGTGAGAGGAGTTTCTTTTCTGATCTAATCTGTTCGGTGTTCTGTAAGCCTCTAGGATTTTTACTGGCATCTCTTTTTTCAGGTTTGGGAAGTTTTCTTCTATGACTTTGTTGAAGATATTTCCTGGACCTTGGAATCAGGAGTCTTCTCTTTCCTCTATGCCTATAATTCTTAGGTTCCGTCTTTTCATTGAGTCCTTGATTTCTTGGATGTTGTGGGTGAGAGATTTTTTAGCCTTCTCATTTTCTTTGGATGTTGTATTGATTTCTTCCATCGAATCTTCCATGCCTGAGATCCTGTCTTCCATCTCTTGCATCCTATTGTTGATACTCGCATCTGTAGTTCCTGTTCTCTTCCCTTGGTTCTCCACTTCCTCTTTTAACTCTGACTGTGTTTTCTTTATTGTTTCTATTTCTATTTTCATGTCTTGTATGGTATTGTTCGTTTTGTACATTTCCTTCTCCAGCTTACTTGTTTTTTTTTCTGAAAATATTTCATTGCTTTGTCTTTTTCCTGTTCAAGCTCTGTCACCTTGGCTTGGAGTTCTTTAATGGTGTTGTTCATTGTTTTGGCTTGTAAAATTGTGGCTTCTTTGAATTCCTTCATAGATCTAAGTTCTTCTTGAAGGGACTCTATCACTTTCCATAATACAGAATTGTCATCGTTTTCATGTGTTACTGTTGGTGTGAGGTCATCCGAATTGGATGAGCTAGGATAATTCTGCGTTGTTGGAGTCATATTTCCTTGATTTCTATTTTTTCTTGGACCTTTGGCCATGTGGGTGTGTTTAGCTGTCTGTTCTTGTCGTTTTCTGTGTTTGGATCCACATGGGATGCTCTGGTGAAGGAGTCAAATTGCTTGGCTATCTGTTGTTGCTTACAGGGGGATCTCAGGGTCACTGTGGTTTTAATAGCCTGAATCGCTGTGAGCTGGTGCAGCCTATTCCAAGGTAGTGAGTAATGGTCCGGGATTGTTTCAGTGCTCCCAGTTCAGACTTCTCTATGTTGCACACTGAGTGATCAGCCTGTAATGGTTCTGATGGTATGGACCTGTTTGCCCAGGCACAGATTCTGTGGGCTTTGTGTCATTACAGAGGCTGACAGGGCCCGGCTCCACACCTAATATTTCTGGGTTTACCAGAATACAGCTATGGACCCCTGGCTTCTGGTTACCCACTAGGCTTCTCCGCCACTCACCTGGCCGCTTCCCTCCCTCTCTGCTCCACCGTGGGTGGGCGGAACTTCATCCCCTCCTGCCGTCTGAGCTGGCCTCCCACCCTAGCTGCTTTGCTGTGGGTGGGCGGAGCTTCGGCCCCTCCCGCTGTCTGAGCCGGCCTCCCACCGTAGCTTCTTTGCCGTGGGTGGGCGGAGCTTCGGCCCCTCCTGCCTTCTGAGCTGGCCTCCTGCCCTAGCTGCTTTGCCATGGATGCACCGGGCACCAGCCCTGCCCACCTGCACCCGCTTCCCTCCCCAACTGCTCTGCCCGCCCACCTCCCGCTCCAGCTGGAGCGGCTGTGGATCACCTGCCAAGCGCCCTGTTTCTTCCTTGTTAAGACTTCAACTATTCTGCAAAGTTTCCTAAGTAGTTATAAGGTCTTCCTGAGGTGTAGGAAGCCCAGTAGGCTAATGGGCGATCGCCATGTGGCCTTTGATTCTGCCTGCTGTGTGTTGGGATCGATCTTACCAGGCACCTCTCCAAATGGGAGTTCCTGAATCCTGGATTTAGTGGCTTCCTTGTCTGTGAGAGATGAGAGAGAGCCTTGCCCTGGGACTTTTAACAGTCCTTTGGGAGCTGAGTGTTCCCGGAGGGGCCAGACCCTCCGGTTTTTGCACAGTGTCCCACAACTCTGTGTTTTCGATGGCTCCTCTCTCCCACATTCAAAATTCGTCTGTGCAGTTCACCGCCATCTTCGGAAGGACCTAAGTTTAAAAGCTACTTACAAAAGGCCTACTCAATACAAACAAATTGTCCTTTGAGATCTCAAAATATATACACTAAAGCTGGTTTAGCTCCAAAATGAAAAAATAATTTCTTCTTTAACCCAGATTGAAAGATAACACTTTATGTATTGTCAGAAAAAACAAATTTGCTTCAGGAGAAATATTACCTAGCCCCCCCCCCCAAAAAAAAGAGGGTAATTGTCCCAGAGTTAGGATTAGGGCAGGGCTCTGTTCTTATCTTTCCAGGAGAATCAAAGCATCCATTCAAGGAACCCAGGGACAACAATGGAAACCTCAGCAGAAAACAGAATCAGACACCAAAGAAGACCAGTGACCCAGTTGATTCAGCCTGACAGACTCCCTCAATAACTGTCTCCATCAAAAGCCTACAACCACAACAACTCAGTATCGCTAAGACCGTTCAGCTCTACACAATGCCCCAGCCAGAACCTCAGTAAAGCCTGGAAGTTCAGCTTCTGCCTACAAACTCCTTAGGATATCTAAACAGCTGAGAACAGAAGGATTGAACATAAAAGGATTGTACTAACATTTTTAACCATTTTTCCATTTTGGTTCGGGCCCCAAACAGGTTTACTATGACCCAAATCAGCACGAAGTCATTTTAAGAGAGCGACATCCCATGCCCAGAGGGTGGGGACGGTGTTTCTCCGCCTCCCCTTTTTGGTTATTTGAAGGATAATTGAAAACTCTGTTATTTAGGGGAAGAGATTACAAGCTGTTAAGTGGTCCTGTTTAATGGGTTTTGGAGGTTAGACCCAGGGTATTCCTTCTTTCCCGTTTCTGTATCCTTCTTTCTCCCCTATGTAGGAGTACACGGACTTGAGAAAAATGAGACATAGACATAGCACAGGAAGGACCAAGAAGAAGGGACAGATTATTGAATATGCCCTTATACCTTTGTATATTGATACAAAATTAGTAGTATATTTGGCTAAAGTGGTATTGACCATTGTTTATTGTGCAAAAATAAGATTGTATTGGACTACATTGGTATTGATCTTTGTATATTGATACAAAATTACGATTATTGTTGGCCACAATGGTATTGACCCTTGTATATGGACGTAATATTAAGATTGTATTGGGCTACATAGGCATTGATCTTTGTATATTGATACAAAATTAAGAGTATATTTAGCCACATTTGAATAGATCTTTGTATATTGATACAAATTTAAAGGTAACACTTCCTAAT
This sequence comes from Lophiomys imhausi, assembly GCA_907164525.1. Taxonomy (NCBI): domain Eukaryota; kingdom Metazoa; phylum Chordata; class Mammalia; order Rodentia; family Muridae; genus Lophiomys; species Lophiomys imhausi. Next base: position 12,478 of record CAJQZJ010030970.1, read on the forward strand.
GGTATCGTACCTAGAGATACTTAAAAATGAAATGTGAAGCTCTGGCCTCTTGATACCAACCGTCTTAAACTGTTTAGGATAGTTAAGAAACACAAACTCCTAGCATACAAGCATGTCACTTTGTTAGCTACTATGACAGTCTATCACAGATATTCTCTAAGCTACTCAGTAATCAAGTTGTTAAGAGACAAGCAACATTTGCTTACCTAAATACAAGAGATGGATAGGGCATCTTCAAAAACCCCAAGAGATCTGCAGAATATGGCATTCAAAGATGTGGTTTTAAATTAAGATTTTTTTTTGATATCGAGACATATCAGCTCCTGACAGCACCCCCTATTCTACTTCAAGTAGAAGATAAGCATTGAAGAATCTCCAGTGTGAGATGGTTGAATTAGTCGCAAGCCTATCTCTTGGCATAAAAAACTCTTTGCTTCAACTGCAGACAGACTGCTGTCCAAAAAGGACAAAACTTGGTAGCAGGGAAGTTGACAGCCTAGCTCTGCCAAGACAGGGTAGGTAAGTCCTTCATAATCCCTTCTCTACAATAAATGTCTGTCAGAGAAACAGGACCAAAAGGCTGAAGACTGATGCTGAAATGTATGGAGAGAAAATGGGAACTGTCCAGATAGTCACTGGTTTGTCATTTCTTAGTATTGGAAGCTGCAGGCCCTGCACTTCCTATATAATCAGATATATTTATCCCTCTCAGGTCTCTGAGGTGGTTGAAGAATAGACAGCTAGTGTCTCATAGTTAAATTTTGAGTTGTTTAGGAATCAAGAGGGCGTTCTAGATCTAAGAAGATGGTTATAATAGTGATGCAAGTTAGTATGAAAGCTAAGCCAGTTATAGAACTTTAAACTCATGGAGATGGTTAGATGGTAGAATGTTAAAATCAGGGGCCAAATATGTATGAACTGGACATTGGGAAGGTATACTGGGCCATTTAACTCTCATAAATGTGTCATATTTATTTCTGCTGTTTTGTATAGTATTTACTGTTATAAGAGAAGGAACCATTTGTTGGACTGAAAGGGGAAGCTGTTGGGGGGAAGAGGGTGGAAGGGTGGGACAGGAAGGGGGAATAGGGAAGGGTTTGTGACTGAGATGTAACTTGAAGAAAAAAAAATAAAGTATTTAATAAAAAAAAAAGATTCTAGGAAAGTTAGATCTGTGGACCTAGGGAAATAATATTAATTTTAAAAAACCCTCTAAATCAGAATTCCTGAAAAATAGTACTGTTGATTCTTGGATATGATTCTTTGTCATAGGTTCTTTACTGTATATTGAAGAATATTTCTAAGCATCTCTAAACCATATCCACTAAGGTGGTTTTGACAAGCAAAGATATCTCCAGACTTTGATAAATTTTCCCTGGTAAAGTTTGGGGTTCCATATCCCTTAATGAGAATCATTGGCCTAGATCAAGACATCTATACATAACCACAGTCAGTTGATTCTCTCTTTGACTAGTCCAGGCCACCAAAATGCAGAAATAAATTCTAAAATATTTCTGTTTTCTTAAAATATCATGCTGTAATCTCCCAATAGAACTCATATGAAGTCACACCTACAAAATTCAAAACTTAAAACTTTTCTCAAACAACTTATCATACTAAAACCAAAAATGTATTTTAAATTTCTCTGGAGTCATCACAGCCAATCATGAATGTAGTTTAAAGGATATCATTATCCACAGCCTGGCCTTTGGGGAAGGCAACACATGCTTGGAGTAGTGGTACACACCTTCAATCCCAGCACTCAGGTGGCAGAAGCAGGCAGATCTCTGTGAGTTCAAGGCTACCCTGGTCTACAAAGTGAGTCCAGAGCAGCCAGTGAAACACAGAGAAACCCTGTCTCAAAAAAAAGAAAAGAATGAAAAGAAAGAAAAAAAGAAAAGGCAACGCAAAAAAAAACATGGTTACTTAAGAAATGACATTGACTCAACTATGTTCATAGCGTCTTTATTCATAATTGCTAGAAACTGGAAATAATCCATATGTCCTTCAACTGAAGAATGGATAAAAAGCAAACAAACAAACACAATGTGATACATTTATACAATGGAATACTACTCAGCTACTGGAAACAAGGAAATCATCCAATTTGCAACCAAATGGATGGAACATAAAAAGCTCATCAAGAGTGAGTTGACTTAACCAAGACCCAGAAAGATACGTATGGCATGTATTCACTTATAACTGGATTTTAACCATATAGTACAGGATAACTATCCTACAACCCACAGACCCAAAGAAACAGGAACCTAGCATAACTATCCTACAAGAAATTCCACACAGTAGCAGATCAAAACAGATGCTGAGACACATAGTCAAGCATTAGTTAGAGCTCTGGGAGTCCTATATAAGAGAGGGAGGAGGAATAGAGAATCCCATAGGAGATAAGAACAAGTGAAGATCAACAGAACTAACCAACCTGGCCCCTAGAGGCTTATAGAGACTGAAACACTAACCAGAAGAAGAAGAAGAAGAAGAAGAAGAAGAAGAAGAAGAAGAAGAAG
>CAJQZJ010030970.1:15009-70860 GCA_907164525.1 Lophiomys imhausi
AGAAGAAGAAGAAGAAGAAGAAGAAGAAGAAGAAGAAGAAGAAGAAGAAGAAGAAGAAAGCTTAGACTAGACCTAGTTCCCCTATACATATATAGATGACAAGCAACTTAGTCTTCATACAGATCTCTTAGCAAGTAGGGATGGGGGAATCTCAGACAGGGACTCTAGTGCCTGTTAGAGAGACATTGTACCCTAGATGGGCTGCCATGTTGGACCTCAGAGTAAGAGGAAGCTCTTTACAGTCATGTGTCTGAAGAAGTGAGGTGGATTGATATGTGGGGGCCCTCTCACCCAAAGAAAGGATAGGAAGGAAAGGGGGAGGAGAGTGGAATGGTGGGACCAGGAGGGGAGGAGTGAGGGATTGTGATTGAGATGTAACTTGAATTAACAAATAAATGTCAAAAAAGAAAAAAGAAATTGTTTCCTTTCCCTATATAACTATAGGTTAACCTGCACAGTGTTTTACCCTGGTTCTGGAAGTTGTTCACAGTTGGAAATATGTTAAGGTCACCCAAAACTAAAACAAAACAAAAACTTTATTTAAAACAAAAGTTCCTTCCACTATTTAAGATTACCTAAATTTTAAGTATAGCAGTAGATTACAATTCAACTCCCAACTCAAATCAGTAAGTAGGCAGTCTAGAATATTGGATTGGAAAATGTTCTTAGAACATGCCTGTAAGTAGCAAAGAATGTCATATTTGGTAAGTAACTCTGTTCTATGAACAGAATACTGAAATAGAAGAGTATGTACCCAGCATTTGCCAACATTAACTCACATTTCATTTTCAATAATGGGACTCATTTTTTATATGGAAAGTTACTATGGATGAAGTCCTTGAATGGGCTTTTTATATCCAATTCGACCTAGCTCTTCAATTCTAATGTTATCAGAGTAGATTTACTCAACAACTTATAGAACCAAGCTTTATCTCTGGCATGTCATGTGAGAGGCAGGTAGAACTCAGAAGAAAAATATCACCTGAACTTTAAGTAGGTTTCCAGTTTATAAAATGATTATAAAGTAATATAAGGATCATCTCACAATGTTTTTAGTTTTCATACATACATACATACATATATACACAGACACATGTATGGGTAGTATCATAGACATATGATTTTAATATAAATTCTAGGTTCTTCTGGATAAGGAATGTAATTAATTAAGCTCTGTATTTCAACCGCTCATACATACAGGATACCATTTCCTCTCTCTAAATGACATTGGCAGGCTTATCTTACAATATGATGAAGTTAATTAGTACAAAAGTAAACTTAAAATCATTTTTAGGGAATAAACTAAGACAATTTAAATTATGATGAGACTGAAAAATAACAGTTGCGAATACTTTTGACTAAGAACCTACAGTGTCAGATATTATGAAAAATCTTATTTATTAGTAATTCTAGAAATGTACAGAGAGGTACTTCATAAAAGACACAATATTAAGGACTAGCAATATAGTCATCTGCAGAAGTAGGCATTGCTCTGCCTAAGAACGCAGAGGCCACTGGGAGAATTAATCAAATGATCATCTGTGTGATTGCAAATTTATATTAGAGCGATTCAGAAAACATGTTTTTAAAAAATAAATTATCTGATACAGGCTGTGGGGTAAATAAAATAAGTTGAGTCATGAAGGTCATCAAATGAAAGAAGTAGAGTGGTAGGAGGGAAAGCCATGCTGATCAAAGGGAATACAAAACTCTGAGGCTATATAGAAACTGAAGAAAGTCAGAGTTGGGAAGCTGAAAGAGAAATGTTGGAGGAGAACAGATGATTAGCAAGCAGAGTCGCCTATGTACAGTGGGATGTGGCACAGATTTGTGTATGCTGTGACCATGATCAAAGAGAAAACTATGAAATGCTTAAAACTGGGAGTGGAGGAGTGGCTGATAAGATTTCCATTGTGAGAACTTTGCATTACTTCATTGTGGAAGGAGACTGAAAGAACACAAATGAAATAAATTCTCCTCCCTAGATTAGTATAGAAGCAAGGAGGGAGGTAGGTGAGGGTCACACTAAAAGGGTGCCTGAGACAAAAACAAGAAGAAGGCAGAGCTCATGGGCTGTGTCAGGTATGCAGGTGGAAACATAGAATGATTATGGGAGGAAGAAGAAGAGAAAGATATGAAACAAGTGTTATAGCTTTTAGCATATATATGATGGGACCAACCCTTACGTAAAACAGATAAAGCAGTGAAAAGTATCTGATTTCTTAGGAAAACATAAATAATCGTGCATGTCCCCTCTGAAAACGTGTAATTGTCAAGGGCAATTTGAGGTGAGGAAGCTGAGGATTTCATCAGAGAAGTGCCGTGAGTATGATTGTGTTCAAATGACTCAGTCAAGTTTAGAGCCTATATCTACAAGACTCCAAAGCTTGTGTCCTTGAGAATTTTTTTTTCATTTATTTCTTTGTCTTTTTTTTTCTTTAAAGATGAAAATAATGAGCTATGGTTTAAGGTTCAGAGCTCTGGGAACTCAACCAATTATTTGTCTAAATTGTTGAGCAGACAAAAAAAATGTCCTTTAGAAGAAAAAGTATATATGTGTGTGAGAAACAGGAGGAGAGTGTGTTTCCCATGCCTGGCTTTTCTTTTATGTGAAAGAAGAATGGTTTATCATAGATAGTCTTTTCCCTCATGTAACTAAGGTAACAATGACTAGCTTCCTATATAACCCATAATTGCTACATAGAATTTTATATAGGTGTCATATCAGTCATTCTTAACAAATACTCTGCTCTGTTCTTGCAAGACAAGTTCCCTCTAACATTACTATATCTGGAGGGTGGCAGAGGGAGTATTTTACTTTAAACAAGCAGTGAGGCAAACCAATATTGAGGGCAGATATCAGATATAGACTACCTATTAAGTTGCCTTGCTGTAATTACAATAGTAAATCATAATGTGATTGTTGAATCCTCAGGAAGCATTAGGTAAGATTATGCTTACTTGTAATTGTCATACTTCCATCTTGTGTCCCAGTTGTCATTATAGTGCCCCCAAGAATGCCTTACTTTTCTCCTCACTCAACTGAAACTTTTTTCTTCTTTCAAAGTCAAGTTTAAGACTCACTGATTTATTCTTATGCAGAAAACAAGCCCTGCCTGCCCAAAGAATCTCATTTATTACATCTTTTAACACATACATATTTTTCCTGTTTTAGATTTAGCATGCCAATCAACAAACATGACAAGTGATTGCTTTTATCAATCCTACATCATAGTGAGCAAAAACTGTCACTAGACCAATAATTACAAAAAAATGATAATGTCAGAGGACCTGTAAGTTAAAAGCTAAACAAAGTTATCATTGTGCAAATGAAAGCTCCGTTGTGTCTAATGAATCCAAGGTAACTGTCTTGATATACTATGTTTGAATAGACAACCAACAAGAATGATGAATGAAAGCAAAAAAAGAATTAGGTAATGGTGTTGTTTATGGAACCTTAAACTGGATAGATTGATTGAAGAACATGAAAAAGATCTTAGGGCTGGAAAGATGGCTGAGAATTTGAAGCACTTCGTCCACAAGTAAGAGGACCAGAGTTAAGATAACCAAAACCCACCTAGATGTAAGGAAAGCATGGCACCTGTAATTGCAGCCTCAAGTAAAAACAAAGGATCTCTGCAGCAATCTGGTTAGCAAGACTAGCCTCACTGGTGAGGTCTGGGCTTGACTGAAACACCTTATCTCAAAAAAGAAAGTGAAAAAGTAAAGTAATTGCAATAGAGAAAGATTCCTGACAATAACCTTGCCCTCTACATGCACAAGCACACATGTGTACCCACATACATGCAAACATGGATACACATAAATGTAAACAACATTCATGCATACATATACATAAAAACAAGGAAAAACAGAGTGAGAGGGAAAGATTTAGAGATAAGGTTGGGTATCCAGGCTGAGCAAAATAATGAACAAAAGGAAGGACAGTGGGAACCATTTAGGAATATAGCAGAAATCCCTGGAATAATTCATGAGGATAGGTGCAATCTGATATAGGTTTTATATTTAAATCACTTTGGCTGCAGTGCAGATAAAAGGTAATGTCAGAGTAGGGTTGTAGACAAGGAGAGAGATGGTGTAGGCCTGCTTATATTTGACATTAGAGAAATTAATTGATCTTAGATATAGTTCAAAGACCTAGTCAACATGATGTATTGATAGATGTGAGTCCTGAAAGAATGGGAAAATTATGGATTATTCCAAAGCTTGGGATCTGAGAACCTGAAAGGATGAGGTAGTCCCTTACTGAGATAGAGAATATTCATAGATTAGTGGGCTTCAAAAGAGAAAAATTTTCTATTTCATACATATTTAAGAGACAGATATTAGAAGTAGACATGGAGATGTCCAAGAGGCAGTGAGACAGAATTGACAAGAGTTACAGGTAGAAGTCAGCACTGACAATATAGTTTTGAAAGCCATCACCTTAGATGTGGTATTTATAGCAATGGTTAAAAAAAGCAATCTGGAATGAACATGAGTGAAGAATGACAGAGGACCAGCCTGGGACAGCCTAGCATCCAGAGTTAGGGAAGAATAAGGGCAAAGGCAACTGAGGGGGGCAGAGAATAAAAACAGAGAAGTGGATCCATGAAGAACATGTGTCAAGGAAGAAGGAGTAATTAATTGTAGAAAATGTTAGTAACAGATAAAGATTTCTAGGTCTGACTGGTTAAAGTGTAAACATCATTTCTTTCTAAATACTTTAATCATTTTATAGAGAATGCATTCTAATGTTTATATCTGGCAGTTTCTGGGACAGATTTTATCCACAAATATATTTTCTTTGATCAGAAGACTTTTAAAAACATACTGAATTATTAATATCTTTTGCCTACCATATTCTTTGCAGTTTACCAAAAGCCTCTATGCTTTGTTCAGCACAGGTGTGAACTCCTGGATCTAGTGAGCATTTATGAAAATGATACCAAGCACATATGCCCACAAAGACAAAACCAATAATGGTTATTATTTTTCTGAAACTTACATCTCCAGCTACCATTAAAGATGTTCAATAGCAAATCCAAAATTCATTACGCTTAGTTCTATGTCTGTGACAAAGAGAACTGTGGCCCCCGAGAATACTCCCTGCACTATTTCCTGTTTGTTGCAAATAACGTTTCTTTAACAGGATAAAACAAATTTTCAAATGTGATGAAGTTTATACCTGAAAAGTAGGGATGCTACTCAATATTATAAGGATAAGTCTAGTACAAATGAGAACAGACAAGCATAAGGAAAAGGTAAGAAAAGACTTTAGGGGGACACTGAGTATGTAGAAAATATCTTCTCAGTGTCTTATATATGCAAAGTCTACATGTCAAAAAAGCATAAAAACAAAAGAAAACAAAAAATGCATCAAACCTATAACTACAAGAGACTGAGTTCTCAACATCAATGAACTTGACAGTCGATTCTTCTATGTAAGCTCTCACTTATATTATGGACTTGGGAACTCTAAGCCGAGAACCCAGAGCTGGTATCCCTGATTTCTGACCCCCAGAACCATGAAATAATATGCAAACGTTTAAGCCAATAAGCACACAATAATATATTGTAATAATCAGAGTAATGAATAATTGATGTAATTACTTTATAGTATAAATTTTCCAATACATCCATGGTTATTATATCTGCTTATGGAAAAAAAATCTTTCTGATCATTATATTCAAAATTCAGAGCTCTTACCTCTACTATCCCATCTAGTCACAAGTATTGTCTGTCTTATCTGACTACTTAACTATCATGTTATATAATCTTTCATGCACATATTTATGACTTCTGTTGATTAGATTAAATGCTTATGAATACAATATCTGACTTTTCTATCCCCCAAATCAACTTCTGAGTAGCTGGTCAGGCCAATACATAAATTGCCACATGGCTTTCAAATGTTGTTAGTGCAAATGATGGCTATTCCCAAAGTTCCGTATAATCCATCCTCTCCTGCCTACTTGGTTTCCTTCCCTGAACATGATGGCTACTTCCTGCTGAATCTCCAGTTATAGAGGCCTCATCTTTACCTCTCAAATGCACAACTTTCCTCTGCAGACTTTCTCATTATCCTCCTTCCTCCATTTTGCATCTAGAAAATTCCAGTTATTCAAGTCACAACTTCCTAAGATGAGATTTTCTTGGCACATTTGACTCATGCAAATAAACCTTTCATGGATATGTATTCATGTATGTACATATTAATGTATGTACGTATGTATGTCTACACTTATGTTTTGGGGTACATGTGTATGAAGGAGTACATATTGCAGTATGCACACATGTTGAAGTGGGAGGATGACTTTAGGAATTCTCCTGAATGTTCTCCATGTCCTTGGAGACAGAGACTGCTTGACCCGGATCTTATCAAACTAGACTAGACTGGGAGCCTCTCCATCTTCCCCCACGCTGGAATTATGTGGCAATGCCATCATGCCTGGTAGTTTTATGTGGTTATGAGCACTTTACTAAGACATAACCCCCCAAAATCTTTTTTATATATCTCATAGAATCACTTCTACAATTTTCTAAATGATACTATGTCATCTTCCTGAAAATTCCAAATGTCACAGGCTACATTCACTTCTACGGTCTAATACAGATCAAAGTGCCTAACTGTCTGACACATTAGGGATGACAAAACCAACTTCTAAATGAATGTATACCTAATTATCAGAAGAAAAAATATCATTTTTCAAGATATTTTTTCCTAATCCATGAGACCTATAAATACATTGTATTACTTGATAATGTGGAATAAATGTTGTAAATGCAACTAAGGTTAATTATCAGTTAACCTTGCAATATGATTATTCTGGATTATCTGGTCTGTTTAATCACAAAATATTTTAAAAAGAAAAGAGAGGGTGAAGAGTAGTAGGAAAACTAGAGGAAAACATAACTTAGGAAAAGAATCACAGAGAGAATCAATATTGCCAGTTTCGAAAACAGAAGAATATGAGTCAAGGATGAAGGCAGCTTCTCAAAGCTAGAAAGCCAAGAAAATAGATTCCCACCTAGAGCCCCCAGAAGAAGCTAAGAGCTTTATTGTACTTCCATACAAGCTATAAAATGATAAGACAAGCTATAGCAACCTGTGGATGTCTAAGATAAGAAATCTACATTGTTTAAATCTCTATGTTTGCAGTAAACTTGTGAGAGCACTAACTATAAACTAACACAACAATTAGACCATGGCTTCCCCCATAGAAATTCAAAGCATCTTTAAGACTTCAGCTCAAGAAATACCAAGAAAAATTGAACTGTTAACCTAATGTATTGTGACAGGATGCATTTCATTTCAGCTAGGAAGAAACTTTTAAAGATTCTACTTCTAGCTTCTCTCTCATATTATCGATGTTTAAAACTGAAATTCAAAGATGGGGCATAACTAGCAAAAGAAAATACACATATATAACTGGTGAGAAAGTCTCCAGGGGACCACTATGCTATGAGAATGTAGGACAGAAATAATGAAGAGAGGAAGCAAGGCAGCTTTTCATAATCTGTTGTACCTATGGAAATCACAAGGAGCAATGTGGACAACAATATTTTTCTGCTTCAGAGACCAAAAGGCTAGGAGGTCTTTACCCATGTTTAAAAAAAAGAATGCTAAATAACAAATACAATAACAAATAACAGATTGGCTGCAAGAGGAGAAAAAGTACACTTTGAGTAGGATTTGCCACATGGCATTAGTGACTGTCTCATTATCTGTTGCTTGAGTTAAAAAAAAAATATGCTCACATTACATAAATAGATCCCTGTGCTCTTTGGAACCAAAATTATGTGTATTTAGGTTGTAAAATGAAATACTGGCAGGCAAGAGAACTAGCTATTATGATAACAAATATTGGTAGTTTCTTTTGTGTCATAATAAAGTAGGCCTTTGGTTCATGTCAATAGTGCGAGCTGCTTTTGCCAACAGTTTATTTAAAGTTGTACTGTTGGGGGCTTAATTTCCTGCCCTCTGTTACCTGTTAGATCTGCACTATTTTAAGTAGGCAAATAACAAGCTAATGCACAGCATATACTTAGTCTAAGCAAATGACAGTATAATGAACACACAAATAATTTGCACAGAAATCAATGGCCTTGCTTTTAACCATGGACTTCAGCTGGAAACTGTCATAAGAAGAGAAAAGGACTGTAAGTTCCAAATTGGAGAGCTCTGCATAAAGACAGCCAGTTACTGTAGTATAACAGGCATTCTAGTCTTGGGTTTTTTTTTTTCTATTAAATGACTAACATTTTAAAGTCTGAACAAAACTTTAATAGAATATGCATCCTTTCCTTGCCATGACACAGGTATTTGCAAGCCTTGTTAATAGTGGCAACACTGACGCTGTTTAATAGAAAGTGCTATGAAAGTGCAAATTGTTATTAAAGAGACTGTGTACAAATTAGGGGAAAATGACTAATAGTAACATATTGTTCTGGGATGCCTTCCCCCAAGCAAGGCAAAAAAATATCAGTCACTCAGTCAGCCATCCTTTATTTAGCACTTAATCTGTTCTCGACAGCACCCAAGCTGAGGATGTAAAAGAAGCAGGTGGCCGTCACATTTACAAGAACAGCTAATTCTAATGGCTAATGTTTATCAAGAACTCATTATATGCCAGGAAGTGTTACCTGGATTACTCATCATCTTCAGACCCGCACTGCAGTGTGTAAATTTCCATTTCCATTTACAAAATCATGGAAAAGTAGCTAAGAACTTACACATCTAAATAGAGACTACACAAGTCATAAGGGTGATGCCATAGCAGATTCTCTTACCACTCAGTCATATCCCTTCTGAAGTGCACAACATGTCACCAGCCACAGAAAGTAGGAGAGTTATTATGCAGCTGACTTCATACTAAGACCTTCAAGACTGATCTTGTCAGCAAACACATTTGCTGTCTTTAGAAAGGGGGTGATCACCGGGTTCTGATATGGAGAATTAGAACAAAGATTATCTGGATTCCACCTCAGTTCCTCCAGATGAGAAAGTTATATGATGTTCCCTACACATTTACATCTTTACTACCTCTCTCAGGGACTATTAGGAGGGAAGTGATGTACAGCACCTGCCAACTTCTTTATAGGATTGTTATGAGATACTACATGAGAACATCATGGACAAAGCCTAGTCTCTAACTGGCACAATATGAATGTTGGTTACTATCAATCAAACCATTAGGAAGGAAATTTGGAAAATGTCTTATAGGCAACATCAAATGAATAAAGCTGAACAAATGTAAAATACATATCAAATATTTTCCTTAGCTTTATCATCATTGAACATGAGCCGATGGGTGTGGAATGCCTGTAGATTAACTCAATCAGTGTAAATTATTGTGTCTGTCCTCAAGGAGCTTTCAGATAGTTATGCATTAGTTGCGGAGGTTGAATTAGGACAGATAGGTCTTTGGTCTCCAGGGAACCATTCAAGCCCCTAGAGTCTTCACATTCATGAGACAAATCATCAACCACATCTACTCCTCCTGATCTTCTTTGAAGAATATCCAACTCTCTTCTCCCAACAATATGTCTCAGTCAATCAAAATGTCCACCTTGAAAATGACACAGTGTATCATGCCACAGATTTCTCATTTCCTCTCTCAGGCTAATTCTCTGATACTTTGCATCCTAAGAGATCTAGATTTCCAAACACACACGTTTGTGTTTGTTTTATATCTTATGCTGTCTGTAGAGTGTCTAACCTTCTGCATTCCTCTTCTTCTTCCCCTCAACAGCTACTACTTCCCTTCTCAGCTTTAACAGGTGTCCTATGTGGAACCATCTGTAATTTTGATAAGGACTTCAAGTTCTTGGAACCTAAAAATGACCCCAAAGCAGTGTAGTGGCTCATGCCTATAATCTTAGCATTTGTGAAGTAGATTCAAGACAATAGAACCATTTTCAACTTCATTGTGTGCTCAGAAGCAGCCTTGTGCTGCATGAGTTCCTGTCTCAAAACTAAAAATTATAAATAAAATCAAATCAAAAGAAGCCCTGAGTATCATGTCATAACAGCAGTTACTGTATTAATTAGTTGTTCAACTCCTTCACTTTCCACTGAACTCCTATCCATGCCATGGATTTTAGCTCTTGGATTTCACTTACATCTTGATAGTCTTGTGGCAGAATTCAGCCTTGTCACTTGGGCAAAATTGTTCTCAGCAAATCAACAAATAATTGCCAGAATGATTTCCTCCTTCTAGCTCAGTTCTCTGAGGCATACAACGGAAGTCTTCAAGAAAGTAGTAGAGGAAACAACAGTGATCTTGACTTGGGTAACTGAGTTCTTAATTACAATCTCTTTCATATTTCCTTTTTATCCTCTGAGCTGTGTCATCCACAACATTACTGCTCAGAAGATAGTCACTAAGAACTTGACTTATATTGTCTGTCCTACAGTTGGTATCATCATTGGAGATAATTTTTTTTTCTCTGCTTAGAGACAAGAATCACAGGATGACATACAGAAGCACAGATGGGTGAGCAACTATTAGAAAAAGAAGGCTTTGGGGAGCCATAAGAAAGCAGGATTAATTCTGAATAGAAAAAGGAAATTACCCTAAAGGGTAAGTATAAAAAGGCAACATAAGTGTTTCTTATATGAAATCAGAACATCCTACAAAAGGATTTAGGGTGCAATAAAAATCTGTGCTTACGTTTTATTACTTGACAACCCTCCTTCATCTTCGATCATAACAGGAATATGATGTACAGCCATTATTTACCTCATCCATTCATGTAGGATTTCCTGTTGAAGAGCAACAGAAGTCACGAGCAAAAATGCATGAGTTTATGCCTCATTGAACCAAGAAGAGAATGCTATTTAGCATTTCAGAAAGGAGATGAAGAAATCCTGTTCACACTTCTTGGTCTCCTCAAGAAATCACAGTGACCAGAAAATTAAGACAGTTTTCCTCTTCTAGAGCAGTCTGTTCTTAGGCAAATAGCAGGGTAGGCTTTCTAGGAGATTCATGATGGCCTCCTTTCCAAAATCTTAAGAAGGAAGCAAAAGAGGATGAATATTAATAAACAGTTATTTATTTATTTAACAGTTGTGAAGAGTTCCTAATTATAAGCAAGTGTGTCACTTAAACAGAATGAGAAATGTAAACTTGTAAAAATAGAGTTAATTATTGAGTGCTAAGAACGTTGTATAAGCTATGTTAAATTTTCATAACCCTTGAGAGATAATTATCTTTTTTATTTGTTTAGTTAAAGTAACAGAAAAAAATGAATAATTGTCCAATGCCATATTACTGTGGTAAAGTTTAGAATTCAAATCCAGGATGCCCTATTACAGCATAAGAACTGTGGGAGAGATGATGTTGAACCTGGTCTTGAAATATAACCAAGTTTGTTAGTCTGCTTGTGTCAGGCTATACTGTAGGAACAAACAAGCCTAATAATAATGTTATTTCCCTCCTTGTTCACCCCTAGTTCAGCTGCACATCATTTTTATTCTGCAGAGAGGTCAAAAGACTATGCCCAATGTGAACCACACCTATCTCATAATAGATAATAAAAAAATAGTGACAGAATAATTCAATGCCTCATAAGGTTGTGCACAAGTAGCTTCAAGAACATTGGTTCACCTGTAATTCCAGCACTTGAGCAGCAGAGGCAGAAAAATTAGGAATTCCACACCAGGCTAGGCTTCATATTTAATTTCAGGTTCAGCCTGACCTATATGAGACCCTATCTCAAAACAACAAAATCCCACTCCCATCCCCATTGACATTTTATCATCAAAAACAAGTGTTCTTTCAATGGACTATGGAGGCAGAATTTTATTGTGGGAAAAGTTAGAAGTCCCTAGGAGTTCTACTACAACAAATTTAGGCAAATGGAATGTAGTAACTCTAAAGAGGAAATGACTTTATTTCAATCACCATTAAATGTAACAGGTATACATTTGGAAGTGAAATTTAAGTCAGCAAAAAATGTTAAGGGATTCAGAATAGGAAAGTTTAACAACATGTGGAGGTTGATCTGACAGCTTGTTAAGTGAGAGGGAGTGGAATAAAGGGTTAGAGAAAAGAGAGACTGATTCAGGTTTATGAAAGAGCAGGAAATCCCCTCCCCCACTGTGTGCATAAATGCCTGGCAATAATACCTATACAATTGAGACAGTGAGAGCAGCCACCACCACCTAGTCTCTGTTCTACTCTCAGGACTTTGAGCTGAGCTGGGCATTGAAAGCTACCTGTCTAAGCTCAGAGCCCTCAGATCTGAGTAAATGGACCACTCACTGTCTATAGCATTGAAGTAAGAAAGACAATTCTTGTATTAACACCCTTCTTCTAAAGCAAGCTATACATCTGAAGTGATTTTCCCTTTGAAGAGCAACTGAACCCCTGAAGAGCTGAGATTGCCTTAAGTTTAAGTTTGTATGAGTTTAATCTTAAGATCAAGAATAAATCACAGCAATTTTTTCTGATTTTTATAGTGAACTGTTATTTTCAAGGAGATTTTAGGGAAACTATCCATATAATTGCACACTATCCTGTTAGTACAACAGAAATACAGAGAAAACTGGAGGTGGTTTTGAAATCATATAAATTATGTTGTCTATCTAGAGAGTGACAGTCTGAGAAAATTTCAACTTATCATGACTCCTGTACCAAAATTGAGACCAATTTTATATTGTAACATTAAGAAAAGCATATTATAGACCTTCAGAAAATTAATTGGCCTTTTGGAGTTTCTGTTGTCTCATCCAAAGATCACATACTAAGTCTTGAGGCTTTATGACCTTGGGGTCATTTTTCCTTTCTTGGTTACTTGAGATAGAGGACTCCAAAGTCCATGCCTTGAGGAAAGATAGCTTTAAAAAAAATCAGTCTTTTCAAATCTTTGTATGAACAAACAAAAATAGAAACCATTTCATATAAACCTCCAAGGAAAACAAACCAATAATACTGAAAAGCAACTGTCTGTACTTTTTATACCTACTTCTTAAGTCTACAGGATATTACAGTAAATAAATTAGGATTATTAACGATCATTGGAGGGAACTTTTCCAATTACAGAACTTCTCTGTAGTTTACCAAACAAGCAAATTATCTGACAATGAGATGTCTTCTTAATCCAAATAAGGCCCTCTGAGCTGTACCCGCATGGCAGTACTCAAAGCATGTAATCTTCAGAAATATAGTCCCACACCTTGGTTTGTGGTAGTTTCTGAGAACATAGCTTCAACCTTCCTCAGTCAGTGCTGACCTAATGAATTTCAAACATTTCCCTCTGTCCCTAGTTAGGAACAAATGGCAAAGCTGAGACTAGGAAGATCCCTTGCATGCCTCTGATCCTTTCTCAAAGAGAGTGCTTGCATTTGTCTGCCCACAGACCATTTCCTTGATTTCTGCATCTCTCCTACTTCCATCACAGTGTTCTGCTTTCATATGTATTATATTGTGCATATCCATGAAATATTTCTCTTGAAGACAGGGTTCTAGTGCTTTGAGGGAAAATAAAATAATTTGTAAACCACTGCTCCTACCAGGAGCATAATAAGGCAGCAGGATCTCTAAGTGTCCTAGAGTTGCCCTCTATAAGTGCCGTAGGACTGGAGGAACAGTGCAGAGTCAGAGAGTATGAAAGAATCCTTGGGATGAAAGCCCTGAGAATCCAAAAAGAAATCCAACTCCCCACTGTATCCCCCTCCCTGCTCCCAGGCTGCCCCTGGGAGCTTCTGCAAAGGTTCTTGCTTTTCTGCAAGTGTTTCAGGTAACCAGCTGGGCTTGTCATGCTCCTTAACAGCAGCACTTTAAGGAAGTGTTGTCATTTCCATGTCATACTCATTTCTCTCTCCTCTATTATCTTTTCAAAATCATAT
Organism: Lophiomys imhausi; assembly: GCA_907164525.1. Lineage (NCBI taxonomy): Eukaryota > Metazoa > Chordata > Mammalia > Rodentia > Muridae > Lophiomys > Lophiomys imhausi. The sequence goes on from CAJQZJ010030970.1 coordinate 28,866, forward strand.
TACAAAATATTATGAGCTTCCTGTATCAGACACTTTGGGTGTTAGTCACTCAATTATTAAAATTGTATGATTTTTTTTAAATTGCCATTATGTGTGGGCTGTCTTTACCAAAGCGGCAAAGCAATTGAGTTAACTCAAATGGTGCTATGATTGCAGGATCAGAACATGGAAAATTATAATGTTTCAGAGGCGAAGAAAAAAAAAACAGCTATTTCACATCAGTGCCAATAAAATCCTGGGAAATTCACCATGACACTGTTATGTTAGACAGAGCAGAGCAAATGCTTCCGATGGATTGCTATATACTGGCTGGTAGGGACAACAAAGCAACTTGGGGCTGTTAGTTTTTTACCAAGCTACCCATCTCTAGTAAATGAGGTTCCCTGGTAATGTGACATGTCCCTTATTGCACACGTGTATCTCTGGGCTGCTGTCAGCTGCTATTCATTTGACCTCCACCGATCAACATGTGGTCTGCATATATGTAGTACAGTGCTTTGCTTTGGCATCATGGGCTCAGCTGCCTCTCAGAGGACAATTAGAGGCAGAACTACATGGACACTAGGCAGGGTAAGAGTGTTCTTTAGACCACAGTGGCTCTATAACTCGATAAAATATGGAGAATATTAACCTGAATATGAGGTAGAATTCATAGGTATCTGGTCACCACAATTCTTTTCCAAAAAAAAAAAAACAAAAAAAAACAAACAAAAAACAAAAGCAATAACCCCAATCTCTGTGATTCTGCAGGTAAACATATCTTAGTACAGCATTCCAACCTTTTGTTCCTTAGCATCTGAGCTAGGCTCACCTAACCTGCAGATGGAGTCGAACTCTGAATTCAGGAAGCAGAGCTTGTCAGAGAAGATGATGATTGACACCAGCTGAGACAAGGAGCTTATTAAGTTCACAAACTAAAAGGGAAGTATGGATCATAAAGCTGAAGAAAGATGACACAATGGCAATAATGAGTGACAGAAACTATAAAGTTCAGGTTCATCCAAAGAAAGCTGTATAATGCCTCTCCAATAGAATTTTGGGGGTAAATACTAGGTCAGCCTCAAAAGAGATTCCACTGTGTTTGATTTTAAGATGTCAGAAATTATAGGGTTTTTTGTGCAATGTAATGCTGATTATTTTTAAGCTAAAACATGTCTTTCTCTTTTACTGAAGAAATTACCACAAACTAAGGTGTTTAAAATAACACATATATATTTACATACAGTTTTATAGGTCAGAAGTCCAACTGTCTCCCTACTAAAATGGAGCAGATGGTATCCCTCCATGAGACTCTAGTAGACAGTGAATTTTCTCATCCTGATGTTTTCTCATTCCTCTAGCTACCTTAAATCCTTAGCTAAGAGTCTGTTCTTTCTTCAAAACCAGCAGCAGTGTCTCTCCAAGTCTCCCTAACTGACATTCTGGTTCCCTTCTTGCAATACAATTTTGGAATGCATTGGGTCCAGTTGAATAGTATTAAATATAATATCCCTTTTTTAAAGTTGTTAATATAATCAAATCTTCAGAGTCAACTGTTCCATTCAAGGTAGTGTATTCACAGACCTGGGAGGGGCAGGGAGAGGGAGGTATCTGGTGAGTAGAATTTGTTCTGTTGTCAGAACAAGGTTTTACAATTTCTAGGCTCTTTCAGAGTGCCGAGCTTGAGATGGATAGACAACTCAGCAGTTAAGAGTCCTGGGTGTTCTTTCAGGGTTCCTGAGTTCAATTCTCAGCACCCACACACATGGCAACCCACAATATAACGGGATCCAAAGCCTTCTTCTCGTATGCAGACAGGCATGCAGACAAAGCACTCATATATGTTAAATAAATAAATCTTTAAGAGTGCCAAGGTTTAACCCTCCTTCAGCTCTGAGTTGGCTTTCAGACTCTGTGTTCACCATTCAATTTCAGTTCTCATCATTCAGTCTTTGCTCCTAGCTTGTTAACACCATGCCCTCCTGCCCTTAAAGCATTGCCCTACTTTGAAGATATATGATGATGATCCTGATCCATTGTGAGGAAGGAAGCTCAGGTAGTAAACTGGTTCCTATATCAAATTGTTACTGTTAGGACATTGTCATACTATTTGGGTCATCTGTAGGCTCTGATTCCTACTCAGTATACCACATAATTCCCTGTCCTAAACATTGTAGCCTAACATGCTTGGGTACTGATGGGCGCCAACTCTCATCTTCAAAATTTTGAAATTATAAACATATTATAAAAGTTAACATGTTTTATTTTGAAGACATTTATCAATTATCATTTAAAAGCTAGACTAAACGCTGAGATGGACTCCTAAACCTAAGTGAGTACCAAGGGTTCGAAGAACGAACAGGATGCTCCAAAGAGCTGGTGATAAGGCTCATATTTCTGTGCTTTTAAGACCTCGAGGGAAGGAGGGGGGAGTTTGATCAAGATGTAACTTGAAAAAACAAATTAATTTAAAAAACAAAACACCCTGATTTAGGAGGCCAAGATTTTGACTCCTATTGTTAGGATGAAATTATTGTAAAGTATTCAGGTATTAATACTTCTCTTTTAACTAATACAAGCTCCTGCCTAGACCTCTTGCTGGGTAAGAAAACTTTTATGTACTTTCAGGGAAGAGGGGGAAACACATATGCTAATCAAGAACTGGATTCTTGTAGGAGCAGAGAAAGAGAGAACAAAGTGAGTATTGCTGATCTTGGGGTTTTGTTGTTGTTCTTTGTTGTTTGTTTTCCTTCCTAGTGGTAAGGAGCTTACAAGAGATTGAAGCCCAAGGCCATAGGTTTTAGTCACAGGAGTTCTAGATTTCCAGACTCACTCAAGACCTCATGAGGAACAACAGAACACCTCCCCAGCAGAGTCACACAGGGCCACCTTCCTAGAGGCTGCTGTCACAGCTTCCATCTCAGGTGCCCACCCTTCCCTGTCACTCATTCCACTTCCTTGTTCCCAGTAATCTTTTGACAACAGGAGGAACTTCAACTTAAACTTACTCCTAAAGTAGATGTGGCTCCATTATAGGGGTTATACACATTTTCACCACTTGAAACTCCGATTTCTTAGGACTTTGATCATGCCTTGTACCCAGGTCATAGCTGTAGTTTCTGAGAGGGTGCCATTGAATAATTTTACCGCATCCACCTTGTACCCACTGCTAACAGACTCTACACAGAAGCCCAGAAGGCTCCTGGGCTGTGTTTTTTTCAAGGATATATTCGATTGTAATGTTTCACTTAATGTTAGTATCACTCTAAAACTGAATGTGGATTTTAAACGATCAACCTGACAAACTCATTTCCCTAGCTCTGTACCCCAATACTCTACATATACCTAGAAATAAGGAGTAGCTGAGGTTTTAAATTAGAATAGAGTTTGGCCCCACTAAGCATATGAGTTTCTAACCATGTAGAATCATTTAGAACATATAAGATCTGTAAGATCTATCAGGTATGGCTCTGATTATAGACTCCATATAAAATAGCCTAGGCTTCTAGGAGCCATGTTAAAAATCTCATAATCACACAATAGAAGACTGGATTCTCTTATTACATCTGAATATTCTTGCTCTGAAGATTTCTGAGTATTTAGGCCCTTCTACATCAGAAGGATGTTGAAGTTGAATTCCCTCCCACCTTCAAAAGGTAATAAGAGAAAAAGACATAGGATGAATGACAGCAGAGGGGTGAGGACCTGAGGCATCATCAGCTGGATGCCTGAGACTTCCCCATCATCTACAGATCAGTGTTTTCAATGCCTTGGCTTCCAAGCTGTGTTTATTGTGTCTAGGCCAATGCCAGTGTTCCACGGTGGAGGACTGTGGGTGAGCTGTTGCTTGCTCTGCTTAGTAGTTGTGAGCTCAAAGCCTAGCCAAGGTGGTCATTTAATGGTAAAGGATACAGTAACAGTTCAGGTCATCTCACCCACAGCCCTCTTGGTGTCAGCTTCCTGGGTATGGATTCTGTTTCAGTCACCACCATCTATTGAATATCACTTTCCACACAGTCCTGAGGTTTTGGGGGCACATTTCAGTGACAGAGAGATTTTTAATTCTTTTTTTTTTTAATGTTCTGAAGATACTTTTCAATGGGTCATTTTATTTTCAGGATGCACAGGAAATGTTTGTCTTACTCATTTGAAATAAATGTAATTGACCTTTTAAACACAGAACCTGACTGGTTTAATGAAAAGAGAGAAATGGCTCAGCCTAATATTGTTAGAATTAATAACAATGGCAACCCTTCTGTAAGACCTTCAGCTAATAAAAGCAGAATGTCCAGACTAATGGTTATTAAAAGACTGTATATCCAGAGATGTGAGGATGGAAGCATCAGTAGCAAGAATTCAGTTACTGCCGTCCCAGAGTGAGACCACGAGGGAAGCATGACATCGCTAGGCAACGCAGTGCAGTTAAACACATTTTCACTGTCTCAGTGTGGCATAGTAAGCAGGAAGCAGTACTCAATGAAAGCAAGGGGGAAAAACAATGAAATTATTCATTTTAATAGGCTAGATGAAGGAAACAAAGGAAGATGTACAAATTAGTCAACACCAATTTTTCCAGATATGAAATGTGGATTCCAGAAAAGAATTCCAGACAACCATAAAATTCTCGAAAATCTTGAATTATTTCTTTCACCAAGTCAAGGATCCTTTACAAATATATAGGATTACAGATTTAAAATTACATATATTAGACCACAGTAAAGGAAATTGCACTATTTTATATATGAACAACAAGGTTCAGAGAGATGAGTTAAAGCACCGAAGGGCTAGCAACTACAAACAGAAACTTCCAGAATCTGAAGATACTCGTGTGCGAGGCAAGAACTCATGGTTTCTGCACTGTGCCAAGATAGGGTTCTTTTACCTACGAATAAGTAATATGTGGCTTCATTTCAATGTCTGCAACCCAACCATAGATCCCGCCCAGGAAAACTTATCAGTGCCAACAGCCATTCATTAATCAAGCCAACGGACACTACCTACCTCTCGAAAGCACTAGCGTAAGCACAGACAGACACTGCTGAGCTGAAAGAGCTCCTTGCCTTGTCGAATCTCATGTTCAAGTAGTATTTGGGTGACTAACAATGAGTAAGTGAAGACTAGACTGTATTACATTAGGAGGAGATGAGGGCTATTAGGAGAACTGTAGCAGAATAAAGGAGGGCAGGGAGAGATGAAGTTTTCAGGCCACACAGGTTAGCCTCTCTGAGCAACATATATGCCGATGTCTCAAGAAGACTGTCTGGTGATCCACTCCTGTTTCTCTGTTTTGCTTATGAATTTATTCCTTCATTTACTAATTTGTTTCAAAGAGCTTCACCTTGTTCTGCAAATGCATCCCTCCCTCACTCTCCTGGCTATCCTGGCACTATCATGCTAAATTCTTGGATAAGACCTGCCCCTCTTGAGTCATAACCTTCTAATCAGTGCCCACATTAATTCTTACGAACGCATTTAACTTCACACACTCTCAGTCTTAACGATGTACCAACCAGGCCCTGATATTCTGCATAGCCTCTATATCCCATGCTTCCCAATAATATCCCATAGCACCAAGAGGAAAGCACGCCCTCTGGAGCAACATATAGTTTTCTGCCCTCTGCTATTAACCCACTCCTGTCGTGAACAACCTTTCCCCTGTGTCCTCCACTCTACTATCAGACACTGCTATGACAAGGGGTCCCAAATATGACAATCGGGAATAATTGAACCTATATTTGAATTCATCGTCCTAAACAACTCCATATTATTTTTCCTGACTTCTCCAAAAGAAAAAGAATCTCTGAGAGTTAAATTTCAGCTATTACATATTTTACTTTAAGATATAACTCTTAAGTCTTTCCAAACTTACCCTTCCTGCCCCCAATCACATAGTATCACTGGCCTCAAACTTGCTATGGAGCAGAGAATAATCTCAAATTCCTGATCCTCCTTTATCTGCTCCCCCAGTGCTGAAATTACAGGCATGCTCCACCAAGTGTGTTCACTTATTCCCCAAATTAACATACGATATATTTCCTAGCCATACTTCCCAACGGTTTCCACACTATCCACCTGCTTCTGAGAACTTGTTTTGTTTTTCCTATTTTCAAGTTTCTCTGTCTCTGTCTCTGTCTGTGTCTCTCTCCCTCTCCATCTTCCTCTCTCTCTCTCTCTCTCTCTCTCTCTCTCTCTCTCTCTCTCTCTCTCTCTCTGTGTGTGTGTGTGTGTGTGTGTGTGTGTGTGTGTATTTGGGGCAAGGTGGGGAGAGTTGGCAAGCCAGCTTAGTTGTCTATAACCTTTGCATAGGTGCTAGAGATTTAAAAACAGGTTCTGTTGCTTTCACAGCGCGTGCTCTTACCCAGTGAGCTATCTCCACAGTCCTTTTTTTTCTTTTTTTCTTTCTTTCTTTCTTTCTTTCTTTCTTTCTTTCTTTCTTTCTTTCTTTCTTTCTTTTTTTTGTTATCTAGTTCAGCTGTCACCCTCTCATCCAAGCCTTCTTTGATTCTCCACTGGAACAGAAGCTCCTCTTCCCTGCTCACACAGTGTGGCTCACTTTCCAATCTGTATTGTTACTTTTTCTTTTTTCTGGGCTCTGGCTCTTACACCGGGTAAATAAAAGCCACTGTGGAAGCGTAGTCTGGATCCATTCCCATTGAGAAGCATGTAATTGCGATATGAGCCCCTCAGAGTGCGACTCCAGTTTTATCAGAGACTCCCACTTGCTCTCTCAATCTGGTTCATGTGTCATCTCTCTAGATTCCTTTACTACAGTGTGAACCTGAATAGAAGCAAGGCTAGAGTCAACATGGAGAGACTGCACCATCCAATAGCCATAGTCTAACAGTGACACCTGTCAATTTCCATTTATTTTTTTAAAGGTGTTTATTTGGCCTCACCTCAGTAAGAAGAGTCAGACAATCAAAAACAAACAAACCAGTGGATTCAGGAAACAAGAAAAGATGAGTTTCATTAGTATGTAGTTTCTAACAGTCTCAACCACAAATTCCAGCAGTACTCCTCAAAGACGTAAAGTAGTGGTTTACAGAAAGACCAACACACTAAGAAAACTGTGATGGTGAATTATGTTGTTTGATTTGTACCTCTCTGGTAAATTATTCCTTTCTTTAATTGTTGGCAATAATACTAACACCATGCAAATATTCTGTGACTGAAAGATTTTTGTTCCTGTGTCTTCTTATGGTGCTTGAAATATGCCTATGACAACAAATCTGCTGATCATATTGTCTTTTTCCAACCTTAAGTAGTCTATGTTTCTGTAGATTTCTAAAATGTACTAAACGTGAAAATCAAAAACAAACATTTTTTTCTATAAAAGATAAACAACATATTCAAGCTCTATGAGGCTAAGGAAGGAGGAAATGGAATTCCAGGCCCACCTGAGCTATATAATAGCAACAGGTTAGATGAACACTGGTAAATTCTATTGACTTATACTTTGGTATAAAATAAAAAATAAATAAAAATAAAACTTTGTATGTTTTTACATAAAAAAAAATTATGAGGGAACTTCCAAAAACATTCAAGAAGATAGTAGCAGCACCATGTGCCTAAATCTGTGCAAGCAATGAACACAGCAGGAAGAGAGAAATATGCAGTTCTGAACCCTTAGTCAGGGAAACAGAAAAGAAAGAAGCATGGTGTTAAAAATAGGTGGTGCATACTCCTGGAAAGGGTCATAACAAGCAGTGAAGACTACAGTGACTATGTGACAGTCTATATATCATGGAACATGGAACACAGCTGGGAAGACACCTTCTTGCCTAAAACAACTACTTGCCAAAGTAAAGTGCAGCCCACAGCAGGCTTTGGATTGTGTTTTTCATAAAAAAAAAAAAAAATCTGGAGAAGGTCACATAATGTCACAATAGAAAAAGCTTTCCAGTCAGTAACAAATACAATAAAAATGGATTTTCAAAGATTCTGATGGATCCACATAAACCGAAGTGAAGATAGAGATAACAATTAAGGTTATGAAATTGTTATGCACAACCAAACAGCCATGCTAGTCGCCACATTTAAAATTTTAGTTTTAATGACCAAATATCTTGAAAATGGTACACAACTGTCATAGAGACAAGATGAAAGGGATTGCAGCTATGCTGAGTCATTAAAAACATTATAATAATAAATAGAATCACTCCCATTAGTTTGCTATCAACTCTACCCTCCATGAAACATGTGATATTTCAACCCGAGGTGGTTTGTATAGGTACATTTGGCAAATTTAAGTGAACACCTCAGTACTACATATTTGTTATTTCAGAAAATATAAAATTTGTAAAAGTTAACTATTTTATTTAAAAACCTAGTGTTAAAATGAAAGCCAGATAAAGTCACAATGAGGAAATAAAATATGAAAGCTTAATTTACAAAATGAATGCAAGAATTCTTAGTTAACTAACCAAATATAACAGCATTCTTCTAAAAATGAAAAGTAAGGCTTATTCCAGAAATTCCTGGGTAGCTCAGTAGCAATCAAACAACATTTAATACATTATAACTAAAGATGGCAACCCATATGCTCATTTTAGAAATACAGAAAAAAATCATTTGATGAAATTTGTATATTTTAATTTTTTTAAATCCTCTTAGAAACAAGAAATAGCATATGTTAACTTGGTTTTTGAAAATGGTGATAAGGGATTGGAAAGATATTTCACTTGGTCAAGTTCTTACCACACAAGCATGAGGTACCTGAGTTCAAGCCCCAGGACCCAATATAAAGCTGTTCATAGGGACATGCATTTATAATCTCAGTGCTGAGGAGGTGGAGACAGGCAGATGGCTGGTGTTTGCTAGTTAAACAAACTATCCTATTTTATATTCTCCAAATTCTAGAAAGAGATTCTGCCTCAAAAAATAATATGGACTCTACCTAAAGAATGAGACTATAACATGATATCTTACTTTCATACACACACACACACACACACATACACACGTATACATACACATACACACATACAGATACACATGCACATACACACATACATACACACAAATAGTGATACAATATATAATACAATAATAATCTAACAAAAATATAAAGCAAACTTCTACTTGAAAATTTAAAATATCTAAGAAAGTTGAAAAGAGGAAAAAGATGTGTACTATCATTTCAATTTAATGTAGAATTGATGCCCTGAACAATATGTGAAGATGGGAGATATTAAAGAGAGACAAGAGTCTAAAAGAGTGTCCATTTCTGAGAGAACCAACCAGATGATAGAGGTTGTATAAAATATAGTTGGATAATGCATGCATACTTCAAAAACTAGGTCAGGAAAAAATAACATATTCCCCCTTCACATTATACTTAGAAAGTAAATTAAAGACTGGAACTCAATAATGAAATGGGAAAATGATAAAACTTGATGTGAAGCTTATTTTTTCTTTTTCTTTTTAACTTTGAGGGTAGGGACTGATTTCCTTTTTTATTACTTTATTTATTCACTTTACAGCCTGAATGCAGCTCCCCTCCCTCCTCTCCTCCCAGACCAACCATTACACACCCCCATTCCCCCACTCCCTTTCTCCTCAGAGAACAGGAGGCCCCACATGGGTACCAACCCACCCTGGTACATCAAGTCTCAGCAGGACTAAGTGCATCTTCTCACACTGAGGCCAGACAAGGCAGCCCAAATATGGGAAAAAAAAAAAAAAACAAAATACAGGCAACAGTCAGATACAGCTCCCCCTCCAATTGTGAAGGATCCACATGAGAAGAAACTGCTCATCTGCTACATATGTGCAGGGGGCCTAGTCCAGCCCACTCATGCTCTTTGGTTGGTGGTTCAGCCACTGTAAGCCCCATGGACCCAGGTTAGTAGACTCTGTTGGTCTTCTTGTGGTGGATCTGATTTCTTTTCAAAGACACCAAAGTCACAGGACATAAGCAGCAATAATAAATTTACATAATAATTAAGTATATCTGCTTAAGGAGCATTATTGTCAAAGTTAACAGATTGGTGACAGACTGAAAAAAAAAGATATTTGCAATATCACAATCTAACAAAGACTTAACATTCAAAAATACATCAGGAATTCCAAAGAATCAGAAAGGAAAGGATGTGAGATTCGATGTTTAACTTTTCACAAATTAAAATAATCTATAAGTGCTTAAGACTGGTTACATACACAGTCAAAACACCTTATTATCAGAGAACTGTTGAATAAACACACACACTTCTTCCTTCTTCAAAACCTTGTTTGATGAGAATAACATAGATCAGGAAAATTCTCAGTCTGCCAAAGAGAGGGCAAACTCTTATATTCAATATCAAGAAGAACATATAGTGTAATTTATCAATCCAGTTTCTAAGAACAGAAACTTGCACATAACTCTACATAAATATACACCCAATTTTGTCAATACCATAACCTACTTGTAACTAGAACGAAGAATAAGATGTTTTAAATAGTGTTAAAGATCTTCACAGTTCATCACAAAGATGAACTAATAGTGGGTCCATTTTTCTACACAAGCTCAAGTCTCTTTCAAGGGGCAAAACTTCGTATAATCATAACAGCACTTTCCTTGCCAATCATAATAGAATAAATTTTTATATTGCAACCCAAATTCTAACAAAGGTTTATTTATTATTTGTGCTCTTTTTATGATACTATGGTGTTGGAGTAGTGTTAAGCATTCTTTTTTTTAATAATTTATTTTTTATTTCTTCAAGTTATATCTCAATCACAATCCCCTCCCTACTCCCCCCTCCAGTCCCACCCTTCCACCCTCCTCCCCCTCAACCCCCCCCATCCTCTTCCCTTCTTTTTTTTTTTTTTTTTTTTTTTAGTTTAAGGTATTTATTTTTCCCCCAACAGCTCTCCCTTTCAGTCCAAATAATGGTTCTTTTTCTTATAACTATAAATACAATACAAAACAACAGAAATAAATAGGCCACAATTATAAGAGTTATATGGCTTAGCATACATTCCCATGTCCAGTCCATATGTATTTGGCACCTGACTTTAACATTCTACTATCTACCATCTCCATGAGTTTAAAGTTCTATATCTAACTCAGCTTTCATACTAACTTGCCTCATAATTTTAAAAATATCTTCTTAGATCCAGAACACCCTCTTGATTCCTAAACAACTCAAAATTTAACTATGAGACTCTAGCTATCTATTCTTCAACCACCTCAGAGACCTGAGAGGGGTAAATATATCTGATTATATAGGAAGTGCAGGGCCTGCAGCTTCCAAAACTAAAAAATGACATACCAGTGGCTGCCTGGAACTGTCCAGTGTTAAGCATTCTAAAAGTTAATTAATCGGTCCTGCTTGCTGTCTGTTACTTGCATTGAATCTGATTGGTTAAATAAAATGCCGAGGCCTGAGATTGGGCAAAGACAGAGAAAGGTGGGACTTCCTGGGATTAGAGCAGGAAGCCTGCACTTTAGAAAGAGGATTAATTCATTCCAGCCAGGAGTAGCAGGAAGAAGGAGGCACACGTCATGGGGTAGATGCAAGAGGATCATTCCAGATGGCCAGGAACATCGGCATAGCATGGAGAATGGCAGTCCAAGGGGACATATGTATATATGGGTTCATATTTGGGTAATAGACTTAAGAGCGAGCTTAGATGGGCCATAACTGCACAACTCAGGCCAAGGTTTGTTAAAATCCATGTGGTCTCTGTGTGCTCATTTATAATGGCTGCTTAAAGATGAACAACCGCTGAACCAATTAAATATAATCTAAATACAGGTTAAATAACTTATTAGCCATATTTTTTACACTATGGCATGATAGAACTAATCATAATAATTACCCTGACCTGACCCCAAAACTTCAGTGTGACAACTTTGACTTATGGGAAATAATAGATAAGAGATGGAAATAAAACACAAGCCCACAAGGCCTCTCAACCCTACACGGAGATCTATAGGCAACTTAGGAAAGCTAGGGCTAAAGCAGGGGAGGTGGTGTTCTCTGAGGAAGAGTACACCAGTTGATGGTCCAGTGGCAAATGATCAGCCCTGAAGAAATACGTACGAATAGCATTTTATGGACCAAACAGGTCATATTTAAGAATTTATATGTACACATATATATACATACATACATACATACATATATAGACATACATACACATATATATGCATATATATATATATATATGCATGTAATTACAATCAATGCAAAATGAGGCCATGAACTTGAAATAGAGCAGGAAGGGGTATATGGGAGAGTTTGGAAAGAAGAACACAAAGGGAGAAAGTTTGTGATTGTATTTGAATCTCAAAAATTCCACAAAAAAGCAAAACACAAACTATACACATGTTTTCATAGAAGTTATGCACATTTATATGTGGTATATGCTTGTGTACATATGTATTCAGGTGTACTCATCCAAGAAGTCACTTGTGGAGGTAAAAAGTCAATTCTGGTGTCCTCAATTGCTTCTTCATTTCATCTGTTGAAACAGGGTTTTCAACTGAATGTGGAGTATAGTTTCTGCTAGACTGAGTGGTCAGAGAGTCATGGGATCCAGTTGTCTTACCTATCAGTACAGTGGTTCCAGTTACACATCACCATTCCTGGATTTGGATCATTGGGGATCTAAACTCAGTTCCTTATGCTTACATAACAAGTTCTTTACCCACCGTGCTGTCTCCCTAGCCTGATATATGTAATGTCAACTAATATTGTATCAGGCAGAACAATGCACATAACAAATTCTACTTCAACATAGAAAACAACTTCATATGTCTTCAAGGAAGGCTAGTTAATACTGATGAGCAGTAACAATCTACCTCCGCAGATTTCTACTGTAGCATTCTTTGCAGTGATAAAAGGTATTAGTCTATGTGTTTGAGACAGGAACCATATAAATAAAATATTGCATACATTTTTGCCATTTCAAACACTCAGAATTCAAAATATACATTTTAATAAGTGAACAAATACATTAATAGCTCTGTCCAGGTATAACTATAAAAAATGAGAAATTAATGTACAATGTAGTGTTTTGGGTTTTAAAAAAAATCTTAAAATAAAGGCTAGGGAGATGTTTCGGTCAGTGAAGGTGCTTGTCTCAAAGGCACAAAAACCTACATTTGATCATCAATACCTACAATGAAAATGCTGGGTACAGCAAATCACACATGTAATGTCAGCACTGGGTAGGTAGAAATAGAAGTATCCCAGGAGTTCAGTAATTAGCTATTCTAGTTAAATCAGCAAGCTCCAGGAGACCATGCCTCCAAATGAGATAACAATTGATATAAGTCTTATTACAATGAGTGCCTTGCTACAAATGTTATCTGAGTGATTCATCATAAAAAGGGGAAAGGTTTTACTTTTAACATCATATGTATAGAAACTGATAAAGAGAGGTGGATAGTGAACTGGCAGTGACAAGTTAATTGATTTATCTCATGGCTAAGAATGTTGAACATTTTAAAAAATATTTCTCAGCCATTTATATTTCATCTTTTAAAAACTCTGTTTAGTCCTATGTCCAGTTTAACTGGGTTGTTTGCATTCTTGATGTTTAATTTTTTTAGTTCTTTATATAACCTAGATAATAATTCTGTCTGATGTATAAGTGAAAAATGTTCCCCATTCTGTAGGCTGACATCTTCTCTTGAGTAATAGTGTCCTTTGATGTACAGAAACTTTAATTTTATGAGGTCCTTTTTAAATTGCGATATACTCTCAGGTCCTTTTCAGCAAATCCTTTCCTAGTTCAATGAATTCAAAAGTATTCCCTACTTTTTAATCTATCAGAGTCAGAGTATTGGGATTTATGCTGAGGTCCTTGGTACATATAGAATTGAATTTGTGCAGTGTGAGAGATAAGGATCTAACTTTGTTCTTCTACAAGTAGTTATACCGTCATATAAAAACAATTTATTGAAAATATCTTTCCTCCAATATGTATTTGTGACTTTTTTAAACTCAAAAGTCATGTGAATGTGGTATAAAAATGTGTGGGTTCATATGTGGGTCTTCAATTTTATTCCATTGTACAATGAGTCTTTTTTATGTTACTACAAATGCTGTTTTGATTAGTATAGCTCTACATTATTTGAACTTTGGGTTGGTAAGACCTCCAGCAGTTTGCTGTTATTGTTCAGCATTGTTTTATCTATCTTTCTTCTTTTGTATTTCCATATGAAATTTAATATTGATATTTCTATCTCTGTTAAAAATTGTACTGAATTTTGATGGAGATTGTATTGAATCTGTAAATTGCTTTGGTAGAATAGACATTTCTACAATATTTATCTTACCAATCACAGAGCATGATAAGTCTTTCCTTCTTTACTTCTTTAATAAAGAGTTTATCTTACCAAAGACAGAATGACTAAATTCCAAAAAAGAAAAAAAGAAGAAGGAAAAGTGCAGGCATGGATAGTGAGGAAAGAGGAACACATATTCACTACTTACAGTGATATAAACTGGTATAGTCACTATGGAAATTATTATAAAGGTACCTCAAAAAGATGAAAATAGACCTACCACAAGTACCAGATATCCAGCTATTCCACTGTTAGCATATACCCAGAGGATGCTATATATGTGGTCAACTATGTTCATTGCTGCTCTATTCATAATAGTCAGAAAATGGAAAATGCCTAGTCATCCACCAACTTGTAAATGGATAATGAAAGTTCAGCATATTGGTACAATGGAATATTGCTCAGATGTTATGAAAAATTAAATAATGAAATTTTCAAGTAAATGAATAAAGATAGAAACAGTCATTCTGAGTGAGGTAACCCAGACCCAGAAGAACAAAGATAATACATTTTCTCTTACTTGGTGATGCTAGTTTTGAATTCTGAGATATGTGTATTTCATCTGAAACACCCATGAAAGTCAGGAAATTACTAAGGACCCATGGGGAGAGGAAGTACATTCAATGGAAAGAAGGTAAAATTCACTGGTGTAAAGGGCTAGAAGGGGAATTATGGAAATGGAAAGGATAAACTAAGGCATGGGGGGTCAGAAAGATGAGGGAAACTGGGCAGGATAAATAGTACTAAAGACT
Source organism: Lophiomys imhausi (assembly GCA_907164525.1). Classification (NCBI taxonomy): domain Eukaryota; kingdom Metazoa; phylum Chordata; class Mammalia; order Rodentia; family Muridae; genus Lophiomys; species Lophiomys imhausi. The sequence goes on from CAJQZJ010030970.1 coordinate 43,878, forward strand.
TCAAAAAAGCCATATGGAAACATACTACTGTTGAAGCTTCCTAAATTAAATCTACAGACAGAAGCATCACCAACTGAATACTAAATATGAAGGAGAGAATCTCAGGTGTAGAAGATACAATAGAAGAAATTGATACATTGGTCAAAGAAAATGCTAAATCTAAAAAGTTTCTAACACAAAAAATCCAAGAAATCTGGGACACTTTAAAAGGACCAAATCTGAAAATAATAGGAATAGGAAAAGGAAAAGATTCCCAGCTCAAAGCCCAGAAAATATCTTCAAGAAAATCATAGAAGAAAACTTCCATAACCTAAAGAAAGACATATCAATGAACATTCAAGAAGCTTACAAAACAACAAATATATTGGACCAAAAAAGGAAATTCCCCCACCACATAATAATCAAAACGGTAAATATAAAGAACAAAGAATATTAAAGGCTGGAAGGGATAAGGGGCAAGAAACATATTAAGGCAGACCTATTAGAATTACACCAGACTTCTCAATAGAGACTTCAAAATCCAGAAGGGCCTGGGCAGATGTCATACATTCTCTAAAAGATCAGAGATGCCAGCCCAGAATATGATACCCAGCAAAACTTTTAGTCATCATAGATGGAGAAAACAAGATATTCCATGATCAGACCAAAAACAATATCTGTCCACTAGCCCACGCCTACAAAGGACACTAGAAGGAAAACAAAACACAAGGAAGGTAACTATATCCAGGAGGTACAAGAAATTAAAAATTACCCTCCAGAAAAAGCAAAAAAGGGAAGCACACACACAGTGCCACAACCAACATCAAAATAATAGGAATCAACAATCATTGGTCATTAATATCTCTCAACATCAATGGCTAACAGAGTAGATGCAAAAACATAATGTATTGCCAATCTGTTGCATACAAGAAACACAATCAGCAACAAAGATAAACATTGCCTCAGAGTAAAGTTCTGGAAAAAAAAATGTTCTAGGCAAATGGACTGAAGAAACAAGCAGGAATAGCCACTCTAATATATAATAAAGTAGACTTTCAACCATAATTAATCAAAAGAGAAGGGCAGCGACACTTCATACTCATCAAAGGAAAATTTCACCAAGAAGACATCTCAATTCTGAATATTTATGCCCAAATGCAAGGGCATCCACATTCATAAAAGAAACATTACTAAAGCTTAAATCACACATAGAAACCCACATGTTAGGCCAGGCGGTGGTGGCGCACGCCTTTAATCCCAGCACTTGGGAGGCAGAGGTAGGCGGATCTTTGCGAGTTCGAGGCCAGCCTGGTCTACAAAGCGAGTCCAGGACAGCCAGAGCTGTTAAACAGAGAAACCCTGTCTCGAAAAACCAAAAAAAAAAAAAAAAGAAACCCACATGTTAATAGCGGGAGACTTCAACAACCCACTCTCACCAATGGACAGGTTAACAAGACAGAAATTAAACAGAAACAATCAAATTAATCAACATTATGAATCAAATGCACCTAACAGACATCTACAGAACATTTCTCCCAAACACAAAAGAATATACCTTCTTCTTAGCACCTCATGGAGCATTCTCCAAAATTGACCATATACTGAGTCACAAAGCAAGCCTCAACATATACAAGAAGATTGAAATAACCCCTTTTATCTTATCGGACCCCCATGGATTAAAGCTGGACCTCAACAATAACAGAAACAAAAGAAAGCCTACAAACTCATGGACACTGAATTATTCTCTACTCAATGATCTCTGGGTCAGGGAAGAAATAAAAAGAAAAATTAAAGACTTTCTAGAACTCAATGAAAATGAAGCCACAATATACCCAAATTTATGGACACAATGAAAGAAGTGCTACGAGAAAAGTTCATATTACTAAGTGCCTTCACATAGAAATTAGAGAGATTTCATGTTAACAACTTAACAGCACATCTGAAAGCACTAGAACAAAAAGAAGCAAATAGACCAAAGAGCAGTAGACGGAAGGAAATAATCAAACTCAGGACTGAAGTTAATAATTTAGAAACCAAGAGAACAATACAAAGAATCAATGAAACTAAAAACTGGTTCTTTGAGAAAAGCAACAAGACAGATAAATTCTTAACCAAACTAACAGAAAGGAAGAGAGAGAATACACAAATCAACAAAAATCACAAAAGGGGGACATAACAACAGACATGGAGGAAATCCAAGGAATCATTGGGTCTTACTTCAAAAGCCTATACTCCACAAAACTGGAAATTTTAAATAAAATAGACGTTTTCCTTGACAGATACCACTTACTAAAGTTAAATTAGGATCAAGTTAACAATCTAAATAGTCCTATAACTCCTAAGGAAATAAAAGCAATCATCAAAACCCTCCCTACCTTTTTTTGGCCTGGGTCCAGATGACTTGAGTGCAGAATTCTACCAAACATTCAAAGAAGAATTAATACCAATACTCCTCAAACTGTTCCACAAAATAGAAACAGAAGGAACATTACCAAACTCATTCTATGAAGCTACCATCACCCTGATTCTTAAACCATACAATGACTCATCCAAGGAAGAGAATTTCGTATCAATATCCCTCAAGAACATTAACATTAACTCAAAAATACTCAATAAAATACCACAAACAGAATCCAAGAATACATAGAAAACATTATCCATCATGATCAAGTAGGTTTCATTCCAGGGATACAGTGATGGCTCAACATATGAAAATCCATCAATGTAATCCACCATATGAACAAACTGAAAGAAAAATTCACATGATCATCTCATTGGTTACTGAGAAAGCCATCGTCAAAATCCAACACCCCTTCATGATAATAGTCATGAAGAAATTGGGTATACAGGTCCATACCTAAACATAATAAAGGAAATATACAGCAAGCCAATAGCCAGCATCAAATTAAATGGAGAGAAACTCAAAGCATTCCCACTAAAATCAGGCACAAGGCAAAGCTGCCCACTTTCTCCTTAACTCTTCAACATAGTACTTGAAGTTCTAGCCAGAACAGTAAGGCAACTAAAAGAGATCAAGAAGATACAAATTGGAAAAGAAAAAGTCAAAGTATCTCTATTTGCAGATGATATGATAGTATACATAAGTGACCCTTAAAATTCTACCAGAGAACTCCTACAGCTGATTAACACTTTCAGCAAAATAGCTGAATACAAAATTGACTCAAAAAATCAGTAGCCCTCCTTTATGCAGATGATAAACCGGTTGAGAAAAAGTTAGGAAAACAACACCCTTCACAATATCCACTAATAATACAAAATGTCTTGGTGTAACTCTGAACAAGCAAGTGAAATACCTGTATAACAAGAACTTCCAGTCTCTGAAGAAAGAAATTGAAGAAGATATTAGAAGAAGGGAAATTTTCCATGTTCATGGATCTGTAGGATTAACATAGTAAAAATGGATATCTTACCAAAAGCAATCTACAGATCCAATGCAATTCCCATGAAAATACCAATACAATTCTTTACAAACTTGAAAGAATAATTGTCAACTTCATATGGAAAAATAAAAACCCCAGGATAATTAAAACAATCCTGTACAACAAAAGAACTTCTGGGGATATCAACATCTCTGATTTCAAGTTGTAGTACAAAGCAATAGTAAAAAACAAACAAACAAAAACCTCATTCATGGTACTAACACAAAAACAGACAGGTTGATCAATGGAATTGAACTGAAGACCCAGAAATAAATGCACACATGTATGAACACTTAATTTTCAACAAAGAAGCCAAAAAGAGTCAATGGAAAAGAGATAGCATCTTCAACAAATGGTGCTGATCTAACTGGTGAAATGTATGTAGAAGATTCCAAATAGACCCATATTTACCACCCTGCACAAAAGTGAAGTCCAAGTGGATCAAAGACCTCAACATAAAATCTAATAGAAATACATTAAATGTAATAGAACAAAAGTGGGGAATGGTCATGAACACTTAAGTATAAGAGACTACTTCCTGCACCAAATACCAATAGCTCAGGCTCTAAGATCAAAAATTAATAAATGAGACCTTATGAAACTGAAAAGCTTCTGTAAGGCAAAGGACATTGTCAATAGTACAAACTGGCAGCATACATATTGGGAAATGATCTTCACCAACCCTACAACTGACAGGATGCTATTATCCAAAATATATAAAGAACTCAAGAAATTAAACCCCAGCTTCACCTGCTGCAGAAGGAAGCTTCTCTGATGGTAGCTGAATAAGGTATTGATTTATGAGTACAGTAGAATATCATAAGGAGTCATTTGATTGTTAATATATATGTATATATGTATGTTTATGTATATATATTTGCATATACATATATATTGACAAATAGGAATATATATAAATACATACACGTGTACACACATATGATGTGTGTTTGTGTGTGTGTGTGCATGTGTATTTATTTTTAGTATTTAGTATTTAGTTTTACCCTAGGTCTCTGGGCTATCTAGTCTCTAGTTTTTGGTCACTTAATCAGTGTCCAGTATGGGTTCCAGCTCTTGAAGTATACCTTAAATTAAATCAGACATTGGTTGGTTACTCCTAGAAGATCTGTGCCACAACTGCCCTAGCATATTTTGCAGGCAAGACAGAATGAAGATCTGTGTTTACATTTGAGTTGGTGTTTATATTTCTCTTTGGTAGCCTGCAGAGTACTTTCCCATACCAAAGACCTAGAACAGAAGGGTGAAGATTCAGCCTCTCCATGTTTTTTGAATGCATGGGTATTTCTTCAGCAATGGAGTTTTGCTGTCAGTTTTTGGGGAGCAACCTATTGTCTTGGCAACAACCTGGATTTTAGTGGGTTTCCAATGGACTCCTTTGGCCAACACTCAATTGGATGTAATCCATTACTAGAAGTTTAATTTGATTTAAGGGATTTTAATCTAGCAACATGGTTGCTCTGACAATGGAACACATCCAAAGACCTAGTTCTTGTGGGATCCATCTGAAATACAGACATGCCCTTAGTATACACAATTAATCCCTTTGGCTGGAATATAGACTTGACACACCTTGTTTGTTTGTTTTGAGACAGGATTTTCCTGTGTAGTCTTGATTGTTCTGGACTCACTTTGTAGACCAGGATGGCCTTGAACTCACATTGATCTGTCTCAGCCTCTCTAGTGCTGGGATTAAAGGTGTGCACCACCACGCCTTGCTTAATCCCTCTGGGTAGAATTTAGTAAACACCTTTAATCCCAATGACTTCTGACTGAGGGGCAGACAAAATAATGAATCAGAAAGATTTGACAGAATGAGTTAGAGTATGTCAAACTCTCACAAGGACAGATGGGAAGTAGAGGCTACTTACAGCAGTACAATGGAGAAGAGTTCTTGGAGACAATACAGCACAGTTTGGTACAGTTTAGTGCACTTAAGTTGAATGCAGTTCATTCCCTACAGTTCAATTCATGGAGTTCAGAGGTAGTTTTTCCAAGCAAAGCAATTCAATGAGAAGATTATAGAAGCCAAATTGAATTAGTCAGTTTTGAGAAGAGTTTTGTCTGAATTGAGCTAGCAAGCCAGAGTTCATAAAAAAACAGGAAAGGGTGAGCTTATTCAGCAGTAAATCTCAGAGGCTGAAAACATTCTAGGCCTAGGTTAGCAGACAGAGGCTGGAAACTGAAGCCTTCAAGGTCCGTGTTTGCACATTAGATTGTACAGAGGCTAGAAAGTTCCAGACATATGCATAGGGATAGTTAGATAGTAAAGTTCAAGCCATGTATTAGTAATGCTTGGGTACAGGTCTGATCTTATCCCCTCTTCTAAGGAAATAAAACATTAACAGTTTGGTGATAAGAAATTGCCAACAAGTTTTGAGCAAATTTCCTAATCCTCATCATGGATTAGAAAACTATAATGCATAACCTGTTTTATGAGGTCAGTAAGTTGAGAAAGATATGTGTGCATGTATAATATATATACATATATACACACATATATACCTCATATATATATATATATTATATATGTATGTGTGTGTACATATATAGTCACTCATATAAATTAAATTAAATATATATAATTTAGAGAAATGGAAAAGAGAATGAAATATGGTAAAGAAACTATGTGACTCACAATGATAAAATTGTATTTTGTTTCCAGTAAGGACCTTTCCCCAATGTCTGAGTCTCAAGTCCTGCTGGAGAAAGAAAGATATCTGCCCCTTAGGTTTTCTACCTCAGCATTAGCTGAGTGAGCAGAGAGCAGTGGCTGCCTAACCCTTCTTACACCATTCGCACATCCTTTCGATTTCTGTTTATTACCCAATGCATTGTTATTTCAACTTCCACTTATAGTCACATTTTACATTTATTTATTTATTATGTGTTTGTGAAAGAGGAGCTTCAAATGTGTGTATGTGTGTGCATGCATACGTGTGTGTGTGTGTGTGTGTGTGTGTGTGTGTGTGTGTGTGCCTGTGAGTGTGTCACAGCAAATTTGTGGAGGCCAGAGACAACTTGCAAAATGAATTCTTTCCTTTTAGCATGTGAGTTCTAGGGACTGACTTTAGGTATTCAGGTGATGGCAAATGCCCTTACCCACTAAGCCATCTTCCCCTCACCATTAATGAGTGTTGCCTATTAAAATTACAGTGTAAGCTTACTCTCATATTTTCACCATTAATTTTATTTTGTACATATATATGTATAATGGATATATTAATATATGCATATATATACAGTTATATGCAATATGCATTAATGTAAATGTACACAAAATCAATGCATTTTAGATATTTACACTAAAATATACCTATATAGTCTACAGTCATTAGTGAAATTATTTCAAAAATATTTATCATTCATCATTATAACTTGAATCATAATGTGTCTCTAAATTACCATGAAAATATATCTGAACTATATTCAGCATAAAAAACTAATTGAAAATGTATCATATTGAAATATTTTTGTTGTTGATGACTAATCTTCAAAGAGATGATAATCTAGGAACAGTTACTTGGAGTTCTAGGTCTGATTCTGGGCTGCCACACTGCACAGTTGGCTTTTTGCCTTGAAGTCTAATCTGGATTCACTGAAGTCTTCTGACTCATTGGCATGACTCTTTCTAACACTGAGTGCACATATGCTCTTACCACCCACTTTGTGTTGATGTCACCTGCTAGGACTGCTTTAACTCCATGCTTCTCATCTGGGCGAACAGTTCTCTTCTATGTAAAACTCCACTACTGAATCAGATAAGTAGATTTCTCCACCAGTGCTAACCAAAACAGCATCACCAAGAAGGATCTTCTTCTCTGAGGTTTCATTCTGATTCAAGATATTTCCTGGCTATAAGAAGCAGGCTCTCAAAGCAAGGCAATTCTTTATTGCTGAAGCTATTGACTCTAATTTAGGAAAGGAAGTGCCAAGCAACCTTTTAAGATTTAAGGAAAATTCAGCAGCAGAGTAGTTGGAATTTTTAAATCTTGTGCCTGAAATAAGGCATCAGGATATCAGGGTAGCACTGAATACTTCTACCTCTAAGTCATCAGTGTAAAAACAAGCAGCAGTTCATGGTCACAAACTAGTATATAAAATTTATCACTTTTACAGAACAAAAAAAAAAATGGAAACATTCTAAATATCCAACACAAGTCAATTAGCTAAATAAACTGTACTGTCTTCCCACAGTGTATTAATATGCTATCACTAAAAGTGGAAAGAAAAAATGATCTTCAAGTATTATTAGATTGCCAAAACAGTTTATGAAACAGTAAATGGCAATTTTTCTTTCAAGCATACATATATCCACAGACCTTTATGCCTGCTAAAACCCCACACAGACACACTCACACATACATAAAAATAGGTTGTTGGGTATTTTCTAAGGGTTATAGGATTAGGGATGACTTTCATTACCTTGCTCTGGGTTTTCTGAAGACTTTAAAGTCTTTTTAAGAGGCTCAAATTTATTATATAATTGAAAAACCTGTCACAGATTTTTGAGAGCATAAAAATGATTGAATTCTGTCATCATTTACAAAGTCAGTGAAATTCACAGTCCCTAATATGGATATAGAATAGAAATACTTCATTGCTGATTTTAAAACTTTCCCCTTGACCAAAGCTAATTACTCACCTCAAACCTAGAGAACAGAAACAACACTTCTGAATAAAGCTTCAAATTGGTTAGTTTAACTTAACCAGTTATTCAACCATTTAATTCCCTAAATACAGGAGCCAAGGAGATGAGTTTATCTATTAAATGGGTGGAGAGATTAACTTATTAGAATAAAAAGGAGGAAATATAAGAAATATAGAGGGTGACTATAGATAGATAATAGATAAAAGAACACATAGGTAGATGATAAATGGTGATAGATGGTAGACAGATAAAGAGTGGATAGATGATAGATAGACAGATAGATGGTAAAATAACTCTATTTCTCATGGAAATATGAAAAAATTAAATATCATTTTTCAAAAAGCTCCAGATCCTCAAAAGAGGCAGTCCTGCCTTGAACTAATATGTAAAAAAAAATATTTCTAAAGGTGAGAAAATAGCCATGGAAACCAGTATGTGAACGTTAGTAAAATGTAGCATATAAAATAATTAGATTACACTTGATATCAATTCATTTTTCAGGTCTAAGTAAATGGATATAATTCTCTATTTGTGTTTTTTGTTTCCTTTGTTTGTTGTTCATTGTTGGTTTTTCACAGTGCCAGTTAGAACCACCTGGTAAACATTCTTCATTGTTCTACCGTCCAAAACCCTAGCACTTTATTAATTTTTGCTGTTTCAATCCTTCTAGCCAATCAAAATTTGAAGTAGATTCAAAATGTAAACCAAATTTGGCTGTCTTCAGTCTTTAATGTGTCGTGCTAAAAAAAAAAACAACTATTAATAATAAGGTGGCAAGTTCCTAGTAAACATAAGAAGATATACTGTATGAGTCTTAAGTGCTGAGGCCCTCATTTGCTGAGGTCATTAGCATTTGTCAGGCACAAGAAAAAATATCTTTATGAATCTTCTCTTCCCCAAGTTTTAAAAATAATTTTAATCAAAAATATCAAGAGTCACAGACCTTTGGGAACTTTTCCTGAGTCAAAGTAGTTTCATTAGTGTATAATTGTTTATGATAGTGGTTCTGACCTTTGGGCTGATGATCAACAAATACAATTGTTTGCCTTCCCCTTAGAAGTTTGAGTTTCTACTTCAGGTTCCAAATAATGTACAGTTCCAAGACACTATTTTGATGACAAAAGGGATCCAATGGTCACCGCAATTTGCTTTTATTCTCTTAATTTATGGTCTATTTTCTGCTTGTCAATACCTTAGCCTGAACATGAGGAATTTATTTTCTAAGGATTTCATTAGTTCAATGATGGCCATTTGAAACATGGGACTTATCTTTTCCATACTTACCACATTCAGTCAATACTCACCAGGCATAAAAGTGATATTTTGACCACCAGAGGGCACTCCTATTTTTCCAAGTACAGAGCTAAGAATTATGGAACTCTTTTTTTTTTTTTACATGAAATAAATTTTTTTCCTTTATTTTTTTATTTCTTCAAGTTACATCTCAATCGCAGTCCCCTCCCTATTCCCCCTCCAGTCCCACCCTCCCACCCTCAACCCCCCATCCTCTTCCCTTTTTTTTTTCTTTTAAGTTTAAGTTTAAGGTATATCTTATTTCCCCCTACAGTTTCCCCTTTCAGTACAACAAATGGCTCTTTCTCTTATAATAACAAATACAATACAGTACAACAGAGGTAATTAGGCCACAGTTATGAGGGTTATATGGCTTAACGTACATTCCCAATGACCAGTCCATATGTATTTTGGTACTTGACTTTAACATTCTACTATCTAAACATCTCCATGAGTTTAAAGGTCTATATCTGACTCAACATTCATACTAACTTGCAACACAATTTTAAAAGCATCTTCTTAGATCTATAACACTCTCTTGACTCCTAAACAACTCAAAATTAAACTATGAGACTCTAGCTATCTGTTCTTCAACCACCTCAGAGACCTGAGAGGAATAAATATATCTGATTTTATAGGAAGTACAGGGCCTGCAGCTTCCCAAACTAAGAAATGACATACCTGTGTCTGCCTGGACAGTTCCCATTTTCTCTCCATACATTACAGCATCGGTAGGAAAAGCCCCTTGCCCCAACTGTAGACAGAATGCTGTCCAAAAAGGACAAAACCTGGAAGCAGGTAAGTCGACAGCCTAGCTCTGCCAAGACAGGGTAGGTAAGTCCTTCATAACCCCTGCTCTACAATCAATGTCTGTCAGAGAAACGGGGCCAAATGACTGAATTATGGAACTCTTAAAGTAGAGCCTTGAGTCAGAACAAGAGCAATCCCAGAACTACTCAAGTCTTCAATGAATGCCAGAAGGAAATTTTAAAGCAAGTTTTCTTTACTTAATTTTAGGTCTTCTCTTTTGATCCCTCTTCCTCCCCTCACCATACATATAAAAATCTCAAGTGTACTCATGAACTCATTGAAGGGTGGGTGGAGGAAGGGATGGAGATGGTGGTGACATTCTCTATTCCATATGGTCATCAAAGAGACTACTCTGCAAGAGACTATATTTATTTCTTTAAAATGTAGTGATGGGGAGAATATGAAAGAATAACAAGAAGTTGGTTTTCATAAAGTCACATCTTGGTGGTTTAAGACAAAACCTCTCAAATTGTTTTCCCATCACAAAGCTGAGTAAATGCATGCTTCAAATTACAGGGCTTCTGCCTTTCTCCTGGAACTTTACACTTCTCAAGCATTAGGAAAACCAGAGGCCATCAAGCACTGTGGTCTACTGTGTTGACAGCCTCAGCCACATGTTACTCCAATGTCTCGCAAAAGTAAAATAAACTTTTGATTTCTAAGACATGTTGTGCAGCTCATTAGTGATTTCAACTAAAGTGCTGCTTATTGATCTTAAAATCCTCCTCTGTACAAGTACACTTTCACCTTTGATTTTATCTTTTCTAAACATTCCAAACTATAAACCAATTAGACACTAGAACTTGTTAAATTTCAGGCAGTAAGTCAGAGGAAAGATTTCTACATCATTCCAGTTATAGTACTATGTCAAAATTACAAAAAAAGAAAAGCTTTACAAACCTATTTCTGTTTCACAATCACTCACCAATTAAGTCTCAAGATAATCTTATTTTAAACAATACTTTATTATACCACTTGAAAAATGCCCTGAAATTCAGCTATCAAATAGCTGTATAACACAAATACACATATCACAAATACTTAAAAAATAAGTTAAAATTAAATAATTTAACTTTTTTTTAAATCTTGCAGAATGATAGCCAAGTAATTATTAAAGGACAGCTGATGAGCTGTCAGAAGTTTGACCTTATCAGGATGGTCCCAAATTGTCAAGTAATATAAAAATTTATTTTAGCATTAAACTTTAAAAAAAAATAAGCTGCCTGTTGGCATGACCAAGATCATACACAAAATGGGCCCACCTTACTCAATTCACATCTGGGTTCAGTTTGTGTTCAATAAGAAGAGCTTAACCAATCATACTGACTTGGTCTCAGTTCAGAGGGAGAAGCTGAAATGTTTCATGAAAGAACAGGAACAGGAGAATTCCTCTTTAAGTCCTCCCTGAGAGACAATGGTGTCTTACATTATTTCAACTGTCCTGACATAAATTCCTGGTGTTAGACAATGTGCTGGTTTGCTGCTGTAAGATACCTACTGGACTCTACACCAACTCATGTAGAAACATGGAGGTGTTTTTTGTTTTTGTTTTTTGTTTTTTTTTTTTTTTACTAATTATTCTCAAGAAAATTACTGGCAATTACTTTGTGAATCAGAACTACTGTGAGCATATCAGGATCAAGACTGGAATACTTTTACAGTCATGAAATTCTTAATGTTATGCCTGGAAGTAACAGAAGGCACATAGTGTCTTCACGGGATTAAATGAATAGCTCTCCATTTATTAAAGAATAATAATTATAGTAAGAAAATGAACCACATCTCATATTGCTTCTTTTTCTAAAAAACCCCAGGATGGTACCAACAGATATACTACCACAGAAAGGGGACATCTCATGGGCCCTCAAACCCTAGACAAAAAACTTTAGGCAACTATGGCATGCTAAGAGCAGAACATGAAAAATAGTCTCCCCAGGGAAGATCCTCCAATTGGTTATCCAATACCAAGTTGTCAGTCCTGTGATCATATACATGCAAGTAATATACAGAATGAGAAGGTTATTTTTATAAATTTAGGGAAACGCACACACACACATGACCAATTAAAGAAAAGAGGTCAAGAATTTTAGAGATAGCAAAATACATGGGAGGGGTTGGCAGGAGAAAGGGGAAGTGGAAAAGTGATGTAATTATATTTTAATCTCAATATTTTTTAATTAATGAAAATATTCCCCCCAGGGACCTAGTTAGTACCTTCTCTTTGTCAGATCTCAGTTCAATTATCACTTCCTTGGGAAAGATATCTCCTTGATTAGGTCAAATCCCAACACACTATGCTTTCAAAGCATCATTCTTCTCTTGTTCCAGACATTAAAAAAATTATAATTCTTGTTTGATAAATATCTATCTTTCACCTAATATTTATATTGTAAAAGACTGGTTAATTTCACTGTTCATCAAGCCAACATCTAGAACAGTACTGGAAAGTAGGAGGTCCTCAATGCTTAATTATTTTTTGAATTAGGAATTAGTAACCATCTGAGAAAATGAAAAGAAAATGAAAAAGAACACAATAATAAAAATAGTTAAGAAAGTCATAAAATCCAGTTAGCTTTTCTAAGACATATAGCTAATCTATTTTTTCCAGTGCCTCTTATAAAAACTATGAACCAAAGAATAATGGCTCAAAATATAAAAAGAATTACAAATAAAGTTTTTCTGCTAAACTAGTAATGTAATTCAAATGTATTTTGCTATTTGCAAGAGCTATTAGTCACACTCTAGCTGAGTGATTGTTTGCAAAGCTAAATTAAAGATCATCCAGCCTGATGAAAAAACAAATCCCTCTTCTCCTCAGATAATACATGTTGACTTTTAAAAGATGAGAGTATGATTCCATTGTTGAAGAAATCTATACCTGCTTAAACTAGGCATAAATATAGAACTGTCCTAAAAATAAAAACATCACTTAAATAAGATTAAGAGTTTTATTTGTTGTTGCTCTTCTTAAATTGATGTTTAGTTTTAATGATTGAAGCTAGAAACCTTTCTAGAGGAGAAAAATTATTACCCAGAAATATGTGAAGCCTGTGTCAGGGCTTATACCTTCTTATAATGTTGTCACATGTACAACAACATTTATTCTAAATACCTTAAAATGAAATAAATTTATTTTATCACAGCTTTAGGGCCTATACATCCAAGATCAAGATTCTAGAATGATTTGTTACTCCTAAAAGTGTCTAGAGTCTAGAAAATAGCAAAACAAAGGTGATACATCATGTACCAAGGACTCTCAATAAGGTTAACAGCTGACTCCTTATCAGAAGCTATGATGACCGAGAGGAAATGGGACTCTATGTTGAATCTGCTAAGATACAAGTGAAAATAATTATGGGAAAATGCTATAAGCAACTGCACACTAACAAATCTGAGTACCTATATGAGATGTCCAAGCTCAAGTTATCCAAATTCTTGATAAACATTGTAAGCCTCATGGTCTTGTACTTACCTATCTGTCTAATGTTTTGTCATGCTCCCTTTAATTTGATGTCTTTAGAACACAAGATATCATTCTGTTTCCAGTACCAAGGACTAAACAGTGTTTTACTCCTTCAACTTCTTTATTATTTCTTTTCATTTTTGAGGATTAAGTTTACATGGTATCTCCAAAGGAACATATTCTTGAAGAATTACTTATTATATAAAACTGACATCTTCTAATAACAAAATTTCTTTGACTATAACTTTTTGTCAGATACTTGGTCATCTTCTGATGCAATTTCTATCAGTTCCTTGATCCAGCTACTATGTCCAAAGCTCTCTTCTAAGTAAAATTCTCAAGACTGACTTAGGTCTTTTTTTTTCATAGCTCCTGGGATAAAGTCTTTTGAATGAATTGAAGATTTCCTGAGGCCACCTCAAACCCTAGAGTTTGGAAGGAAAGCCACACAAACATTTTCCTTATATTTATTACATAACTTTGAGTGAGTCAGTGTCATTAAAAAATTATTTAGATTCATCTCTTATGGAAGTCTTGAAGTAGGACTTTTAGGAAAAATCAAAAACCTCAACTACCTTATTGCCTAGCAGCTGTACATTTTCTTCTGAATTTTCTAGAAACATTTTGATAAGAGGCAGAAGTAAAAGCTGATTTATATAATTATTCTCAGTCTTTGCAAATGCATCCATTGCAAAGAGTTTCTTGTATTCCCAACATTTTTAGGATCTATACAACCTTTTTATGAAATGTCTACCAATATACCAGAATTGTACCCATAAAATGCCTGTAATACCACTTGTCAAGCCTAATTATAATATGTGAAATGTCTCCTTGCATTGTTACTATCCCTTGAAGTACAAAGCCATTTTCAGCTACAAATTAAGTGTGGATTCAACAGGATTATTTTTTAAATCAAAATATCGCAGGCAATAAATGTCTTTATTGAATATTTGGTCCAACTCACAGCATGAACCAAGCTTTCTCAACTCCCAGGAAATTTATGTCTATGTACAAATTACTGTTGTTGAAGTCACCTACCTTAAATAGTTGTAATGGATGGTATCACATTTCAAGTTTATTTGGAATCATAACTTAAGACTTAATTACCATAACAGTTTTTGTAGTTGTAATTTCAGAATAAGAGATAATAGCATTTCTGTGGATAAATTCAACATAAATTCATTTGTTTATATGTAACAGTCAATTGATTGTGTGTAGCCTTCCTTGTGATACCTCAAAGGCCAAGTTTTTTCCAATGTGTGACTGTCATTTCCAAGACATTGCTTCAAGGATCACAATGCTTCTGTGCTTTAAGCCCTATGGAGAAAGAATAGAAAGAATGGGAGTTCAATGACATAGATTAGAATATAATACAGATTATTTCTACTAATATTTTATTGGTCAGAACTCAATTATATTGTTATGTACAATTTCTAGAAAACATAAACTATGTATTTTCAGAGAGAACATAACAAAATATTTGTTAATCTGTGGTTGCTACAGTAACTTTCTGTATTTTCTCATTGCTCTATATATGCTCTCTTCATACCATTTACTGAAATATAATCTAGTAATTGTTTGAAAACTATTGTTTTACTGTGCATCTTTCCTCTAAGGTAATATACTCCAAAATTCCAAAAACATTTTTTATTCAATAATAGATCACCAGAACCTAGAAAAGTTCTACGTGTTTTGCACTCTCTTGAAAGGTTTTAGAATTAAAGAATAAACAAATGGATTAATGGATAAATTAAAAATATTGCTCTTGATTTAGAGATGGTCTGTAAAATCTACAATAAAGTATCCTTTTCCAGGCACAAATCAAATTATTTATCAACAAGGATAATAACTAGGCTACCCCTAGGGAAGAAGAAAGTAAAAACAGGGATGCAAGGAAGCAAAAACTAAAATTCAAACTCTCCTAGTACTTTCTATCTGATGATATTAATATCATGCTTACCCTGATAAATCAGGGTACTTTCAGCTAGTTCTGCACTCTTCCTTTATGACAAGTAAATGGGGACCACCTAGTATCCCTGTCCCAGCATCTCTTGGCTGTGTTAGTTTCTGAGCTTCCTTCTACCTTCTGGAAGTGTTGAACTGTTTGGGCTATGAAACCCAGATTTGTGATGCACAGGTACATCATTCTGAGATGTTTTAGATAAGACTAATCAAAACTAGTGGATTTTGAGTAATATATCTTTTTTTTCTAATATGGGTGGACCTTATCTACATAATCAATGACCTGAGTGTCCCCAAAATTAAGCCTCTCCCAATAAAATAGAATGTGGCAATAGATAGCTTTCTAATATGAATTTCAGATTAGATCCTCTTTGGGCTTCTAGGCTGCCATACTACCCTGAAGATTTTATACTTTCATACTTCCACATTTAAAAATTGTACCATTGTATTTCTATATCCTTCACTGTATCCATATATCTAGCTCTTAATTGAAATTTCAAAAGTAAATTTGTGTTGAATGAATAAGTGAATGGTTCAATACCTACCTGATAAAATAAATAACTTCATCCCATACCATTCTTTCTCTATAGATCAAAGCAAGGTAAGTCTTGAAATAAACATTTTCCATCCATTGTTCCCTCCAGTTGCCAAATTCTCATGATACTCAGTCTATTGTAAATGCACTAAAGTCTTGAGATAGAAACTCAGTCATCAGAGACACAGGGTATGGACTTTTTCCTATATCCACACTGTGGAAAGATCAACAGTAATACAGAGCTAATTAACAGGACCCAAGGTCAAATTAAAGCTCTGTCCCTTCTCACTCATGTGAGCTTTTAAGTCTTGGGATCTTTATATGGATAATAATACCTATTATAGTGATTTGAATATGAAATATCCCCTATAGGGTCATGTACTTAAATATGTGGTCCCTCATTGATGTTGCTATTTGAGAAGGCTAGGGAACCTTTAGTAGGTATGCAGCTTCTGGAAAAAATACATCACTATGGGGAAGGGGGTTTCAGGGTTTACAGTCTTGCCCTATTCCCCCTTTCTCTCTTCTATCTCCATCCCTCCTCCCTCCTTCTTGTGTATAAAGGAAAAATGTGATCAGCTAGTTTTCTGCTCCTGACACCATTTCATACCTTTATGTACAGGTGGATCCTATACCCCTGGAAAAATAAGCTAACATAAACTCTTTTTCTCTTAACTTCTGTTTAATCATAATATTATATTACAACAACAGAAAAGCAACTCAGACATCTATATTAGAATGTTGTAGTGCAAAATATATTAAATAATGAACATAAAGTATTCATCAAAATTCATAACCATAGCAACAGTACAGTAAATGTTAACTATTAATAGCTGTTATTTCATATTAGGGAGGAAACAAGGTCAAAATGTAAGAACATTGGTTCAAATTGCCTTCACCAAAGCAATAAGGTAAGAACAAAAAAAAATATATTGTAGTTGTCAGAAGAAGAGGTAGGGAAGCCTGTAGAAGTAAAAGCCAACAACAGACAAGTTAAATATCATATGAAGTGGGGCTGGAGAGAGGCTTGACAGTTAAAAGGACACACTGATCCTCAGAGGAACTGGACTCTATTCCCAGGATTCACACCACAGCTCACAGTCACCTGTAACTCCAGTTCCATGAAATCCATCCCTCTTCTCTCTTCTGTCCCCTGTGGACACTAGAAGCACACATGGTGCACACACCTGCATGCAGACAAAACATTCACACACATAAAAGAATAAATTAATTAATTTAAAACTCTCTAAACAAGTTCTGAAAACAGTTGTGTCTATGGGACCTGGTATTTACAGCCAGAGTGCCCATATTTGAGCAAAACAACTTATGCAAAAAGACAGAGCTGGATAGAATATGACAATACTCAAACTGTGTCCAACAATTAGGAAAGATTCCCAGGCCCAGAAAAAGCATGTGCAACTATCATTTCTGGTGCCTACAACCTCTCCAGAAACATGCTTCCCACGAGAGGACCCAGAGCTCCTCTCCATCGTATGTCCTTAGTCCCTAACCAAACTCTAAATGACACAGCATTCATTTCAGCAGCTCATTATTACACGTCTGTATCACCAGGGTCCCAGCAGGAAACAGATGGCACTCTCAAATTGAGAAAATTGAGACAAGTTTAATAAAATGATTCTTTCCAGAGTTGTGGACAGCATGTAGAAAAACCACAAGGGATACACTACCCCCAAATCAAGTGACTCCATATTACTTCAGGCCAAAAGAGACAAGGAGGGAATTCTGGGTTGAGATAGTAAAAGCTGGGTGGAGAAGACACCCAACAGTTAAGGCCTTTATTTAGCCAAAACACTTGTCCTAGGATGTAAAGGCTGATTGTGTAATACTACCTAGAATTCATTAGTCTCCTTTCTACATATCTCTGCCTAGCACCCACACTAAAATTGGAAGGCAGAAGACAAGAGAATTCAATCAACTTCCTCTGGGATTCAGAGGAGATCTGAAATGAGTCTGAGAGAGTCATTCTGGAAAAGCCAAAAACATCATATATTGAATACCCACTAGCACCTTCCATGCGCTCTTCCCTAAGAGAATCACTGCTCCAGAAGAAAGGCCTCACCTCTGATAGCCTCCCAAGCCCTGTGGCATCTTTTCATCAAGAAAAAATCCTTTTTGACTCATGTTCTGTTGCCATTTGAGCTTTTTTCTTTTCCTAACCAACTTCTTCTTTTAATGATATCAATAATACACCCTTAGGCCTTTTGACAGGCCACAAAATGTCAACATTGGCTGGGCATGTCCATGCTGAGACCAATACGACACTACACTGCAGGAAGATATAGTCTTCACTAAACAGGCACTGATTATTTGGAATGTTCCTTTGGTGGGTTAGGCACATGCAGATTTCTTTAGGATCTCTGGTCAGAATCTGAATTATTGTATGAAACTATGAAAAAGACAATTCTGTGTACTCAGAGTTTCATTACATCTTGGACAAATGTCATTTCCTTATATGTTAACAGTCTCTATAAAGTTTAAAACAAAAAATGTTTGATAGTTTTGTAAACTTCACTTGAATTTCCTAGTTTGCAAAACTGGCCAGGAGCCAAGAGGAAAAATGAAAGCAAAATCAAAGAGTGTCTTTCTTAATCCAACAACATCAGAAACCTGGAGGGAGGTTAAAAAACATCCTCTGACTAGTTTTATGACTCCTGTTTGTCTGGTTAATTGATATTGCCATCCAAATTTACTTTGACTGCACTTTGAAGATTTGACACTTGTCTTCCTAAACGCATACATCTCTACACTTCCATGAAGGAGGCTCAGGTATCTCCCCACCAGTAACTACACTGAAATTCTACACCATATTGGAAATCTGAAAGTCAAGTCTGAAGAAGCACCTTGAAGCCATTAATCACCAGATAATACCCAAACCAAAGAAGAAATTTCTATTTATTCATGAACAAAAGAGCTCACAGGGTGGTCTGGGTTATATTTTTCAAACTATCTTGGAGGCAACATCTCTTGGGTGGCATGGTTGGCATCAGAGAAACTGACAAAGCTGTTATAATAATATGCCCCCCTGTTCCCTATGTTGCTTCTCAAAGTCATCCAGAGTTGTTTCAAGTTCCTAGGTAAGAGCACTTCCTCTTGTGACTACATAAGAAACCATAAATATCTCTGATCTTTCTTCCTAGACAACACATGAAAATGTGCCTTAACTCTAATGAGAAAACTTACAACTAAACAAGGGGCTGGGGTTTGTTCTAGTTGCTAATAGTACCCCTTTCTAGTAGGTACTTTACAGTGCTGATCCTTGTTTCTTCTCTATACCATGAAAGTGTTGAACATGTTGAATGATGCTAGTTGCTTCCCTGTTTCCTTTTTAGTTCTTGTTTAGACGGAATTTTACATGAATGTTCAATATGTAAAGCAGGGAGTGAGTGGATCAGAGATGTTCTCATTTGATGGAATTACATTTTCTACCAACCTTTGAATATCAAACTTCTGCTGAGCATTCAAAATACAATTTCTGGCTCATGCACATGGCTCATTATCTCAAAAGTTATTAGAACACAGGATCTCACTCCCAATACCTACTAACGTAGCCTTTGTAGAGATGAGGAATTTTCATTAAACACAAGCACATCAAGTGACTCTCCTACACAAAATATCAGACCAGCACAACGTATTTTGGAATTACCAGACCAAATATTTCTGTTTTCATACCAACATTGTAATAATAGGTCTTAATATTTAAGACTTACAAAGCTGCTTGGAGAGCTAATGAAAGTAGTGGATCATCTCTCTGAGGGAAATGCAATGGCTCTAACAAAAACAAAAAAGAAATGTATCTAGAATTTAGAATTTAGTACTTGAAGCTACCTGCTGTCGATCTGTGCGCATCTTAGATCCATGGTTAAAACCTTTGTTATACTGATAGCATAACAGTGATCTTTCAGAGTGAGAGAGGGTGATGATTCTTTAAAGAAGACTTTCTGACATAAATTTCACTGTCTAGATGTTAATTTGCAGTAAATCCAAGGTTACCTCAATTTATTATCTCTAACCTAATTTTCAACTTTTTCAAATATATTGGTTCTCATCCTTCCTAATGCTGCAACACTTTAATTCAGTTCCTCATGTTGTAGTGAATCCCAACCATAAAATTTTATCATTGCTACTTCCTACCTATAGTTTTGCTTCTGTTATGAATCGTAATGTATATATCTGATATCCAGAATAGCTGATGTGCGATCTCAAAGGGGTCATAGCCCTCAGGTTGAGATTGCTTAGATTGAGAACAGGTTAAAAACTACTGATTCAAAATATTTGCTATTTTCTGTTCTGTTGTTTTAAATTAGCAGGGCAGTACTATGCTGATTTTTCTCAAGTGCTTCCTTGACATTTGGGGATAGAATATCTAAATCTCAGGAAATCAGCAGAATTTTCAGTGGCCCATGTAATGTCTCTAGCTGTTAAGGAATGTCCAGTTTCCAAACTGGTTCATTTCTCAAATTATGTCTATAGACATTCCTGTCTATGGAATGGAAGGGTCATGTCTCACTGTAAGAATGATGTGGCTATCTTATTGCTCAAACCCAGACATTCCTTTCAGAGGACCTGGAAGTGAGCTTGGAATTGGCTTAAAATCTGCCAAACAATAAAATTGTGCGGTGGCGCCAGGCACCCCAGTAAAGGACTGCTCCATAAATATTCATAGACCATGACAAGGACCAGGATGGGCTCTTCCCAGAAGTCTGCCTTTGTTTTTCACAGAGCCACCCAGATGGGCTGCATGAATTGGGAACTAGAACATACAACAGAGGTGGGGTGCTGGACCACCTAGATGGTTTCTTTATGCTTCCTTTTTTCTTTCTCCTGCAATATGAGATTTTGGCTTTCATTTTGCTATTGGCCCAATAGCAAAAGACCCTCTCAATCAGCCCCCCTCCCCTGCCACCTACTCACTCTCAGGCAATAGGGAACCACTTAACTACATGAGCATTAACTAATTTGAAGTTTGCTTTTCATCCGGCACTAATAAGAGAGGAAGAATGTGTTTGTGTTTGCAAGTTTTCCATGTGGGTTAAGTAAAGATTGTTTGCTCAAGTTTGTAGTTTGGAAGAGAAAGAAAAAACAAAGCCTATGCCTCATCTTGTCCCTTGGAGGTAGGCAGGCAAATCATTGTTTTCTGAGCAGCTGAGACTTGCGGGCTGAGGAACAACTGGAGTCTCATCTCTGGGGTTTCTGAAAATTTTCCCCACAGACTTAGCATTGTCAACAACTGTGGTGTGCTGTTTTGTTTCACCTTTCATTCCTTATTCATTGCCCAAAGCAAAGGACAATGGCAGCTGAGGATGGAAAGAGTGGCAAGAAGTGAAATGCAGGGTTAAGGCATTGCAAAAAAAAAAAAAAAAAAAGGAAATGAGCCCCTTCTCCTGAGCACCTGAGCACTCAGCACGCCTGTCATCTAGCAAAGCTGGAACAAGAACAGAACTATTTTCAAAGGTAAACAGAGAAGTGAAACAGTGACTCACCCAAAGATCCAGGGTGAATGCCTGCCCCTCCCACAGAGAAAACAATACCAAGTAATTCTTTGTAGTTAAAAACAGGATCCAAAACTGTAGGGGAAAATGTCTTTGAAGGTTAAAAATCGGAGTGTTTAGTATTGCAACAAAAGCTAGAAGGATCAAAACATGGACTTATCTTTCATAATCTCAAGGGGGAAAGTAGCTGTGGAATGAATCTCTGCCTTTAACTGAACAATAGCCACACTAAGTATTCTGGCACTGAGCAGGGCTATTGAAGTTTTTAGCTGTTGATCTTGGTTTTTCTGTCTAATTGAACAGCTAGTATCGACCATGCTTCTCTTTATACTATTTTTCATGACAAATTAGCAGCTGTTATTCTCAACTTGGTCCTAGTGTTAGTGCTTTCACAAATAAAAGGTAACTATAAGGAGAAAAATGTTTCCAAGTCTCCCATCACTGAAGAGGAGGAATCTGTCCTCTCCAAGATGGATTGTATGAATCAATCTCTGATCAATAGTGTACACCTTGATTATTATTCAGCTATATGACTATATGTTTTGTGCCTTGAAGATTCTGCTTAAACAAGTTTAGAAACTTTAATTTCTTCCAAATACCTGTCTTAGTTTGGGCTTTTGTGAGTTTCCTGTGGTACTCAGTCACCCTGTGTGATTCTCTTAGTCTTTTCCCTCTGCTGACTTCTACTTCTCAATCCAGATATACCTCAGGTGTCATCAGTCTAGGACATCATGGTTAGTACCCCAAGCCACTCCCTCATATGGAGTTAGGCACCAAGGCATCACATTCTCAGAAAAAAAAAAGCCATGTTTATTTAAGCTATATGTTTCTCCGTTTATCTCCTCTACTAAATCACATGTGACTTAAGGGTAAACATATAGTCTTAACCATTCCAATGTCCCCACTATGAAACAAAATGTAAGCACCTAACTGGAGTTAGCCAAAAAAGTAAAGAGAGGAACAAGGCAGGGGAAAAAGCACTGAATTTTAAACATGAGCCATAAAACCCAAGTCTATCCTGTCTCCTCAGCTCTCCAGTGGAGGTTCAGTTCATTGGTGATAATGTTTGCGTTCCCTGATTGTTTTAAGAGTTATCTGGCTAGTTTCATTCATGGCGACTGTAGCCTGGGTCTCCAGAACAGGAGATCCCAGATCTGACTGCCTCTGCTCCAAGTCACTTGTTCACAAGCTAAACAAATTGATTTCTAATCTCCCCACCCACCTGGCAACACCCAATAGTTGATATCTAGGTTCAAAATAAATCAGGATTCAGACTCCACAACTGTTTTCCAAACCATCACCCCTTCCTTTGAGAGTCACTCTAGATGACTTCCTTAAGTATATAGAGGTTTCATTTATTTTATGAAATCTTACTCCTATCCCCTTAAAAAAAAAAAAGGTTTACTTTTAAATTTCGTGAACTTGTGTGCCTGTGTATAAGTGTTATGAACATGAGTACAGATACTTCTGGGTACCAGGGCGTAGAATGAGATGCCCCACATGGGAGCTCTGAACCACACTCTGGTACTTAGCAACAGAAGTGCTCAATCTTCATTGCTCAACCATCTCTGCATCCTCCTCTCTTTTTAGGCTTATTATCTCAAATGTAGGCTATGCTCAATAAATTATCACTAAGATTTATTTCAAGTTAATGTTCAGATATTCTGTGGCAGAAGCACATAAATATCTACCAACATGTGTGTTACTTCGTGCTGTTGAAATGCAGCTGGAAACTCTTCTTAGTTAGACAGTGCATTTAGTTAGAGCACATTTTCTTAGAGAGAATGTTTCCAGCACACCTTGCATCTAATGAAATCACAGGATTATTTTTTAAGCAAGGATATATAATTTTTAAAAATATTTGCCTTATCTGATTTGAAGCTTTATGAAAAAAACTACAATTTCTGCACATTTTTTATTTAAGAGCAGCAAGTGCTGGCTCAGTATTGTTGTCAAATGCACCCTAAAGCAAGGGACAGTAAACTTCTGAATGTATCCAGTTTCTACGCTTTCCCCCACCATCACGTACTGCATTCTCAAACTGTAAGCCTAAATACATATTTATTTCTTTATATAGCTTTCATCATGTATTTTGTAATAGCAACAAGAAAAGTAATACAATATGGAAAGAAGAATACAATTCCAACTTTAGCCATATAGGACAGTAGAGCATACCATTGAAGAAGCCTGGGTTCTTTAGTCTACATATAGTAAACTACTAACATAAACCAGAATCATCTGCTTCTGTTTAATAGCTAGGTACAAACTGTATTCCATTAGAGTACTAAGATGTACATCTTATATTTTAGTTAAGTGAGCAATGCCTTTCCTAACATGACCCTAATACAAACATAAAAGATTTGAATATTACATGTATATGGACCAAAAGAGCCACCAAGAAGACTTAAGGGGGCATTTTCCAATGAATGGTTCCTGAGCTATTCTGGTTTTTAGATTCATTTACTTTCCCTTGCTCATGCATGTTTTGTTCTTAGCAGGTCTCTTTTCCTTCTCACATGCCTCATTAAGTGGTCAAATTAAAAAGTGCTAAAATAAAATATATTTTATTCCATAGTTATTTTTTTCAAGGTGTACTGGCTGCACTTGCTTTTCTCATTGATATAATTGTTCTTCAAACAATTTACAAGAGTGTCAAGGTGACATGGATGACCTGGTAATGGAAGCCAGCACCCTTAAGTCACTCACAAATGTTGCTCTCCTCCATAGCAGAAGTTATTTCATGTTCTGTTGGGACAGGGAAAGAACTTATCCCTTGTTTAGAGTTCATGTTCCTTACAATGTCTTAAAGAAATGAACTATAGAGTAGAGCAAAAACAAAAAATTATTTAGCTTCTGAGTATAAAACTGTCTCAGCATCAAACATGCCTGAAATTTGGTGGAGTTGTAATAACAAATGAATGTGGAAATGCCTAGTCAGAGTGAGTTCTGCATCATCATTTTTGCTTTTGGAAAACTAAAGAATCCTAAGCCAGTTACATTTCTTAGCCTGCTTCCTGTTTTAGATATAGCAGATTCCAAAAACCAATTTACTTATTTCAGACAGAGTCTCTGTACAGCTTGAAGTAGCCTCAGATTGTTGACACTCCTGCCTTTGCCTCCCAGGTGCTGGGGTTACAGGTGTGTGTCCATTACCAAAGTCCATTATGCCAACTATTCTTTTAAACAAAGTGAAATATTTTATTTAGGTGAAAAAAGCTAGGATGGGAGTTAGACATTACTTGAGCGGGACTGTTTCCACTTCCTTGGAATAATTTCATGTTTTTCCTCCTATGTGTAATAAGTCAACCTTCAACTGAATTCCCTCGTGGCTTCAGAAGGCACACCCTTATATCTGAACATCCTCCACATAATACAGGTACCCTGACTTTTTTCAGTCAAAGTAAAATAATCCCATGTTCTGATTGATGGTCTTTGCCATGGAATTTTCATTGGTTAAGATGTGGTTCTTGCCTGTTCCTGACAAAATCATTGCACCAACACCCTTAGTCCCATCATTGGGGAAGAATACACCCTTAATCCCAGCACACTAGAGACAGAAACAGGCAGATCTCAGAGCTCAAGGCCACCTGATACAAAACAAGCTCTAAACAGAGAAAAACGTTGATCCAGGAGTGGAGGAGCACATCTTTAATCCCATCAGTTGGGAACCACATGTCTTTGATCCCAAAACTTAGAATTCAGAGACAGGCACATAGGATTTGGAAAGATTTAACTTTAAAAGCTACTTACAAAAGGCAGGCTGCAATTCAAACAAATTGTCCTTTGAGATCTCAAAATATATACACTAAAGGTTTGTTTAGCTCCAAAATATCAAAATAATTTCTTCTTTAATCCGGGTTGAAAGGTAATACTTTATATATTGTCAAAAAAAACAAATTTGCTCCAGGAAAAGTATTACCTGACCCCCCCCCCAAAAAATAAAGGTAATTGTCCCAGAGTTAGGATTAGGGCAGGGCTCTGTTCTTATCTTTCCAGGAGATTTAAAGCATCCATTCAAGGAATCCAGGGACAACTGGACAACGGAAACCTCAGCAGAAAACAGATCAGACACCAAAGAAGATGAGTGGCCCAGATGATCCAGCCTTGCAGACTTCTTCAATAGCAGTTTCCTCAAAAGTCTACAACCATAACAACTCAAAATCGCTAAGATCGTTCAGCTCCACAGACTACTCCAGCCAGATCTTCAGTAAAGCTCTGAAGATCAGCTTCTGTCTATGAACTTCTTAGGACATCTAAATAGCTGAGCACAAAGGGACTGAACATCAAATGATTCTATTAATATTTTTAACCATTTTTCCATTCTTATTTGGGCCCCAAACAGGTTTACTATGTCCCAAATCAGCAGGAAGTCATTTTAAGAGAACAACATCCCATCCCCAGAAGGTGGGGAGGGTGTTCCCCCCACTTTGGTTATTTGATAGATAATAGAAAATTTTGTTATTTAGGGGAAAAGACTACAAGCTGTTAAATGGTCTTGTTAAATGGGTTTTGGAGGTTAGACCCAGGGACTTCTCTCTTTTTCTTTTCTGTATCCTTCTTTCTCTCCTATATAGGAGTGAACAGACTTGAGAAAAATAGGACATAGACATAGTATAGGAAAGATCAAGAAAAAAGGACAGATTATTGAATATAGCCTTATACCTTTATATACTGATACAAAATTAATATTATATTTGGCTAAATTGGTATTGATCATTGTATATTAATGCAAAATTAAGATTGTATAGGGCTACATCGGTACTGATCTTTGTATATTGATACAAAATTAAGATTATATTTGGCCACAATGGTATTGACCCTTGTATATTGATGTAAAATTAAGATTGTATTGGGCTACATCGGTATTAATCTTTGTATATTGATACAAAATTAAGATTATATTTGGCCACATTGGCATTGATCTTTGTATATTGATACAAAATTAAGGGTAACGCTTCTTAAAGGGACTGTTCGTAGTAATACTTAAAAATGAAATATCAAGTTTTGACCTCTCGCTACCAACCGACATAAACTGTTTAGGATAATTAAGAAACGGAAACTAATAGTCATGAAAACGTGTCATTTTGTTAGTTACTATGACAGTTATTTTCTAAGCTACTCAGAAATCAAGTTGCTAAGAGACAAGCAATATTTGCTTATCTAAATATAAGAGATAGATAGGGCATCTTCAAAAACCTCAAGAGATCTTCAGAATATAACATTCAAAGATGTTTTCTTAACTTAAGATTTTTTTGATATCGAGACATGTCAGCTTCTGACAGCACCCCCTATTCTACTCCAAGTAGAAGATGAGCATTGAAG
>CAJQZJ010030972.1:6863-17514 GCA_907164525.1 Lophiomys imhausi
TCTGGAGTCATACGGAGCGGGGTGGTGAGGGTGCATACTCTTGGTCCCACCATTCAAGAAGAGTACACCCTTGATCCCAGCTCCCAACACACTGGAGACAGAAACAGGCAGATCCCGGAGCTCAGGGTCAGCCTGATGCAGGGCAAACTCTAAATAGAGAAAGACTTCGATCCAGGAGTGGTGGAACACATCTTTGATCCCTTCAGATGAGAAACACAGGTTCCTGTTCCCAATAATTAGAGTTCAGAGACACACACATGGGATTTGGAGGGACCTAGGTTTGGAGGCTACTTACAAAAGGCCTTCTTGATGCAGGCAGATTGTCCTTTGGGATCTCAAAATATATACACTAGAGCTGGTTTAGCTCCAAGATGACAGAATGATTTCTTCTTTAACCCGGATTGAAAGATAACGCTTTGTATGTTGTCAGAAGGCCAAATTTGCTTCAGGAGAAGTACTACCTAGCACCCCCCATCCCCCCCCAGAAAAAAAAAAAAAAAGAGGGCAATTGTCCTAGGGTTGGGATTGGGGCAGGGCTCTGTTCTTATCGTTCCAGGAGAATCGAAGTGTCCATTAGGGGAGCCTGGGGACGGCGGACAGCGGAATCCTCAGCAGAGAGCAGAATTAGGCACCAAGGAGGATGAGTGACCCAGTTGATTCTGCCTGGCAGACTTCCTCAATAGCTGTCTCCATCGGGGGCCTGCAACCACCACTGCAATCCAGTGTCGCTGGGAACGTTCAGCTCTACACAATGCCCCGGCCGGAACCTCAGTGAAGCCTGCAAGATCAGCTTCTGCCTACAAACCCCTTAGGTCATCTAAACAGCTGAGAACAGAAGGACTGAACATAAAAGGATTGTACTAACATTTTTAATCATTTTTCCCATTTGGGTTGGGGCCCCAAACAGGTCTACTACGACCCAAATCAGCAGGAAGTCACTTTAAGAGAGCGACGTCCCATGCCCAGAGGGTGGGGGAGGGTGTTTCTCCGCCCTTCTTTTTGGTTATTTGAAGGTTAACTGAAAACTCTGTTATGTAGGGGAAGAGACTACAAGCTGATAAATGATCCTGTCTTAATGGGTTTTGGAGATTAGCCCCAGGGAATTCCTACTTTTCCTTCTCTGTATCCTTCTTCCTCTCCTATGTAGGAGTGCATGGGCTTGAGAAAAATGAGATATAGTCATAGCACAGGAAGGTCCAAGAAGAAGGGGCAGATTATTGAATATGCCCTTATACCTTTGTATATTGATACAAAATTAGTAGGTTATTTGGCTAAAGTGGTATTGACCATTGTTTATTGTGCAAAAATAAGATTGTATTGGATTACATAGGTATTGATCTTTGTATATTGATACAAAATTAAGATTATAGTTGGCCACAATGGTATTGACCCTTGCATATGGACGTAATATTAAGATTATATTGGGCTACATAGGCATTGATCTTGGTATATTGATACATAATTAAGAGTATATTTAACCACAATTGAATAGATCTTTGTATATTGATACAAATTTAAAGATAATGCTTCCCAATGGTATCATACCTAGAGATACTTAAAAATAAAATGTGAAGCTCTGACCACTTGATACCAACCGTCTAAAACGGTCTAGGATGGTTAAAACATACTCCTAGTCATGCAAGCATGTCTCTTTGTTGGCTACTATGACAGTCTATCACAGATATTCTTTAAACTACCCAGTAATCAAGTTGCTAAGAGACAAGCAACATTTGCTTGTCTAAATACAAGAGATGGTTAGGGCATCTTCAAAAACCCCTAGAGATCTGCAGAATATGGCATTCAAAGATGTTATCTTAAATCAAGATTTTTTTTTTGATATCGAGACATATCAGCGCCTGACAGCACCCCCTATTCTACTCCAAGTAGAAGATAAGCATCGAAGAACCTCCACTGTAAGATGGTTGATTTAGGGGCAAGCCTTTTTCTTGGCATGAAAAAACCCCTTGCACCAACTGCAGACAGACTGCTGTCCAAAAAGGACAAAACTTGGTAGCAGGGAAGTCGACAGCCTAACTCTGCCAAGACAGGGTAGGTAAGTCCTTCATAATCCCTGCTCTACAACAAATGTCTGTCAGAGAAACAGGACCCAAAGGCTGAAGATTGATGCTGGAATGTATGGAGAGAGAATGGGAACTGTCCAGGCAGTTACTGGTATGTTCTTTCTTAGTTTTGGAAGCTGCAGGCTCTGCACTTCCTATACAA
This sequence comes from Lophiomys imhausi, assembly GCA_907164525.1. Lineage (NCBI taxonomy): Eukaryota > Metazoa > Chordata > Mammalia > Rodentia > Muridae > Lophiomys > Lophiomys imhausi. Next base: position 9,087 of record CAJQZJ010030972.1, read on the forward strand.
GCAAATATATTTATCCCTCTCAGGTCTCTGAGGTGGTTGAAGAATAGACAGATAGAATCTTATAGTTAAATTTTGAACTGTTTAGGAATCAAGAGGGTGTTATAGATCTAAGAAGATACTCTTAAAAGTGTGTTGCAAGATAGTATGAATGTTGAGTCACATATAGACCTTTAAACTCATGGAGTTGGGTAGATAGTAGAATGTTAAGGTCAGGGGCCAAATAGGTATAAACTGAACATTGGGAAGGTATACTGGGCCAATTTAATCTCATAAATGTGGCATAATTATATCTATTGTTTTGTATAATACTTACTGTTATAAGAGAAGGAACCAGCTGTTGGACTGAAAGGGGAAACCTCTGGAGGGAAGAGGGTGGAAGGGCGGGTTGGGAAGGGGGAATAGGGAGGGGTTTGTTACTGAGATGTAACTTGAAGAAAAAAAAATAAAGTATTTATAAAAAAAAAAAAAAATGGGAAACAGGGTTAAACCGAGAATTCACAAAGGAGGAATGTCTAATGGCAAGGAGACATTTGAAGAAATGCTCAGCATCCTTAATCATCAGAGAAATGCAGCTCAAGACAAATATGAGATTCCATCTCACACCTGTCAGAATAGCTAAGATCAAAACTCAAATGACGGCACATGCTGGCGAGGGTGTGAAGAAAGATGAACACTCCTCCATTGCTGGTGTGAGTGCAAACTCTTACAACCACTATGGAAATCAGTCTGGCAATATCTTAGAAAACTTGGAATAGCCCTGCCTCAAGACCCAGCCATATCACTCTGGGTATTCACCCAAATGATTCCTCACCAAACCACAAGGACATATCCTCATCTATGTTCATAGCAGCCTTATTTGTAATAGCTAGAAACTGGAAACAACCCAGATATCTCTCAACTGATGAATGGATAAAAAAAATTGTGGTACATTTACCCAATGGAATACTACTCAGCTATCAGAAACAAGGAAATTATGCAATTTGCAGCCAAATGGATGGAACTAAAAATGTTCATCCTGAGTGAACTAACCCAGATTCAGAAAGATGCACATGGCATCTACTCATTTATAATTGGATATTAACCATATAATACAGGATAACTATCCTTCAGCCAACACACCAAAAGGATCAGGAACATAGATTTTGTTACCTATTAATGGGAAAATTTCCTGTAGTGGTGCTACCATATAGGCTCCCAGTGCAAGAGGAAGTTGTTAGCCCGCATATGACTGTTGAACTGAGAGGGGCTGATATATAGGGACACTCCATATAGGAGGAGTGGGATGGGTGGGAGAGGGTGGAGAGAATGGGAGGGTGGAACCGGGAAGGGTAGAAAGAGGGCACTGTGATGGAGATGTAACTTGAAGTAATAAATAAACATTAAAAAAAAAAAGCAAGACAGGCTGGGGAGATGGCTCAGCAGTTAAGAAGGCTTGCTGCTTTTTCAGAGGACCTGAATTAAGTTGTCAGCACCCCTACCAGACAGGTCATACCACCTGTATTTTCAACCTCATGGGATCCGATGCTCTCTTCTGGAGTCGGTGAGCATTGCACACATGTGTACACAGAGTATCATATACACATAATATAAAAACATAATAAAATAAATCTTCAAAAGTTAAGCCATTAAAAAAAGGTTAACATGGTAGTAGAACTTACTTTAAACCCAGTACCTTGAAGACAGAGGTAGGTGAATCTCTGTGACCTTGAGCCAGCCTGAACTCTACATAATGAGATCCAGTCCTGTGAGGGCAACCTAGTGAGAAGCAGTCTCAAAAAGAAAAGCAAGACAATACAAGGAAAAAAGCAGGTTACCTAAGGAGGACAATCAAGCAAACAAAACAAAACAAATAAACAAAAAAAATATAAAACAAAAACAGCACAAAATCTATTTTGGAACTTCATAGCCACAAGCAGTGACCAACGTGCACCATAATCCTGGGTACAAAGTAACTGTCTCTGTAAGATGATTGACTAGAGATATGTGACAGGGATGTGCATGCTTGGTTACTGCTCTTCACGCAGGATTATGTAAATGACACATGGTGCCTAGAGTACATTGTGCAGCTCCCTGGCATTCAACAAAATCGTTGTCTTGGTCCCACCCAGTTCAACAAAAGTCACGGTCAGAGATACTGGGAATGAGCTCTGACAGACATTCTCAAATCCAGACAAAGAAAGGGAAGAGGAGCTCAGCACTGGATGAGATGGTGAGAACAGACTGGGCCTTCACTGGCAAAGGGACAGAGGCAATCAGAGCAATTACCCTGACACTCCAGGCAAAAGTGGGCCTTTTGCCTGGTTCATCTAGCTACTGCTTCAAACTCGGACTCACTTAGCCTGTGGAGAACTGTCCTATTAGCTCCAGTTCCCCGTGAACAACTAACTCAGAAATGTGCCCAGGGTAGAATGAGCCTCGTTTCTAACAAGCCCCCTTTAACCATGTCTAAGTGTCCATGATTTTTTTTTTTTTGGTCTTATTGATCCAGGTTGCCTTTGAAAGAATAACCTTTGGAGATGGATAACCAATGCTATACACCCCAAATTGCTATTATGTTTAAAGCAGAAGCTGTCAGACCAAATGATGAAAAATGAGAATTGGGTTCTCTCTCTGGCTCACTCACCAGAGTCCCACTGTCTATGGTGGGAATGAATTACCTACAGTGATATTCAGTTAGTGATGCCATTATGATTAATGTGTCGTTTAGGCAGCGCTCCATTAGGAAGAGGCTTGTCACATACTCACTTGTGCCTCTGACTTCCCAGCCTTGTACCTGTGGTTCAGTGGGAGCAACTATTTGGTATAATTAACAATAAAGACTGATTTACAGGGCCCCAAGGAGATGCTGAGAGAGGACGGTTTTTAGACCTAGCAAAGGCTTTCTTCCTGATACCCAGATTCTCCCCTGCATCCCAGAATAAAGCAACAGTAGTAAAGAAACAATAGCATTTTCACCCATCATTTCATCTGTTGGGATCAGGCATCACTTTAAGCACTGACTTCTTACTTCAGGGAGGTATATAGCTTGGGCAAGTCCAACTCCCCCTTCTTTTCTTATCCATTTGATTTTTGATGTTTTGTTTTCCTCTTTGTTTTCTGATACCATCACAAAGTCCAAATGATGTATCATGGAAAGCCTACTATGGTAAGTGGCTTTCTCTTACTAAGTAAGAGAAAAGATACAAGAGAAGCCACACATCTTCATTGCTATGTGAGGAAATATTCATGTCAACTGCTGTTAAGGGAATTTTGCTTCTGAGGCCCCAACAGCACCCTGGCCTCTCAGCAATCTGGTGAAATTGTTATTTACCAAACAACCACTTGATTCATCTAGCTGAACATCTCGACCACAGAAAAGCAAGAAGTCTGGAATTAAAGGGTGGTTGTTCACATGCTGAGACAGAGAACAAAACCAGAACTTCACATCTGTGTGGATCTGAGTTCTTTATGTTTTGCATCTCTTCATCAGAGATCAGCACTAGTGAAGCACTAACTGGGATAATTACATGGTGCTCCAAGCACCAAGCACTGTGAACAGTCCACGGGTTTCAACAATTCAGACTGATTTTGAATAGCGTCTGATTGACAGTGAGGGTTTAGACAACTGTCTTCTTTAAAGAGCAGCCTTCATTCTTTAACTTCAAATCATTTTACATAGAGACAGATACTCACAGTCAAATCTGATAGAACTAAATCTGAACATCTGCAAAAATAGAATAATGTTACTGACATTTATCTGAACCTACCCTGGTAAAGGTTTTTGTTTGTAATCAACAGAGCCAGAGAATCAAGCCAAAGAGACCCATGTATAAAATTCTATGTACAATAGGTGTCTACACGAAGACTTTAAGATAAATTTTAATTAATCACAATATAAGTGAGAAAAACCATCAAATGTACATGTAAGAATAAAGATAAGATCAAACACATAAATCATTAAAATGAATAATATATTGATTTAAAAGTATTTATTTTTATTTTTGTGAATCTTCATGTGAGTGTATAGGCATGCCTATGCTGGCACCCATGGAGGCCAGACAAGCATTTCAGATCCCTGGGAGTTTTAGATGGTTGTGGGCACCCAGTACAAGTGTGACAAACTAAGCTCTGGTCCTCTGGAAGAGCACCAATCACTCTTAACTACTGAGCCATCTATCCAAATCAATTTAAATGAGTATATGACCCAACTTTTTGAAGGTCAATCCAACAAGAGAACATGGGAATTTTATTTTTGTGTTTGTATGTATGTGGTCATGTTCATATGTAGGTCAGACAGCAACTTGCAGGTGTCAGTTCTCTCCTAGGATCTAACTCAGGCTTGGTGGAAGACACCATTACCAATGGAACCCTCATACTGACCCAAAGGTAATATTCTTCAAATTTCACTTTGGTAATCTTCCAGACCTTCTCTTTCAATATGACACAAAAACAAACAAACAAGCAAAAACAAAACAAAATCCAGCCTTTGTTGTGGGGAAACAGCTCATTTGAAGAATCTTGAAGGTCTGTTTTTGAAACACCTCCCTTGTCCCCACAAAACACTTAAGTTTAGGGGCACAAAAGAGAAAATTCACAGCAATTATTTTTTCTAGAATTTTACATAATTTTATCTCTTTTCTAGATAATTTATATCAATGCTAATTTTATATAGTAGTACTTCAAAAGAAAACTCAAGGTGTATGAAGAATACAGTAAACAACTCAACATGAGAAACATACCCACAATGCCACCTCTTGGGAGATTCAGGCAGAAGACTGTGAGTTTAAGGCCAGTCTGATACTTAGTGAGACTGTCTCAGAAAGAGAGAGACAGCCCATGGGGGGTGGGCAAGGTGGAGAGTGGTGAAGAGGAAGAAAGGGAGAGGGAGAATGAAGAGAGAAAGAAAGGAAGAAGCAGAGGAAGAGGGAAAGAAGAAGAATATATGAAAAATGCCAAGAAATTGCAATGTCTATGTTGAATCTATCATACTATTGTTTCATAGATTATAACAAATGTAGCAATGATAGTCTTTCTATGAAAGAAATCACTAGCCAAATTTTTTTCAATCATTTATAATAAATTTCATTATAGAAAAGATTTTTCACACTCAATTTATCATTTCAAGTCAGTTAAGATTATAGTTTTAATATTCAAATTACTGTTTCTTGCTTTCTATATCTCAAAATAAAATTTGAAAATAATACTATTATCAGCCTTAGAAATAATCTGCACAAATACTGGTCCAATCAAAGACCATCTAACAATTTCCAAGATAGATACTGCATTGACCTTTTTATATGATGTTGGCAATACAATATCCTCAAATGATACTATTCAAGAGCACGTATTTAAAACGCAGTCTTAAGCAGTGTCTGAGAGAAAAGTATCTTAATAAGCCGAATACAAGTTATCTTGTGGACTGGGACTATAACTACTTGTAGACACTTGCTCAGCTTGTGTAAAGTGCTAGATTCAATCCCCAACAGTGCCCAATTTATCCCCAGGCTGTCCTTTCAAAATACTGTGAATAATAACTAAAATGGAAGTAATAATTTCTCCTGGCTGTGTACTTTGCTTCTTTGTGTGTATGTGTGTAGTATTATTTGAGTAATTTTATAAGCATTTTACTGAACCCATAAAAACAACAAGAAAGAAGAATGCATTACCAAAGGTTAGTTTCATACATCAGAAACTTAAGTTTAGAAAACTCAGGCCAAGATCACCAACTACTAGAAGACAGTGTTCAGCTGCCATTTATATGGTCTGTAGTTAATCATCATCTCACATTATCCTGCTATTTGTTGGCAAATGATTAACAGGCCCAACAAAAGGAAGCTTATCTCACATTATTCCCAGAAAAAGTGAATAGTTTGATTTTCTCCCTCAAGTTCTCTGAAATGTAGGTGTCTACATTTCAAGACTGGTCAGGACCTCACCACTGAAACAAAAGGCTGGAGATGACCAGGTTTCTTGTATAAAATGGTGTCACTTTTGGACATAACCTGAGCCCAGCTTCTCATATACAGTGGATTGTCTCTAGAGTACTTATAGCATCTAATTCAAGGTGTATGCTCTATCAGTATCTCTTAGCTCAAACAGCTCAGGGATCAGTGACAAGTAGTTCTGCATATTCTCAACTCAGGTGCAAATTAAAAAAAAAAAGTTTCCATTCATGATTTATTGAGTTTGAGGATACAGAACCAATCTTCAGATCCACAGGACCAATCTCCAAATCCACAGGACTAATCTTCAGATCCACAGGATCAATCTCCAGATCCACAGGACCAATTGTGTGCCAATCTGAGATGAGGCAAAGTTAGGTCTGCAGTCTTTACACATGTCATTTCTAATACTGCCTCAGATGACTTATACAGAGTTAAAAAGAATCCCTCCTCTAAAGATTATGTCCCTTTTCATCATCTTATTTTTCATCAACATTAGTCCATTAATTTAGTACCTCAAGCCAAAGGGAGAAATGCTTCCATCCCAACAGATTTCTGACAATGGAACAGAACAGCCTCCACACCTTCCAAGGGTCCCTAAATCCAGAGACCGTGCTTTTCATGGTGAGTGATTTTGACAAGTGATTTTGAAAATGGTGTGAAGGGGGTATGAAGGGACCAAGAAGGAAATTTCAGGGGGTGGGGGAGTTGACACATGGCCCCTCCTCTCCCATTCCCTTCCTTAGTGGGTCCTAAGTGAGAGTCATTTTCTTCAGTAGTGTAGCCACTGATGAGTTGCCCAGACTCTAGTAAATAATCTCTCATCCATGCTCAAGAAAGCAACACTAATTAAACTCAGTGAGTCATACACACAAACGGATAAGAGGAGAATGCTGAGAAGAAGGGTTTCAGAAAGTGTAACAGAGGATTATTGAGGTGATAGAAAGTGAAAGGCAATTTACTGGAACTCAAAGAAAATAAAAACAGTCTTCACAACCATCTTTGTGAAATTAAGGAATCATATCTAGAGGGCAGGATGACTCTAAAGGCCTGACTATGCTTGAAACACATGGAAAATGGGTTTTCAGAGAAACTGCCTTTATCCTAAGATATAAAAATACACACAAAAATGGAAACAATAATATTTTCATAAACTTTTTGTCTCTAAAAAAAAAAACACTATCATGTACATAGTTGTCTCCCCTACTATGAGTCATTCATTGCTGCTGAGACAAGACTACATATCTTAAGACAGTAACAAAAACAGCCTGCTTCACCCTGAAAGGTTCTGACGTTTGTATTCACAGCAAATTGGAAAGGGCTTATTTTGGAATCGTGAACTTTTAGAGAGAAGGGAATTTGAGTAGCGCTATGTCCTGTGCTAGAGATTAGGGCATCTTGACTGAAGTCATGCTAGACAGTAATGAGCCTTTCCTTCAATGTGCTGGATGCATATTGCCATTCATTGTGTTAACCTTGTACAGGTGTGAAATGAAAAGTAACTCACAGACCAACACAGAGACAGGCTATGAAGTAAGATGGTAGTGATTAGTTCATTGAACATAGCAGATTCCAGAGAATGAGCACAGAAGTTGGAGAATAAGAACATTGTGTTTCCTTTGAATATCAGGAAAAGGTACAAATCTGTCCATAAAATGCCAGTTAGTAGGATTTGCTTAAGACCAGTAGTTCTCAACCTTCCTAATGCTGACACTTTAATACAGTTCCTTGTGTTGTGGTGATCCACCAACCATAAAATTACTTCATTGCTACTTCATAACTGTATTTTTCTACTAGTCTGAATCATAATGTAGATATATGACATGCAGGATATTGTCATTCACAAGTTGAGAATAATTTCCCTAGATCATCTCAGCTAAGCCTCAGCATTAATTCTGAAAACAACACAGAAAAGGGCAATCATTAGACATTAAATGCATGACATACCTTAGATTTTTTTAATAATTTACTTTTTATTTCTTCAAGTTACATCTCAATCACAATCCCCTCCCTACTCCCCCCTCCAGTCCCACCCTTCCACCCTCCTCCCCCTCAACCCCCCCATCCTCTTTCCTTCCTTTTTTTTTTTTAGTTTAAGGTATTTCTTTTTTTCCCCCAACAGCTCTCCCTTTCAGTTCAAAAAATGGTTCTTTTTCTTATAACTATAAATACAATACAAAACAACAGAAATAAATAGGCCACAATTATAAGAGTTATATGGCTTAGCATACATTCCCAATGTCCAGTCCATATGTATTTGGCACCTGACTTTAACATTCTACTATCTAACCATCTCCATGAGTTTAAAGTTCTATATCTAACTCAGCTTTCATACTAACTTGCCTCATAATTTTAAAAATATCTTCTTAGATCCAGAACACCTTCTTGATTCCTAAACAACTCAAAATTTAACTATGAGACTATAGCTATCTATTCTTCAACCACCTCAGAGACCTGAGAGGATAAATATATCTGATTATATAGGAAGTGCAGGGCCTGCAGCTTCC
>CAJQZJ010030973.1:0-15376 GCA_907164525.1 Lophiomys imhausi
TTTACAGAGACATATATATTTTATACTGAAATTTGATATAACTAAAAATGTCCCCCCCCAAATTTAGGTTATCAAACGAAACAATTATTCCTTGCAATCATATCAGCACAAATCTGTATCAATATGAAATCCCACAGAGCACAATTTACTTTTTCAGAACAATTTCATAACTACAAAAAATATACAGTTCTTTGGTTTGATACTCTTCATCATGCTTTTAATTCCTGTTTTTAAAAATCAGCATTCATATCGTATACTAGGTTTTAAGTAAAATAAGAAATTACATATGTTCACTAGATTGTGATGACTAAAATTTCATCACCTCCCAAATATCCTATATACTTATGATTTTTTTTTATTTTAACATGAATGGCACGTTTCTGAACAAACATGCTCTGCTGGTAAGTTATCCACACAAATGCTTAAAAGTATATTTCATGGAATAACTGTAAAAAATTGCTCATAAACATATTTTTGAATGTTGTTTATATGCCTGTATCTCTTTTATTAGAAAATAAAATATACAATGTGGTTAATTGTCAGGCCCTCCCAATATCAATGATTCATAATTCATTGCCTTGATTAGACAAATGTACTGGGCTTGTGACTTAAGACTTGCATTTTCATCACAGAAAAGGCTACTGTAGTATCTTTTCGTAAATTTGAAGATGTTATGTAAATAATTAATAACTGTGCTGTGACAGCACACCGACACTGAGCAGAACTTGATTACCAGATGTAAATAGCAAGCCTGAAAGTTGTTGAATATGTACCCTCATTATGATGATGTTGTTCTAACAAACAACCCTTAATCAGAAGAACATTTTCTTGACAAAGGACAAGAAAAAAAGGAAGATGAAAGATCTCTCTATTCAATCATCCCAAAGTCCTTTACGTCCTAAGGACAAGAAAGGTTTTTTTTAAAAAAAAAGAACACCTTGGATTTTACAAACTGGTAGCCATCTGGCATTTTGAACAATTGACTTAGTCATAATTTCATGCTCATTCCTTTCCTCGTTATATGCTTTGGTGACACATTTCTCTGGTACAGCTGTGCAATGCAGTGAAATCTAATGGGTGTCTATCTTCCATTGCCTGTGTTTAAATCCTTCCATTGTCTAAATTCTTGTGGCAAACTTCCTCTACGTGGCAAAAAGATGGATTGTAGCCACTCATTCAGTGGATATTTGAAGTGAGGCATGCTGTGCAGGTACTGCATTTGCTTCCCCAGTGACATTTAGAAGCAGGGATTCACTTTAGCATGTCAGCTTCCCACAGTGTGTCAAGAAATCACAAAGTCAGATCCCAGATGTGGTTTGTTAATCTTCACCATCTCAAAATCAACTATGTAGCCCAAGTAAATACAAGTCCTCATTAACATTAGGAAGAGGGATAGGAAACATTTGTTAAAGGTGATGATATTCTCAGAGCAATAATACTCTTTGGACCATCTGATTCATTTTGTTTGCTCAACAAGTTGCTATGTTTTTCCTGAAAGGAAGGACTTCAATATATATTTACTTAGTGCTTTTAATTTATATTTCCTTTCCTTTTAATTAGTGTCTTAGGATCTAAAATTAGATGATGAACATAATACCTCACTCAAACACTCTCAGCTGAGATTATAATAATTAGGCCCACTGTCAATTGAATTTGAGCAGACATCAGGAGATTTTTTTAAAAAAATTCTTCCCTGGTGCTTTCTAAATTATTTAGAGAGTGATTTTTTTTTTTAAAGTTAACATGTAACCATATTATTTACTATCCCCAAGCTGGAATTTGGACAATTTCATAGTAGAAGTGGATGAAGCTCAGACAGTCTGGCCTGTAAACTCTCTGAATAAAAGAAACTTACGCAGACAGGAATGCTTTCATGAAACCTGAGACTGTCAGAACATGGTAGTTCATCAATAAGCTGAATATCATTTACACAAGTTCGCATGTACTCTAAAATCCCACATTTGTTACAGACATTTGCTATAGACATTCTTCTAGTCTTTTATTTGTGTAGTAACTAGAAGAAGGTACAATGTGAGCAAATTACTTTTTCTGAATGACTGAACAAAATAAGTGTCCATAAATGCTCACAAGATAGATTTTTTCTTCCATCCCCCTTTTCTCTCCACTTTCCCTTCCCAGTCTTTTCTCTGTCTCTCCTCTCTTTGCAACAACTGCAGACCTTGAAAATGATCCAGACAAACAGCAAGAGTTGAAAATGATCCAGATTTTTAGAATTTGCCCTCACCTTGACAACACTAAAATCACAAGCAGCAGTCAACTTTTACAAGATACCCTCATTGTGCAACATTTATAGGCTGCCAAAAACATGCTACAACTAATCAGACAACAAAGGTGAAGAGAAAACCTTCACCTTCCAAGTAGCTAGCAATGAATACACTTCTTATTTCCATGACATTTGCTGGCAGACAGGGGTTGGCTTAAGGCGGATCGGACTAACCTTCAATTTGTCATAGCGCTCACTCAAAGCTGCCACCTGATGATCGCGGTGCCGCCCAACAAGTTTACACAAGGCACAGATTAACTGGTCATCGGTCACACAGTACATATTCACCTTCTCATCCTCATGCTCCAGGCACATCAGCCCCCGGATGTGCGAGTCCGGGATTGGCTCAATCAGACGATGGCCTGTAAAGGGCTTCTTGTTCGGATGAGTGGCTTTCAGGCACTCATCGCAGTAGGACACTTCACAAGTGACACAGGTCTTCACAGCATCCTGGGCGGGATCCTGGTCACAGAACTGGCAGAGAACCTTCTCGGCAGAGGACATGGTGTTGGCGTCAAAGGCCCGCTCCCTGCGAGTCTCACTGGGAGAATTGGGCCCGCTCACAGATGCTTTCTGAAACCTGTCAATAATGTTTTGGAGAGTGACGTTGCGCTTGAGCCCGTCTAGACCTCGCTGACTGAGTGTGATGACATGCCGGCAGGTGGGGCACTGGAAGGTGCTGATGGACTCCACAGGCTCGTTGGTGGCACAGTGAGAGACCAGGATACGGTGGGCACAGTTGAAGCAGAGGCTATGTGCACAGGGCAGCAGGAGAGGGTCCTCAAAGAGCTCCAGACAAATAGGACAGGTCAGCTCCGACTCAAGTGTTTCCATCTTCAGGCAAAACTCTCCAGGGTCATCAGCAAAATCCAAGGAAGCTGATCAGCTATCTGGAAACAGAACATAAGACTGGATTAAGCACAAGGGGTCAGTCGGGGGTGGGGGAGGGGTGGCTGTCAGCTTTGAATGCATCTCAGAATAATTCCAGACACAGGTCATGGAAGGGAAAATATGTGCGTGTGTTCCAAACGTCTCTTTTTATTGGGGCAGATAACAAAAAACATGAGTCTAGCATTTTCTCAAAGTTCTGACTGTTGAAAGGGGTGGCTTTCTTTTTTAATGTTTATTGTTGTTTGTTTATAGTTTTTACAATTTTGGCGTTTAAAAGGCCTAACTCCAACCTGACAAGCAATTTAAACTGTAATTTCTATAATTGCTGTATGATCAGAGTAATCTTATGTCACAGACAAGTTTTCCCTTTGATTAAAATTAAAATGCAGAAACCATCACTAATGAAGTATAATCATTCACAACTTTGAATTTATGAACTTAAGTATTGATGTATTTGCATTTCAAAAGCTATCAGTATGCAATAGCAGGTCAGCCTTTCAACTGTACAGATGTACTCACTATATATATGAACATTATGTATATATGAACTCAAATGCATGCATTTTGGTAGAAATAATCATGTCTACATTCAGGACATCATTTTCCAAGACATTCTTGAGAAAAAAAAAAAACATGGATTTTCACAAAGATGATCATGGTAGAGACAGTATTTTGGCATATATTCATTACTCATCCATTGTTTAATCTAGAAGTAGGATGGGGGAGGTAAAGAGAAATAAAGAAAACTATCTTGGAGCTCTTTGGAAGGCTACAACGCTGATGACTAATATTATCACATACATGTGATAAGTTCTAAAAATGATCATTACAGTTTAGAAAACAATTTGGAAAGACTATGTAAAGGCTGCCAAGGAACTTTGTGGTGCAGCCTCATTTCTTCTAAAATGTCCTATCTCAGGCTAGTCACTGTTGCCAGCAATAGGCCTGGCTGGCAGGAGGTCTTGTTTCAGAATCATGGCCCTGCTGGCCCAGGCATGACCTCTGCCAACTTTGTTGCTCTCCTCCAGGCCACTTTCGGGTGACCCACCTTAATGTCCTCCTTCCCATAAATACCTCACTGCTTTTGTGAACTCCTGCCTACTTTCCCTTCAAAAAGGGATGACAAAGAATCCCACACAAGCATCAGTTCATTAGGGTGAAGAGGCCTCATGCTCATTATCAGGCCTGGGAACTAACCCTCTTTGAACCTTCTCCCTTTCAAGGCCATTAGAAGAGGTCTGTAGAATGCTCCCTGGCATATTAGCTGCAGCCCACTGCAGGCTGTGGGAGAATAGTGCAGTTTACCAGGTCAGGAGGTTCAAATCACTCACAAGGGTAGAAAGTTCTCAGTGGTGTTTATGGGAAGGCTTCACTTCCAAAGCCATATATAGTGAGTCTGACAATCAGGCATTTATATTCACACCTCTGCTTCTTTACAAAAGGGAGGGGTTCTCGAGTCATCTGACCTTTTATGAAACAGCGTCCTTCTGAAATATGAAGAGTACACTGTTTTGGTGAAACACCGTCACCTCACTGCCAACTGGTAGAGGATCACTAAAAAGTACAGACTATATCCTGGGCCTGGTAAAGATTAGAAGAGCCCAGGAACAACCTGCAACCAGTCACTCATATTTACTGCCTAATAAGGAGTGGTGGTGCAGTTTGAAATACCGGTACTTACTCGTTTTTCCACAGTCTGCAATGTAAAGCCAAAGGTTGGTTATACAGCACAGACCCAGACAGGAACAGCATAGCTAGCCTACAAAAAACTCCACCCAGCAGCGAGGCATGGACCCTGTTGCCTGTTAGTGGAACACCTTACCCTAGATGGGGTGCCGTATCAAGCTCAGTACAAGGGGAAGCTCTTAGCCTTCGTGTGACTGATGAACTGAGGGGGTTTGATATGTGGGGGCTCTCCTCACTTGAGGAGAAGGAGAAGAGAGAGATGAGGACAAGGGAAGGACCTGGAGGGGAGAAGGGAGGGGACAGTGATCAATATTATGTTAGAATGTTAGACTGTAGATTGTCACATAGCTCACACCTTCTTGCATATTAGCTTCTAAGTCTTCTTATATATACAGGAAGAAACAGAGCCTTTTATTGGACTAAAAGAGGGAGATGATGGGAAAAAAGATATAATAATAAAGAAAAAAAGAAACTTCATCATCCTTCCTTGGACCTAGCCCACTGTACCTTGTTGACAGCTCTGAAGAAATTGTCAGGTTTAGCCTATTAAACAAGACTTTGATTAATTGTGAACAAAGAATTATCTCTGCATCGAATTTCTTCTCCTTTTCTATGAGAAGCATAAAAATCAAAAGGAAAAACATAGGCCTTTTTCTATGCTTTTTATGTGATGGTTGTTGTCGATTTTTATGTTATTTACTTATTTAAATATTAAATATGTTCCTGTTTTTTTTTTTTGTGACAGGGTCTTGGTACATATTACAGGCTGGCTGCAAACCTGCAACACTATTGCCTCTGTCTCCTGAGTGTTGGGACCATAGAAACAACTATTACAGGAACACACTACCATGTCAAGCCTAATTATTTTCATTTTCACATATACAATATTTGTATATATTTATATAATGCAATATTATAAGCCAATGTTTGAAACAAAAAACAAAACAAAACAACAAAAACAGTGTGAACAATCTTAAAAAAAAAAAAACCTGAAGGTGAGAATGGATAGGTGCTCAATGGTTAAATCACCCATCATGTAACATGTAGAATGTAACATGAAGACTGGACTCCAATTTCCAGAACCCACATAAACCTATATAGGCATGGAGGTCACCTGTATTTCCAGTGCTTGGGAGGAGGAGACAGGGCATCCTCCAGAGCAATCTGGTTAGCCACACTAGCCCTGCAGAACTCTGGGTTCATCTAAAATACCCTAACTTAATGAAGAAGGTAGAGAGTAATTGAGGGAGACTCTTAACATAAACTCAGGGTTCCACAAGCACGCACACATTAGTGTGCCGACACACATATGAATATGCATATACTCACTGATGTACATGGAATACACATACAAAATATTGATTGTTAAAAATTTATTAAAACTGAAAATAGTATTGCCATTTGATCCAGAAGTAAAATGAGTATGTTGATGAGACATTAGCACTCCCATGTTTGGTGTAACATGATTCATAGTAGCCAGGCTATGGGAAAAAGCAACTGATAAACAGATAAACAAATGCAGTACATACACACAATGAATTGCTATTTAGTCAGAAAAATGGAATTCTATCATTTGCAGCAATATTACTGCAACCAGAGGACATTATGGCAAGTAAAATAGTAAAATAAGCCAGACAGCAAAAGATAAATATTTTATAATGACTACGTTTTGGGGGAAGTGTCAGGATTCCATCCCATAGTGATTCTACAGGAATTCTGAAGGGTCATTCTACTGTGTACCCCAATGGGAATGCTAATATTGTATTCACCCATTCAAGAGGGGCCTATAGTATACTAGGTACTGAGCTGGTCCAAGAAGGCAAAACCTTGTGCTGTCATCATCTTTATTATCATGAACCAACCCATCATTGCCTCATGCCTGTGTTACCACAAGACCTTTCTAAACACTTTCATGGCTACTTCCTTCTCTTGCCCTTATAGTCTATTTTACACTCAGAAGCTAGAGAACCTGTTAAAACATGACTGATTCTGCCTCTCCTTCTGCTCTTCCCTCCAGGGGCTTCCCATGTCAGTCAAAGGGAAACTCACCACAATAAAACCAGCCCTAAAAAACAGACAGACAGTGAGCTCATTTCCTCCCACACTACTCCTTTCTTGTTCTTCTCTGGGCACATGGCTTCCTTGTCAATCCACAGATATGCCAAATGCATCCCATCTCCTACTCAGCCCATATAATCTTTAGAATCCATGTGACTTTGAGCTCTATAGTCACCTTATCTGAACCCACATAAAACTAATTCACTACCACCAAGACTAACCACCCATTATGGAAATCCTTATCGTTTTATCTCAGTCTGTTGTTCTCTATATATCCACTGCTAAAATATTCTATTACTCTGTTTGTTGGTATCTCCTTCTAATGTCTGTGCCATACACAGTGCAGTATGAGACCAGAAAATTTCTTTTCTTTGCAGGATGTGTCACAAATAGCTAGAATGGTGTCCAATCTACAGTAAACTCCAGCGTTCATTGATTTCTTATTCTGCTGGGCTGAAACTGAATGAATAACGTATAACTCTTTCCTTTAAGAATCTGTCAACCACTAAAATAGATTCAGCAAGCTTTCTGTATAAATGGCAGGGTAATAAGTATTTTTTGTTTTGTGGGCGATGGGATATGCATTCAGAAATAATTATAAGGAATACATAAAGGAATAAGTATAGCTATGCTTTGATACAACTGATTTTTTAAAAACATATAATGAGCCAGATTTGACCTGCAGATCTTATTTTTAAAAGAGAGAGATATACATATCTGGCCAGAAAATAAAATGAAAATCACTAGCAGAAAGGTATGAATAAAAATGTCAGGTGCGTAGCAACAACAGAAAGATGGACAGGCAAGTACATGTTCCTTGTGTTAACAGGAAATTATTTGCAATGGGATTTCACCCTGACATCAATGGAAATGATGTGAGTTCAGTGCTTGGGGCAGTTCCTGTAGGAATGATTTAATAGCAGCTGCTCAGATCCAAATCTTTTCCTTTTACTGCCATAGTGCTCTGCATGGTGCTCTAGGCAAATGTCTACACTGTAAATAGTTAACTGAATTAAGTGCTGAGAAAGTACTAGATGTGATAAATTAAGTTCAGCCAAATTTCTAAGTCTTTGAATCACATAATTCTAAAAAGGGAGGGGTTCTGAATTGATATTTACAGTAAATTCCACAGAAGTTGCCACATATCATCTCATTACTCAATAATATCTACATATACCATTCTCCTGTTCAAGAAATTGGCCTGCCTTACTTTCTACCTTTCTTTAAAATATCTAGAGAAATTAAACTGCCTATCTTTTAATAAAATAATAATGTCTTTCCATGCACTTGGTTCAGGGGTAGGCTCATGTAATACCTAGCCCTTGCCTTGGTGACTTAACAGTTCATTAAAGAAGGGAAAAATTCTAGGGCAGAAGAGATGGCCCTGGAGTTAAGAGCATTTGCTGCTCTTTGCATAGAACATAGGTTCAGTTCCCAGCACCCACATGGAAGCTGAAAATGTCCTCTCCTGACCTCCACAGGCACTAAGCATGGATGTGATACACAGATATACATGCAGGCAAACCACTCATACACATAAAATAATTCTAAATACTAAAAGAATATGCTGGGTAACATAAGTAAATAGGAAGTAGAAAGACAGGATAATCAACTCTTTACAAGGGGAAAAAGGAACAGGACAGTTTCCTCAGGGTAAAGGGCAAGGCAGATTTTAAAAATTGAGCATGGTTCATCCACACGATAGTGGGGGTAGGGTAGTATTTGTGAAAAAAGTTATCTTTCTTTTGTATTTGCCTAACCTTCACAGTTCAATTTCCATATATCTAGCTAGTTTTTTAGAATTTAGTACAATAGAAGGAAATCACATATGCATATTGTTGTCAGGAAATTCTATAGCTCAACATTTTTATGAATGGGCTGATTAGTCTTTATTCAGGAGGAGGAGGTGATAACCATGGGAACCCCCTGCAACAAACTGGGAATAGCAGAATTCAGCATTCACAATTTAGCCTACCCTCAGTTGGTCTACATAGAACAAGGCAGACTAGTAAGCAAAAGAGGAGTTAAACAGATAATATTTTTTATTTTTTTAAGTAGAACATTCACCATGCTGCATGTAAGCTGTCTGTATGTCCTTGAGTCCACAGATGTCCCCTATAATTCTAGCAGTCATTCTAATCACCTCAAGAAGAAGAATTAGCTTTAGTGACACATTTCAGTGAAGTCTTACATCCTTAGTTGAGAAGAGCCAGGGCTCTTCTCAAGAAACTAATTTACCTGGGAAAGCATTTCTTCACAATGGAAAGCAAATAAATGGAGGTTTTGGTCAAGGACAAAAGAATGATAGGGATTATGTTTACCCACTTCTTTCTTCTTCAGGTCTGATCCTCTCCTTCTGAGTAACCCTGTGATTATCCTTCTCTACTTGTTCTCTCTCTAACTGCTGATGATTCTTTTTTGTCCATCAAAGCCTTGGAGTGTGCTAATTGTGTGTCCTTCCTTCCAAAAGGTAAGTTAGTTGTTCACTCATTTAACAGTCACTTTCCATGAAAGTGATTTCTAGGCTTGAGTCTCAAAGCACTATTGTTCTGAGGTGTCACTTCAGTGTTGACAACCCTCAGCTTCATGGTCTGAAACTGCTTCCGACTTACAATGTAACTCCTATGGGACTTGCTGACATCCTTCCCCAATCCATCTTTTCTACAGATATCTCCTAAAATGTTTCATTTGCCACCAACAAAAGTGAAATCTGCCACATTTTCTAGTCCTTCTTCTTTGGAGAGGACAAAGTAATTGTCCCAAGGATGTCTACAAGATATACCGTGGTATCTGTATGTAATGTAGGTAATAGGAGAAAAGAGAAATTAAAGATGCAGATATAATTAAAGCTTGTAAGAAGATGATATTTCAATAAGGAGACTAGCTAGAATCATCCAAGAGACTCAAAAGTTTCACAAGACTTCTTAAAAGTGGAAGATGCTGACAAAAGAGTCAAAGCTACAGGGATGTGATATGAGGAAAGCTAGATCAACCAATGCCTTGAATGCAAAGGACAAGGTTACAAGCCAAGGACTGTATTTTCAGCCTGTAGAAGCTAGTGATGGAATAATGAAAATGCATGATATCCCACAGCCTACAAAAAGAAGGAGAATTCTGCAGACACTTTGAAAAATAGGCAATTTATGTGTGATTTCAGACTTCTAAAACCGTAAGATAATGGACTTGTGGTGTTAAAAGTCATCAGGTTTGTTGCACTATAACATAGCATCAGTAGAAACAAATACATTCTCCCTCTACAAAATTCAAATCATTGTGTAAGAAATGTGTCAGTTCATCACTGCTCCTCACATTTGGCTTATTTTTTTTCCTGTTTTCTGTGACTCCATGCTGACCTAGCCCCTCTGTGCTACATTTTTAGACCATAACCTTCCATGCCAAGAAGAAAACAAACCCTCTTACTTTGATTTCCTTTTAAAAGATTTATTTTTATTTACTTGTTTGTATGTGTCTCTATGGGGGTATGTACACCTGAGTTTAAGAGTCCCCAGAGGTCAAAAGAGGACAGTGAAGTCTCTGGAGCTGAATTGATTGGCCACTATAAGCTGCCTAACCTGGGTGCTGGGAACCAAACTTTGGTCCTCTAGAAGAATAGCAAGAGTTAACTGCTAAGCCATCTCTTCAACTGCTAATGTGATTTACTCCTATCATTCCTCCTTGAATTCACTGCTTGTAGCCTGTTCCCTGGACTACAGCTTTTTCATATTACTTCTCTCCATAGTATAAAAAAGAGTTCCCCTGTTGCTCAAACTATAAATCCTGCCTCGCATCTCACCTCCATTTATAAAGTCTTTCATAAGTTTCTCCAAACTACACCTTCAACTTTACGACCCCTAACTTCACAAGCCACAGGCCCATGAAATGAGAGTGTTTGCCATTCTTTGCAATTAGTTTTTGTTTTTCTTCCTAGTATAAATCATTTCCCTTAAAGATTTTTTTGGTTTCATGTTATGTTTCTGTTTTGTCTCTGGAGGGGAGAGTTTAGATGAGAATGGGACCTTCTAGAGGTTCAAAGTGTCCTGGCCACTATTGTATTTGGCAACTTCATATTAAACAGTGAAGAACAGTTTTAAAAGACATCTCTAAACAATGTGATGTATGGTAATTATTTATACTTGTTAGTTACAAAGTAACCATTTAATCTGAAAAAATACAAAGTGACATAATTATCCTATTCAATAAATCACTACAATATTGATTGAAAAAATATTATTTCTTCCTACAGAACAGAATAACAAGACATAAATTTAAATTATGTGACTCATCCTGTTCTTCCAATGTATTCTAAATCACTCAAGGCAGATCCACGTATGCATGAGCTCAAATGTGAGCAGAAACACACACACACACACACACACACACACACACAAACACACACTTCCTATGAAGAAAATATTCATAGTCTCAAACATAGGCTTTCTTATGGATGTGAGACTTGAACCAAATGACCATCACACCCTTACAGATGATAAAACCTGACTGCAAAACTACACACCTCATAGAGTCAAGGAAAGTCAATTAACAAAGAGATAAAGAGCTAGAGGGGAGAGCTGGAAGGATAACAGAATCATGGCATAGGATGATGGTTAAGATGATCTAACTGCCTGAACAGAAAGTCAGTGTCTTGCTCCCTGGTATCTTCATCCTAAGGTATGTTTTATATTGAAAAAGAGCATTAATTACAGGAGAAGAACTCTCCTGGGGTGGGGTATTGTCTTTGTTTAATGCAAATGCTATGGGAGAAAACAAAGGGAAGGAGAAATTTTCTAATGTAAGAGGCATAGCACAGGGATTTCAACTGCAGGGTTTGGCTTTAAGAAAGAGGTTTGGGGAAACACAATATAGGTACTTTTAAGGAGCAACCCATGGGCTTTTGTGCCTATTGGACTCATCTTCTTTTTACTTTCCTTTGAGGTAAAAGGCAAAAGCATAATATTGGCCTAGGAAGTCAATGCAGACAAAACATATAAGCTCCAAACCTACAGAGTCAAAACCCTTGCCACCAGCTTGCTCCGTGACTCATGATAGTTTCACAACAGTATTTTGTGAAGCCTCTTGAGATCTCTATTGATGCAGTTAGCATTACCTAGATGTCAAAGAAACATCTGATATCCCTGTAAAGACAGTATTCATTGGAAAGTTTAATCCATGACCAAACTCAGTAGGCAAGCATTCTGATTCAGACATCAAGAGCATGCAAGTTTCACTTTCATGCTCAAGAGTTGGACTGAGAATGCTGGGAAGATGGCTCAGTGTTAAAGGCACCTGCTGCCAAACTTAAAGACCTGAATCTGAGCCTCAGAACCTGCATGACAAAAAAGAGAACTGACTCTCACAAGTGGTCCTTTGACCTCTTTATACATGCCAATGCGTGCACATGTGCATGCGTGTATACTCACAGACACACACACACACAGATGTAATTTTAAATTAAAAAAAAACAATTAAGAATTAGGTACCCCCAGGGATGATACATTCTTTACCCACCTACCCATGTTCTGTGTGATGTCTGCACACTGCATGAAACATAATTATTATTGGGAATACAGAGAGAAGATTGCACATGCAATGGACAAACAATTTTACTTTCATTCTCTCAGTGAACAGTTCTGAATATCATCACAGTCAAGTAAATTAATGGGGTGCTTGATCAAGGAACAAACTGGAAAAACCGACTCTGGGTTATTTATGAATGCATGTTAATACAAAATGTTTCACACTCACTTCCCAGACGATTCCCAAGGTATTTCACCTGGTTCTTTGCCAAACATCATCTACACTATGTAAACTAAGGTTTACATTTACCAAAATAAAACCCAGATAAGAAAAACCCAGTGTTTTTCAACCTTCCTAATGCTGTGACCTTTTAATATAGTTCCTCATATTGTTGTGACTCCCCAACTGTAAAATTATTTTCATTGCTACCTCATAACCATAATTTTGCTACTGATAGAACCACTTCTTTAACACAATATAAAGCTATACGAGGACTAATAAAAAGGGTTTCAAAAAGGTTAGTTACTAAAATAATTATGAGCAACAAACAGAAAATAGCATGAATAAATTGTATTATTTGTTTCAGAAACATGCCCCACATTTCCTCATTTATCTCCATCACCTGGGGGAATTAAAAGTTAAGTTGATTTACTGATGTTAGGGCTTTGGGTATGACATTATTCTTATTATAGAACTCTAGGTGCAATAGTTTTTGAAGATCATGGAATGGTGTTTATAACACATGGATCAGCAGAATACAGACTCTAAATGGCTCAAAATGACTCTTGGGAAACACTGGGAATCAACCAGAGCTTGTGAGATTACAGCAAGCTGAACTCAGAAGGAACCTGCTTTCATTCACAAAATTGTAATTTCCTGAACCAGAAAACTATAATACTTCAGTAAAAACTAACTCCTATATGCAAGGAATTCACTACTGATACAAATTT
Source organism: Lophiomys imhausi (assembly GCA_907164525.1). Lineage (NCBI taxonomy): Eukaryota > Metazoa > Chordata > Mammalia > Rodentia > Muridae > Lophiomys > Lophiomys imhausi. Next base: position 13,384 of record CAJQZJ010030973.1, read on the forward strand.
TAAATGACACAATACAAACATTCAACATCTGCATGTTCAACTATGCAGCTTAGTAATTACCATGAAAGTATAAAAGCTACCAAATCAACATACTATTCAAAGCCTATTTTAGTGAGTACCCTGGTAGGGGAGTCACAAAGAGACAATGAAACCAGTCTAGATGGAAATAAAGGAGATTCCCTTGGATTTAAAGCCACTTTTCAAGACTGGGAATGGGAAATACAATATTTGGCAATTTCCCATTTCTGTTATGGTAAAAAAAACAGTAGACAGACAAAACGGGTTTTCAATATAAATACTGCATTGAGTAGGAAAAGAGTGGGAATCACTGTGGGAAAAGGGTGATCCAGTAACATTCTAGAAGTAATGAACATTGCTCTATCACTGCAAGTAACCTTAGAGTGTCAGCACATCCAAATTCATTTAATTGGTAACAGAAAAGTATGGATTTCTGCCAAACAAATTGGAGGGGTCCAGTAGGACTGACTGAAGCAAAGATGACAAGCAGATGAACACAAAGGTGCTAGCCTTGAGTTTTCAAACAATCAATTAGTACATTTTGAATAATTTGTAATTTCTTATTTGTTGCACTTAGAACAAATTAGACTGCAATTGAAATCATTTTGCCTGACATGAAGAACTAGTGAAGACTTAATGTCACCAAACACTCACCTGGTGAAACTCATGCAAATCAAATCAAACTATTAAGCAATCATTTTCCCATACTTCCACATCTGCCTGTAACACATGCACATTTGTCAATTGGATGTCTAGGACATTCTTTAAAATAATCACATACTTGCCTGACCATGCAACCTGATTAATAATGAATGAAAATCCCTGAAAAGAGTCACTTGGAAGCATGGTAGACGTCTGTGGGGATACGAAAGTTTTAATGATCAAAATTAAGGGGAAATAGGAGCTGGGTCACACAATCTGGTTATTTTAATTGAAACCCAGTCTCCCAAATTTACTTAACAGAATGCTTAAATACTTCTGGAAGTTCATCTAAACACATAGGCAAGCAAAAGACACTCATGGCAATGAAAAAAAGAGCAATCCCTGTCTCACTGTCTTAACAGTTAAGAAAACCCCTAGAAAGCCTTGGGCATGCAACACATTCCTAGAAGCCTGGGAAAGAGGCTGAAAACAGAAACTCATACACTGGTACTTAAAAATCCTTTGAGCACCACTCAAGGTTCTGACAAACTGATCCCCTTGAATACCCACCAATGGACTGCACATTAGTTCTTTTTGAAGAAACATCGCTGTTGGTAGAGGATGGGTTCCACAAAATGATAGACAGGCCACTGAAACCAGGTGGTGGGTGGCAGGCAGAGCTGGAGCAGTCCTGTGTGTGTCTGTGAGAGCGTCGACAGTGAAACACAACAGGAAAATCAGTTCAACAATTCCAGGAAGGCCAGCTCCACCTCATCCACTCCGCCAGGGTTGCCTGAGTTGAAGAATCAACTGCCTTTTCGATGGCCCTGACTGTGACTTCCCTGTCCCCTAGTTCAGTCAGTGCTCAGTTGAAACAAAATGAAAAGGCAGCTCAGGTCAGGTTAACATCCACTGCCTGGACAAGAAGCATGATGACTTGGCACTGTGATTGGCAACTCTCCCTGCTTACAGGGAGCAGCAATGGCTCAGGTGACTGAGTGGTATCTGAAGACAGGGCAGAACATCAGCTCTCCATGCTTCTCTCAGGAGCTCTCCTTCCCAGCTTGGGGGTCAGAAACTGACACTGCCCACACCTTTGGGTCCTTCTAACACCACACCATACTGAGCACATTATCTCATTATGCTCTGGATGCTGATTTGTTCATTTAAAACATAATATGCTCATTATTCTGTTTCTTTAGCCTCACAATTCAAGTTTAATTTCTGAAAGAAGTTAGTTTTCATTTACATTAGAAAGAACAGTCTCGCTGATATCCAGCCTGCACTCGAGCCGCACCACAAGAGCAAAGGTAAGTGAGATTATTTTTTTCCG
>CAJQZJ010030976.1:0-42864 GCA_907164525.1 Lophiomys imhausi
CAAGGAGTTTTTACATGCCAAGAGATAGGCTTGCCACTAATTCAACCGTCTCACACTGGAGATTCTTCGATGCTTTTCTTCTACTTGGAGTAGAATAGGGGGTGCTGTCAGGAGCTGATATGTCACGATATCAAAACACACTGGAGACAGAAACAGGCAGATCTCAGGGCTCAAGGTCAGCCTGATACAAAACAAACTCTAAATAAAGAAAAACTTTGATCCAGGAGTGGTGGAACACATCATTAATCGACTCAGATGGGAACCACAGGTCTCGGATCCCAATAATTAGAATGCAGAGACACACACATAGGATTTGGAAGGACCTAAGTTTAAAAGCTACTTACAAAAGGCCCACACAACACAAACAAATTGTCCTTCGAGACCTCAAAATATATACACTAAAGCTGGTTTAGCTCCAAAATAACAAAATAATTTCTTCTTTAAACCAGATTGAAAGATAACACTTTATATATTGTCAAAAACCAAATTTGCTTCAGGAGAAATATTACCTACCCCCCCCCCAAAAAAAAAAAGAGGGCGATTGTCCCTGAGTGAAGATTAGGGCAGGGCTCTGTTCTTATCTTTCCAGGAGAATCACAGCATCCATTCAAGGAACCCAGGGACAACTGGACAACGGAAACCTCAGCAGAAATCAGAATCAGACACCAAAAGAAGACGAGTGACCCAGATGATTCAGCCTGACAGACTCCCTCAATAGATGTCTCCATCAAAAGCCTACAACCACAACAACTCAGTATCGCTAAGACCATTCAGCTCTACACAATGCCCCAGCCAGAACCTCAGTAAAGCCTGGAAGTTCAGCTTCTGCCTACAAACTCCTTAGGACATCTAAACAGCTGAGAACAGAAGGACTGAACATAAAAGGATTGTATTAACATTTTTAACCATTTTTCCATTTTGGTTCGGGCCCCAAACAGGTTTACTACGACCCAAATCAGCAGGAAGTCATTTTAAGAGAGCGACGTCCCATACCCAGAGGGTGGGGAGGGTGTTTATCCGCCCCCCCCTTTTTTGGTTATTTGAAAGACAACTGAAAACTCTGTTATTTAGGGGAAGAGATTACAAATTGTTAAATGGTCCTGTTTAATGGGTTTTGGAGGTTAGACCCAGGGTATTCCTTCTTTCCCTTTTCTGTATCCTTCTTTATCTCCTATGTAGGAATGCACGGACTTGAGAAAAATTGAGACATAGACAGCACAGGAAGGATCAAGAAGAAAGGTCACATTATTGAATATGCCCTTATACCCTTGTATATTGATACAAAATTAATAGTATATTTGGCTAAAGTGGTATTGACCATTGTTTATTGTGCAAAAATAAGATTGTATTGGTCTACGTTGGTATTGATATTTGTATATTGATACAAAATTAAGATTATAGTTGGCCACAATGGTATTGACCCTTGTATATGGACGCAATATTAAGATTGTATTGGGCCGCATAGGCATTGATCTTTGTATATTGATACAAAATTAAGAGTATATTTAGCCACATTTGAATAGATCTTTGTATATTGATACAAAATTAAGAGTATATTTAGCCACATTTGAATAGATCTTTGTACATTGATACAAAATTAAAGGTAACACTTCCTAATGATATCGTACCTAGAGATACTTAAAAATGAAATGTGAAGCTCTGGCCTCTTGATACCAACCGTCTTAAACTGTTTAGGATAGTTAAGAAAAACAAATTCCTAGTCATGCATGCATGTCACCTTGTTAGCTACTAAGACAGTCTATTACAGATATTCTCTAAACTACCCAGTAATCAAGTTGTTAAGAGACAAGCAACATTTGCTTATCTAAATACAAGAGATAGATAGGGCATCTTCAAAAACCCCAAGAGATCTGCAGAATATGGCATTCAAAGATGTGGTCTTAAATTAAGATTTTTTTTGATATGGTTATAAGTTGTTAAATGGTCTTGTTAAATAGGTTTTGGAGGTTAGACCCAGGGATTTCTCTCTTTTGCTTTTCTTTATCCTTCTTTCTCTCCTATATAGGGGGGAAAGACTTGAAAAAATGAGATATAGACATAATATAGGAATGATAAAGAAAAAGGGACAGATTATTGAATATGCTCTTATATCTTTGTATATTGATACAAAATTAGGAATATATTTGGATACATTGGTATTGATTTTGTATATTGATACAAAATTAAGGGTAACCCTTTTTAAGGTATTGTACCTAGGTAACAATTAAAAATACAATGTGACGTTTTGGCCTTTTGATAACAACTGTCACAAACTGTTTAGGATAATTAAGAAATGCAAACTAGTAGTCATTCAAACATGTCATTTTCTTAGGTACTAGGATAATTTATCAGAGATGTTTTCTAAGTTAACCAGAAATCAAGTTGCTTAGAGACAAACATTTGCTTATCTAAGTATGCAGAGATAGATAGGTGGTCTTCAAAAACCTCAAGGCATCTGTAGAATATGGCATTAAAAGATGTTTTCTTAAGATTTTTTGATATTGAGACATGTCAGCTCCTGACAGCACCTCCTATTTTACTCCAAGTAGAGGATGAGCATTGAAGAATCTCCATTTGGAGATGGTTGAATTAGTTGCAAGCCTGTCACTGGGTAAGAAAAATCCCTTGCTTCAACGGTAGACAGAATGCTGTCTGAAAAGGACAAAACTTAGAAGCAGGTAAGTCAACAACGTAGCTGTGCTAAGACAGGATAGGCCAGTCCTTCATAACTCCTGCTTTACAACTAATATCTGTCAGAGATACTGGGACAAGAGGCTGAAGAGAGATGCTCTAATGTATGGAGAGAAATTGGGGACTGTCCAGGCAGCCAGTTTTCTGTCATTTCTTAGTTTTGGAAGTGGCTGGCTCTGCACTTCTGGTGTAATCAGATATATTTATCCTTCTCAGGTCTCTGATATGGGTGAAGACTAGATAGTTATAGTCTCACATTAAATTTTAAGTTGTTTAGGAATTAAAAGGATGTTTTAGGTCTAAGAAGATGTCTTTAAGTTGGTAATGCAAGTTAGAACAGAAACTGAGTTAGGTATGGAACTTCAAACTCATTGAGATAGATAAGAGAATATTAATATTAGTTGCCAAAAATATATGGACTTGACATTGGGAATGTATGTTATACCTTATAATTTTCGTAATTGTGGCCTAATTATTAAAAAAAGAATTATGAGTTCTGGGAGAAGGGGAAGAGGGTGGGAGGGTGGGACAGGGAGGGGTGGAGGGAGGGGACTGTGATGGAGATGTAACTTGAAGTAATAAATAAACATTAAAAAAGTTATAGTAAGTTTTAGCGAGTAAAGAACTGTCTCTCTCTCTCATTTCCAAGGAATGTAAATAGACATTTTAAATGACATTCAAACTGATAGTCTATCGACTAGTATGTCCTCTATATCTGATGAACGAGAAACTTCTTTGAAGCACGTTAGAGACATCACAAGGACAAATAAATTGGTAAACTACTTGATCAAGAATTTTGATTTTTGAGAAAGACAGACAGGTGCAGTTTGGAGTATTTTGTTTTCCTCTTCATTTTGTAAAGCTTTAGCCTCAGCTTTGAGTCCAGGCAAAGTGAAGGAACATCTCGTTTCTCTCCACCGACCAGTATTTTTGTAAAATCTTATTGAAGAACCTGTTTTCCCGTTTCCCAATTTTTTTCACCATTTACTTTACACCTGTTATATGTTAGGCATTGTGCTAAGTACTAGAAGTATATACAGTAAAAAACAGACATGACATTGCCCTCCAGAGGATCAGAAACTGATAGGGGCTATGAAGAAATACCAAGTAAATACAGTACCATTATATAAGCACTAGTTTGGGGGAAGTTCAGGATGTCACAGGAGTGGGGAAATTATGGTCATAAATGGTATCTTATTAAGTATGCATAACCTGGAATCTGAAGATGTATACTGAATTCCAGATCAATTTAGGATAAAATCTGGGTAAACATCCCTGAAAACACATGCAGGATGTCCAGTATACAATAATCATTTCCACTTGTGAGAGTATTATGTTTTTCTAGGCGCAGTGATGGACTTTTTAAATATACATTTTCATTTAATAGCAATAATAACCTTAGGGAGCAGATATTAATATCAGTTTTAGATGAAGAAATTAAGTAGCTTCTCTTTCCTGAAGTTTTCTGCAAACCCTAATTCACTACAAGCTCTCAGTCTCCTAAAATGGAGAAGCTATCATTTTATTTATGTGTTTTTAATGTTAATTCTCCAAACACGATCTGCTTATGTAATAAGCTTCTTGAGGATAAAAATGTAATTTCCTGGTTTGTTTTTATATTTTAACAAATCCGAGATACCTGAGCATAAGTGTTCAATAAATCCTGAAGATTTATACAGTAAATTTTCACATGTTTATATTGGTGCACATCTAAACGTGGATAAAATAAAGCATGCCAAGAGGTCAGAATGTCTCTAAAATGAATTTAGGAAGGCTGCAATGATAATCTCTTTTTGTAAAGACCATTAGGAGGAAGATAGTCTTATTAATTCGTGATGATTTGAGTATGGAAAAGGGGGGTTTGACAACCAAGAACAGAGAGATGAAAAACCATAGATCAAATTAGCTAAAGATGAATTTGACCTATGAAGATTGCAATCCCAAATAGATTCATGCTCCCTCCCAACAAATCCACTCAGCCCTGTTGACACAGCTTTGTGTTCAGTTCTTGCAATCTTGTTCTAACTCACTGTGTCAGGAGATATAAGGAAACACAGATGGCTCAACATTTCTCACTCGTTTGCTTCACTGTATGTGAGAGAACATTGTCTCTAAGGTAAGGTCAGGGATCAGTTTTTCAGGGTGTGTCTATTACATGTTTCTTATAGGAGTTTGTGTAAGGTGTTTTACCTTTGGGTGTCTTGTTTTCCTTACCTGTATATGCCCTATTACACAAAGTAAAATATTCTGAAGATCACAAGAGCCACAGAAATGAAAGGGTTTTGAAGAGGATAAAATTCGATGGTACTGCTAAGTGGCATCATAATTACATAATCATTGCTATTATTCTTTGTGAGAATGACTTTTTCAAACTTAGAATCATAGACAATGGTTTCAATTCAGGCAATATTTCAACATTGTAGGTCTTCAAATAGTGGGTTGACAAATAGTAGAAGATATAAGTCTCAAAAATCTTTAACCTTTGTCAGCACAGTGTCCTATGTTAGACTCACCAGAGAGACAAGGGAGTGCTTGAAAACAGTTTTGTTAACTTAGGAGAAATTATGTACCTATCGAGATAAAAGTCTTCAAAATTTGTATAAGCTGGTTAAAATTTTCATACATATAATCAAATAAGTGTTGTCCCATGCTGTGTAATTGGTTAAGGAAGACTCTCCAAGGTTGGTACTGGTTTATCAACATTTTTTTATGAAACCAGACTTCAAAACTGATGTAATTATTTTTTTATTGTTTCATAGATGTTGGTATGTGTGTTGTGTGTATATTCAAAAGAGATTTGGGTAAAAAGATGATTTTTATGATAGAATTCTTACCCAAAAGATGTGCCTGGGGTATGATTTAAAGGGGATTTGTTCTATACAGACAAAAAAGATATAGGACATGACTCAGATAAGTTTTAAAGTAATACTTCTGCCATCCTAAGAAAACAAGTGTAACCGAACTTTTAAGTTATTATCTACCACTTATTTATTTATTACTAAATTCACTTATAACAAACACCAACAATTTCTTAACTATTAATCCTATAAAATCCTACAACCCCTTTAACCTATCCACTAAACCTATTGATAATCATAACAACCACTTTCATAACCTTTTAGAATGATACAGTCTCTGGGGCAGGTCCTCAGTCATCAGGAACACAGTCTTTGTTGTAGACTCTTTTACACACTTAGCAGTCCTTCTTCTGGATGCAGGTTCGTCAGGGTACGTTGGTTATTGCAGTCACCTTAAATAAGGCTTCATGCTTTCTTCTCTGTGGGAGACCCCAGGCGTCTGCAGGCCAACTTACTTCTTTTGAATCAGGAACTCAGCTGCTCTGCCTCAGTCCTTAAAGCCAGGCACCGTTTCCTTTAGGCCACTGTTTGGACAGATCAAACCCTCTAGGCAAAAGCTGAGCCACAGGGTCCAGTCCTTGGCCTTTTGGTGTCTTGCTCAGGCTTTCTTTGCTCACCGGCTTCTTTCTGCTTCAGGGAGAGAGCTGGCCATCAATGGCCAGCCCTTTTTTCAGCAGGACTCTTGTAGCTCTCTAGCATAAGGGGCCTCTTCTCTTCTGGGCTCCACGCATTGTCCTCAGATAGGAGGAACTCTGTTTCAGCTTAATTTGGGCTCCGCCCACTTAGCAGCTAAAAACAGTGTCAGGCCAGATACTTTGTTTCAAGTCTATTGAGTCTTTCCTGTTTTCCTGACTTCAAACTTGTTTTTCAGTCTATTGAGTCTTTCCTGTTTTTGCTGACTTCAAACTTGTTTTTCAGTCTATTGAGTCTTTCCTGTTTTTGCTGACTTCATGCTGATAATACTCTTCAGGCCCCGAATTAAGAGAGAGTATCAGAAACTCCTATATATTTCCTAAATCTAATTTATCTAACTCCTACAAACAAGCACGTCTCAAGATCCTCATATGAACAACTAGCCTTAGAAAGGAAAGTCCATTTATTGCCAATGGACCAGCAAAAAGCTAATTGTAGTTGTTTCACTCTAGGGAAAATGACTCTCAGGGTATGTGAATGACCAAGATATTCTTACAAAAAGGCAACCTAAGTAGAATACCTTGACCCAAATGATCAGTAAAAGCAGGATATGATGCAGAAAGCTGACGGTGCTTACTATTCAAAAAAGTAGGCTAACTAAAGAAGAAAAAAATTTTAAGGATAATTATTTGCATGTTAGTGCACATTAAAAACAACACAAAAAGCCCATTTAAAATGCCTCCAATGTCATGCATCTTGATAAATAGAGCTAATGCCAGAAGAGAAGTTCCCTATGTCAGGAACAGTAGAAAGACATTTGTAAAAGATAAGACAAGGTAATTCACACTGTGTGCATACAATTTTCCAACCCTTTAAATGAAGTTTAGGAGCTATTAAAGAAGATCAGTTTGGGCTCAATCAATAATGTGAAACCACAACAACAACATGTATATGTAAGCTCTTTCTCTTTCTCTCTCTCTCACACATATGCAAACATACATGACAGCCAAGAGCCAGAAAGATGGATCCTTTGCTTAAGGTACTTGCTGCCAGCTAGGATGACATGACTTGGATCCCTGGGGTCAACATGGTGGAAAGAGAGAACTGACTCCCATAAGTTGCTGTGACCTCTGAAATTTGTTTGCTTGCTGTGGCATGCTTGTGTGCAAACACACACACACACACACACACACACACACACACACACACACACACACCAAACGTAAGGAATTTAGACAAACAAATATAACCTCAAACATGACCGTCAAATTAAAGTAAGTTATTCAAAATGTTCAGTCAGTTTCAAGAAGCAACAAGTCTCTGCACATCCCACCCCTCGGCAAGTTGATCTATAAGTTTGCTAATCTGTGGGCATGAGAAGATTTTGAAGGAAGGTATTGAAAAAGCTAGATGCTTTACACTTGCCATGTCTCTTCTTGATTGGGCACACCCAAGCCATTTCTCTACCTTTCATTCTCTAAAGTGAACTACACAGATATGTCCATGAGCGTTATGAGAGGCAGAGGAGATTCGGACTGTGAGACTGTAGCTTGAACCCATGTACCTGAGCTCCCACTTCTCAGCTTTTCATCTTTGTCTAATGGTGGGAATAACAGCTGAGCTGCCCATGTCAGCAGATTACTGTAAAGGCCAAATAAGATAACAGCTGTCCTGTCTGTCAGATCTTTCTGAAAGGTGAACGTGAGTGGTGTTAATACTTATTTATGCTTGTGATTAACAGTTAGTTTTCTGACATCATGCTGTGGTTTATCTAGTACATGATTACCCACTTCAACATAGCCTCTCTTAGATGGGAGAAGCCCCATGTGTAATTCTATCAGCATCTGTTCCATGCTGACAGCCATGATCAGTCTGGATAGCAGCCTGTATTTTTGTTTTCCAGTCTAAGCGGTTTGTGTGCTAGCTTTAAACACACCACTTTTCAATCCCCATTTTCTATGCCTGTATTCCATTTCTTCTTTCTAGTGTTCAAGTACTGGTCATCTTTCAAGGTGCAGCAACCATCTAGCTACAAGAATTACAATATATAAAATGATTTTAATATTTGTAAATATCTTGATGGAGGCATTTTCTTGGCAATTTTATTGGTTTCCTTCTGACGGTAGAAATCTTCTGATCCTATTAGAAGAGTTATGGAATGTAGTCCCCGAGCAGTGCACTGCAAAATCTTTATGTGGCACACACCACCAGCGCTGTTAGTGCCCCTGTTTCCCACCCCAGCCTGTGTGGTTAGAGCAGTCCTGTGGCCTTTCCTGTCAAAATAGCACTGCCAAATGGGGAACTGTCCTGCCTCAGCCTGAGGCCAACTGGGGAGCTGTTCTGCCTCAGTCTGCAGTAGACTCCTGGAGCTCTTCTGCCTTAGCCTGCTGCTGATTGGGGAGCTGTCCATGGTGACAGAATCTTTCCTGCCTCTGCCCTGTGCCTTGCGAACCTTCCACCAAGACAACTTTCCTACCTCAGCCTACGGCTTATCAAGAAAGCTGTCCACAAAAGACAGCACCTCCTCTCCAGTCTCTGTCAACTATTCATGCCACAGGGAGAGACTTCCCTGCCACAGACTCCCTTTGTAATCTTAGCAACTTTGTAGCTTTTGTAAACCCTCAAGGTGAGAAACTGTGCAGAACCCTGCCTAAGGAACTCCAGCAGCCCAGCCCCTTCTCCAGACCTCTCTGTCATAACATTTTGAGCCTCTGTAACTGTCACAAAGGTCATCTCCAGACCTTCAATAGGACTCATCCCAGATTATGATAATTTAAGGTGAAAAGTCTGAAGAAAAAGGCCACTATCTCTGGGCAGGGAAACCCACCAACCCCAGTGCAAGAAACTCACCAATCCCAGAATAGGAAAGTCCACCAATTCCTGAGCTCTCCAAATTCAGGCATTGAAATTCCAGCAATCCTTACTCTGGAAATCCTTGCCCTAAAAATCTCCACCACCAAGAAATCCTAGATAAACCCTGAACTTTGTTCAATTTGCTGCCGCTCTCTCCTGGTATCAGGGGCAGCCACACCTTGGATTCATCCCTTATCCCAGACCTTCCAATAAATCTCTTTTATGAGATTTTCTACCTGCTGAGACTTCATTGGAAGAAGCAAAGAATTTAAGAAGCAGTGAAGAGAAGAAGCGAAGAAGGAGCAGGGGCTCAGGCCTCAATGCTCCACAGCTCAGCTGGGGTTAGGGAAACCCTCCCCTGTGAGCTACAACAGCTGGGGAAGGAGCAGGGGCTCAGGACCAGGCTCCTCAGCTCAGTTGGGATTGAGGAAACTCTCCCCTGTGAGCTGCATCGTCTCTGCTGAGGAAGTGTCCTCTCAGAGTTGTGTGGTTCCTGGGCTTACTAATGCCAGAATACCTTCCTCAGAGCTGTAACACTTTCATTTGAGATACTTTCTCCCCTCAGAGTTGTGTGGTCTCAGGATACCTTCCTATCCATGCAGGTCAAATGCTAACATGGAATGCAATTCTAACAGGGTAAAGGTGAGGCATAACATGACATGAAGTTGCTAATCTAAAGCCTACATTGTTACTAAGAGTGTAGTAGGTTTCTGACTGGATCCAAGAACACATTTTACACTGGGCCTAGTAACATATGCCTGTAATTCCTAGAACTTGGATGTAGAGGCAGGGACATCAGGGTACAAGGTCAGCATCACTTACATAGGTGGGCTACACAAAACTCCAATTCAAATAAATAAGGAAACAATCACAATAATACATTTTTGCATGTTTAGTTAATAGGTCCTTTGCAATGAATCCATCTCCTCACAGGAAGAGCTAAACAATACACTCTCATTTACAGTTATATTTTATTTCTCTATTATTTTACTCCACGCCCACCCCTACATTTGCTTCATTCTTTGAAATTTTTTTTTCCTTCTAGATAGAGTAACCTATTACAGATAAAGGTTAGAATCTTGTTCTCAGTTTTACCTTATCCTTGTGACCAGCTCCCTTTTCAGATTACTCTGCACTTTCCCTCTCTGCTCATTTTCCTTATCCCATTTCTCTCAATCCCTATATAGTAATTATTCCTCGAATCTGCAATGTTTAATGTTGATATAACCTAATGAATGAGTCATTTCTTGTTTTCCCAAGCAGATTATATTTTACTTAATGACAGAGCCATTTTTTTTTTTTTTTACTTTCTTGATGAGTTTTGAACTTACCATTTGAGAAGCTCAACCAAATAGTGGAACTCAGATAACATGCCTCTTTTCCTAATAAGGTATACAGAGATGATGATGTGGATTTGGCAAAGAAGCTAAAATCAGTCTTATGAATTGCAATGTGGAGCTATTGGCATTGGCATCTTATTGACATCAGTTAAATACATTGAAATTATTAATTAAGATGATGGCATCTCTAGATATCTGTCTGATAACCAGGAAGCTTTTGTGTGAATGGCATTAGCACAGTTCCTGCATAAAGGAGGACTTTATATTCTATACATGTATAGAATAAATGACTCAGGTCTTTATAAAAAATAACACACATAAGCAATTAGAAAATAATAACAGTGAGCCTTATAAACAGCAAAACCAAACAGAGACATGATGAAATATTGTCAGATATGATATTTTGAAGCTGCAGTGATTCCATAATTCAATTGTCCAAACACCTCTAACTTTTTTCGGAGTGAGAGAAGATCAGATTATGGTCAACTCACAAGCTGGTGGTTTGGGCTGTCTGTGATGTCTGGATAGCATCCTGCAAACATTCAAACTGATTCTTTCAATAAAGTCTAAATGTCAGAATTGGATCAGATATATTACCCAGCATTAAAAATTTAAAAAAGAAGGTTTTAAAAAGATGTTAACTTGTGGTTTTACAAACTTTTTTTTTTTTGCTTAATGAGCTTTAGCTTTATATCACCTAACAGCCTCTATTCAGTTCACTCTGTCTAGACCCCCCCCCATTTTGCTACTTTGGAAAGCATGCGAAGGCATCTTGTGAGACTAACTCCTAAGATAACATCAGGGCAGTAGATTTCCTGCTGTTCTGATTTTACTTTGCTCAAGATGATAGAGAAAGAACTATAGAAAACAGTGGTAATAGTGCTGGTAAAATCCACTCTGATAGATTTTTGTGCCTGGAGAGAGACAAACCAGACTTGTCAATCTGTTAGTAAGCTTTAATTTTCTTGGGGTTAGAGATGCCTTCCAAAATGAGAGAAATGGTTCTTGGCCACTCAGGGAAATTACTGTTACAATCAGCTTCTTTTCCTGAGTAAATACTGGTAAAATTTGGCTGCCTACCCCATCATCCTTTCCCCCAAATCCATTACACACTGTAATAAGATTTTGCAAAACCAAATGGAATAGCTAGTAAATGAAACTGAAAGAAAAATAGAGCAAATAACATTGGGGATTCCTCACTAGGATTTGATATTTGAGGCTTGAAGATAACCTCACATTTGAGTGGTTAATCCTGTGATTTCTTAGGGAGAAACTGTAAATGGGGCAGAATTCACTCCCAAGGAAACAGTGACTTTGGGTAATGCTAAGGTTGACTCATTACATTGATGCTTTTTTTCAAGAAGTTCACTATCAGCCATTTAGGGAACTCTGGGTATGGGCATGTACTAAAAGTGCTGGTAAGCCTGTAAATAACAGGAGAGGCTTAAATCCAATAAATTCATGAAATAAGAGTGGAATACTGGTAACCAGATAGTGTTTTATAGACCCTGTTTCAAGGCTAATACTCTTATATGTTCTCATGTATTGTTACCTGTGCCTCATGTATTGTTAAACATTTTGACTACCATCTCTACTGAGAGAAAGTCTTGTTTAAAACAAAAAAAATGAATTACTTTTTTGAAATGGAATTTTCAGGTGTAAATTTTCAAGTTGTTCTCTAACTCATTTTCTGATTCAAAATGTTTCAAAACTATGCAACACTTTGAATGGTAAACAAGTCACAACACAATAGTACTGACACTCAAATCTAATACATGTTAATGTTTTATTCCTGCATCTCAAAACAGAAAATATGGATATAGCCAAATCACCACCTCTTCAATCTTCCACCTTACGTCCTTAAAGGTACCACTATTCTGAAGTTAGTGTGCATCATTCTTATAGATTTTAAAAAACACATTTTAAAATATTCATATCTCTACAAATGATAGCTAGTATTAATTTCGTGCATCCACAATTTATGTAGGTGGAGGAATAGGGGAACAAATTTGATCAAAATGATTTATATGTTTGTATTAAATCCTCAAACAATAAAATTTTTTATGTAATCTGACTCCATAGAAGAGTTTGTGTTTGGTGTGTCTGAGACCTTAGGTTTCATATGTGACATCACAGAATAGACATATGACACAGATAACAGTCACATGAATGTGACTGTACTTATTGCTTGAGAAATGTACATGCAAAATAGTTAAAAATAATAATTATTATGTTACAACCACAATATTATATGTTAGGAAGGGAATAATCATAGTAATATACATTCTTTTGTATAAGGAAAAAAGGTACAGGTGTGGATGATCTTGCAAAAATTTGCTAAAATGGCTCACCATTTGAAGGCTGGTTTATGGGAAAGAAGCCTAAAAGTTTCTCTTCATATCTTTCTTTATGGTTCAAACTTTCAAGTAACAAAGACTTATTACATTTATATTTTTCAAGGCCATTAGGCTTAGCTAGATGGGTGATGGAATTATGGATTTCTTTCTTTCCTTTTTTTTGGTTTTTCGAGACAGGGTTTCTCTGTGCAACAGCTCTGGCTGTCCTGGGCTCGCTCTGTAGACCAGGCTGGCCTCGAACTCACAGTGATCCACCTGCCTCTGCCTCCCAAGTGCTGGGATCAAAGGCATGCGCCACCACGCCTGGCAGAATTACAGATTTCTTAAAACTTATGTTCTTTATAATACTCTTTTTAAAAAATAAATACATATATAATTAAATTAATTCCTATCAGGCTGCTAGGATTGCACTGCCTTTTATTTACATTTCTTCCTTGACTTATGGTTTGACACCTTCATCAGATGTCTTTTCAAATGCTGAGATGAGAATAACATATTGTCAACTTCTTATAGTGTGATATTCCTTCTTGAAGAGCTGCCATCATGAAAACAAAGACTCATATCTCCAGAGATCAGGATATAGGACAGCATACTGCGTGTGTGTGTGTGTGTGTGTGTGTGTGTGTGTGTGTGTGTGTGTATGTGTAAATACAGTGAGGCCTATCTCTGACATGGACTCTGATGCCTATTTTTCAATCACTCCCCCCTAACAGAGCTGTGGTGCCTGGCCTCAGTGGAAGAGGAGGCACTCAGTCCTGATGTGATTTGATTTGGTGGGGTGGGATGTTATGGGGTGGTCGTGGGCTCCACTTTTCTGAGGAGAAAGGGAAGGGGGATGGGGGAAAGGTACACGAGGGTGGGACACTGAGGAGGGGAGGAAGAAAGGAAGGGGACTGTGACAGGGATGTAAAATGAATAAATATATAAACTTAAAAAATAATAAAATTCATTATTTTGAGGTGCTGTAACTCGACCCCAAAGATCTGAACATACAAAGAAAATGCACTCCATCCCTACTCAGAAACTCAAACAGAATAAAATCAAAATGAATTATAATTCCTTGTATATTATTGATCATAGATATTTAGACATGCTTCCTTTCAAACTTTTCCCACCATAGAATCACACTATCCTTTCCCCTTTGTGGAATTAGCATCACACACTCAATGCTGTTTTGTGTTCTGAACTTTCACAGGATGCTATTTTGTATTTTCATTATGCCTCAGAGGTGAGCAGGGTATGGGTGTAGGTGGGGAAATAATATGTCATTGGATGTAGATAGTGAGGGGATTCATTTTCTGTAGAAACATTTAAAAAGTAAGTGGTGTAAGCAATAGGTCTGTTTTTTTTTTCTATTACCACTTGCTAGAAATCCAAAAATATATCAGTAGGAAAAAAAACCTGTTCATGGTACCATTTTCCTTTAGTATACTACTCTATGCTTTTCTGATTCTGATTTGGGTGAAGGAAGTTAGATTTATATGCAGTGGAGACAAACTGACGGCTGCAGGGAGGCATTGAGAGGAAAAATAGAAGAGGAGATATTTAAAGCATCGTCCACTTTAGCAGTTAGTTCCTTGTATTCCAGCATAGATAACTTGTAAAAACCTGCTTTTCTTTGACTTAAAACCAAAACAGCAGCTGCTTTTCTTGTATGAGCCATCTGTAATCCTTGGATGATGTGGTCAAAAAAATGCAATCAATTGTTCAATTAAAAATAAAAATAAATATAATGACTCCGCATTCAGATGTGATTCAGCCCATGGAGATGTTAAAATGACAGATTTTGAAAGATGTCTTGGTTCACTTTATATTGGAGTTTTATTCTGCACACCTGTTCATTTATTTAGTATTTTTGGAGGATTAATGATGCTAAAAACTTCTCATCATTTCTTCCTCTGCTGTCGAGTTACTATTTAGGATTCTTTAGAATGTCAGTGTGCCATAGACAGAAAATTTCTCCAAAAATCACAAAGACATATTAGAGTCATAAGATGACATTCCATTTCTTTGATTTCATGCTCAACCCACATATAGAAAATGTGGAATTACTGGGTTAGCTTGCACTGATCGTGGAAGAATATCGGATTATGATCAAAGTTTAATCTAATACTCTTTCATGTTTTAGAGTCTTAAAAACAAACATTTTACATGGAATGAAATGTTCTAATTAACTTCTGAAGAATTTGTACATTAAAACATCTTACCCTGCTGGAGAAGACTGATAAAGCAAACTTACTACCTTCTGCTGTGGAGAAACTGTATTTAGAAGGAACTTGCTATTCTCATAAAACTTTTAATAGGAAGAAGTGAATCAAATTCCTTAATTACCATTTTATGGTTGGTAAAAGGGCAAATTACATGCCATCCATTTCTAAACTTCTAAATGTCTCTGGTGCTTTTAATTAAAGCTGCCATCTAGAAACTACTAAACCAATTTTATGCAATTAGTTATTTATAGGTTACCATAATACACCACTCAAAATATGATTTAAAGGATTTGCAGTCTGTTAGTGTGTGATCTCTGTCATTATTTTATTTTTTGACAAGAGAATTTTCTTTGTAATCAGATGAGGTGATTCTTATGTGGACAGATGGGAAATGCATGGCACCAAGGGGCTGTGATAAAGAAGTAAAATTAGTTTGGGTAAGTGGTCTTAAATAAAAAGAAGAATCATAGTTCTATGTTTCCTGTCTTTAAATGGAGGGGGATAGAAGTTACATTTTTGACAACACTGTGTAGACAAAGTACAGTCAGCCCTCTATATATGCAGATTCTACACCCTTGGGTGCAAACAACCATAGATTGAAAATATTAAAAAGAAACTGCATCTGCACAGAATGTGCATAGAATTTTTTCTTGTTATCATTCCTTAAACAATACAACATAACAATCTACATAGCATTTACATAGTATTAGATATTATAAGTAATCCAGAGATGATTTAAAGGATAAGAAATAATGTGCATAGATTACACTCAAATGTTATGCATTTCATATAAGAGACTTGAACACCTTCCGTGGATACCAATGTATGATTTTATTTCATTATTATTCCCATACCTTTCCTAATTTTCCTGCTAATCTAACACATATCTTGCATCAGGATTTACTGTAGTGCCTTGGTAGATCCTACCTGCTCTCTTCAGGTGAGATTGCCTATCTAAATATATCCATCCCATATTCTATGCCTTCAAAGTTCCCAAACAGTGTTTTAATGATGAATCAAAGTGCTTCTGTCTGAGACAATTTCCTTCTCTGAGCACTAAGTTCACATCTGAACAGAATTCTTGGAGAATGAAGTTTATGGTGCATAAAGTGGAAATTATTTTGGTTACATGTGACTTTTGGGGCATTACCTAACACAAACCAGAACCAGAACTTATTCAAATAGCACACAATAGCTGTGTCCTAAACTGTCTTGACTCCTGAACCTCTTGTGGCATCACGCCTTCGTAGGATAGAGAAAATCCTCTTTCCAAAGTCACTTATGCAGCACGATGGTAACTATTTCAATTATTACTAGTAACAAAAACATCAGCAGTGATCAGAACCACAAGTAATATTTACTGTGTCCACACTCCATTCTAGACATTATATTAGGCAGTTTATGTAATTTATCAAACAAATGTATTATGTGGGCACTGTTAGTTTTTAAGGATAAGGAATCTATAGCTCAGAAAAGTTAGACAAGTTTCCCAAGAGTGAAATGATCTGTGGTTTTTATCTAGTCGGGTTTGATTCTAGAACCTAGGTGGTCATCAGTTTATTTAATCCCTAAAATATCATAATGTTTCACAAATTATGATAAATGCATGGTAGTTAAAATAAATGTGGAAGAGATAATTTACTAAAGCTTCCATGAACACACTTATCAGAGAGCTCAACTACAGATGACATGAAAAAGGCAACTAGCCAAGGTCATGCCTATCCTTGTTGTCTGCTTTTTTTCCTCACCAACAGCTTAGGACATTTGAATTGTAACAGAAAAATCAGAAAAGCCCTCAAGTTACATTGCTCACAGAATACAAGGTTCCATTCTTTTGATCATCATAAGCAGATACATTAGAGCAAATATATAAGGAAACCAGTTAAACTCTCTTTCTGGTTGGATAATAAGTACTGGATGTCATCTTCAGTACTTACAGTAAGTTTTAAGACACTTATGAAACTTTATGAAAGCAAGCTCCATAAATACAATGCATTTCTATGCCTTTTTAATGGCTGCATGATATTTCTTCAGATGTGCACATGCTATCAAATTGCCATTGAATTATTAGGTTTGTAGTTTTTTTTTAACTAATAAGCTACATTAAGAACAACGTGCTACTAAAAGTATCACAGAGGGGTAAGTAAAAAGTATTCTGCCTAAGTTTAAGACTGTCAAAATTGCATGGGAAGTGCCTAGCAATCTAGCTGGGAATTTGGTCACATGTGAATGGCTGTTGATATTACTCAGAAAGCAGATTTAAGTGATTCTTTCATGTTTTTCCAGCTTACCCCAATGCCTGATTTTAATTTCCTCATTTTCAGTAGAGAAGATCTATTTTTTTTAAACCCTGAAATCCATGACTCTTATATTTTTGATTGTGAGCTTAGCCTTTAATGGCTGAGCCATCTCTCCAGCCCGAGATCCATGACTCTTATATTTCTTATCCTCATCCCGATATTAGGACTATGTCTTTGTTTTCCCTCCTTTTCCCATTTTATTTAACAAATATTTTTATACAATATATTTTTATTATATTCTTTCCCCTTTCCCAATTCCTCTCAGATCATCCTCAACTTCCCACTTTATGCTTTTTCTCAAACAAAACAAAAACAAAACACCAAAATCAAAATAAATAAAAAAAAAAACAGTGAGACAAAAACTACTCAAACCATACAAAATGAAACAAAAAGCCCACAGAAATCCCCCTATGGAGTCCTTTTTGTGGTGGTCAACTACTCCCTGGCATGGTGCTTGTTCTGGAGTGTGGTTGAAATCCCCATTGGCACACCATTAGAGAAAACTGATTTCTCCTCTCAGGTAGGTATCAATTGCAAATATCATCTTTTTAGGGGTGATATTTTGTATCTATTTCCCCATCTCAGTGCTGAGATTTTGTCTGGTTTAAACTTGTGCAGGTTTTGTGCTTGTTGTCATGATTTCTGTGAGTTTATATGGGTATCAGTCTTATTCTCCCTCTCATTCAAGGCCCATTTCCTCCAGACATTGGCTCGTCATTTATTTCCTGTCTTTTGTATTTTTCCACATGTGGCAGTGTCACCACTGATCTCTTACAACTGCTTAACTTCCTGGCTATTAGCAGTTGACACTTTTTTCTACATCTTGTTGAAAATTGTCCATGGCTTTCTGGATGCCATATTTTCTTGGTTCACCTTTGATTGCTTTCAAGGATTCTTCTCTGTCTTTTTCATTAGATGCCTCTACCTTACAATTGGCACCCATACCAGATTTGCTGTCCCAGTATTACTCCTGTGCACTGAAATTGTCTGTTACCCAAGTTATACAAAATGTAGACAGCAGATGATCACATTACTATCTTGTTTTAAATCTTTTGACTATAGGATATGATGGTAACCCCTTACTCCCTCCTTTGCATCTGCTATTACCTTGATTTTTTTTTTACTGTAAAACAGATTATTTTATGGAATTGTAAATATAGCATTTGCTATATTAATGTTGTGTGCTATCTGTGCTTTTATTCAAGAATATTCTTCTTATATATCCAAATGGTTGTCACCTAAGGAGACAAATAATATACTAAAGGAATTTAGGAAAATCTTTACTACCTTTACTGTACTGGAAAACCAAAAGGATTTCCTATTTCTCTACTATGCTCTTTTCCTTATAGGCACCACTGAAGTCAACTAGAAGTTAGCAATTGTTGTCTTATCATCTTTTCATTAATCACAAATATAGCTTTTGGGAATAGTATGCAGATATCTGAGAAAAGTGTAGAATTTACAAATGTATTTCAGCTAGATTTAGGAAGGGACAAAAATGACTGTCTCTAGATTTTATATTATCCAGATTCCATAATTTCCTATAAAACTAACATGAATCACATACAGTGCCATGAACATCTTAAGGTCACTTTTTAAAGGTGTAAAGACTTAAGTATTTCTCTTCCATGGAAAACTGTTAGCACTCAAGCCTAAGCCCTGCTGACTTCTGAGGTTAATTTATTTAAAGACACACTTGAAAATACAGTTGTAAACTATGATGAGGTCTAAGAAACCATATTAAGTCATTGATTAATTTTAGCCTGTCTTGTCAATCCTTCACCCTTTGTATCTACTTAGAAAAACATAAATGCATTCAGATTGTCACAAATTTTGTTTTATAACCCCACCTAGTACCATTTCACACCCTGATTAAGTACTTGGTCATCAATTATATGACTCATTAATTTGAGTTCTCTGTAGAATTAAAGAAAGTTGCAGTAAAAATAATAAATGGAACTTAAGTTGCAATGACATCATCCATGCGTGTTTTAAAAGCATCTTTCAAAGTCAATTCAAACTCATATACAATACTAGGGAATAGTACTCCCTCAACCTCTTTGCTAAATGCTTTTCTTTGCCCTAGTACATGGAAGTATTGATGAGTCAAATGGCAAATGTTTCTTTTTTATTGGGATTCAAATCAAAGTATATCACATTGGAAGAAATAAAGGCTTCTTCCCAGGAGAAGAACCCAGGACTATCATATGAAATTCTATTTGAGGATGCTTCCATTTTTTCTTCTAACAAAATTTGTAGTTACTACTGAAGCCAGGGCATTAAATAAAATGATAGTTCCTGCCCTGGTCCCTTAAGGAAAATTTGGTGAATTTCCTAGTTGCATAATCTTCCAAAGAGAAATGACAGGATTTCCTGGAGATTTATTGAATAATTACATTTATAGACCATGTAAATGCTATAGGACGTACCATCAATACATACTTTGTTTGGAAAAAATCAGAGAAAATGTAATAGGAAAAGGAAACTTGGCTGGAAACTATTTGTCACATAAAGATATTTTCCTGTGACTACCTGTTATTAGATTCCAAAGTAGCTTCCAAAATTTGTATCTTTTCCAGATATCCTGAATTTTAGTAGAAAGATGTGGAGTGTAGGATGGTGCTAATCTTGGTTTTTGTCTTATTCATAGCAGATATTTTGGATTGAGGCTAACTTGTCTTGAGTTCTGGTATTGCTACCTGTATATCAGATGACCCTGGATAAATCTGTTACCCTATTTGCATTTCTGTTTCCTTCTGTACAATGAGAATCATACAATGGGAATCATCCTGCATAATGGGAATCAGTTGCTGTCAAGATCAGAGATAGTGTATGGAAAATATCTACTAGACCAACTAACACACATTAGGAACTAAGCATGCTATAGCTATGTTTATTGCAATCCATTAATATCTGAATGAAGACCAGCCTGAGCCCTTCAACTTACATCTGAGAAATTTCAGGACCCTGTGATAAAATACATGCTGTCTCAAAAATAGTCAATGGCACTATTAAGTCTGTTTCAGTGTTGAGAAAAAGGGAACCATGGTAAGGGAATAATGACTTGTACAGCCATTCAGGGAAAACATGAACATTACATGAATAATTCAAGAAAATTCAGGCTCTCTAACCTGTAATTATCAATTCTCTGCCATTTCTCAAAAAATACAAACCAACAAATGAGCAAACCAAAGCAAAAACACAACACAGCTTCTGACCTCTGTACTTTGGCTGACTGGCTTTTGATTAGATTCAATAATTTTTTTCTCCAACTTTAGGTCAAAGGATCTCAAAACACATTATATTTCAGCCTAGTTTTAGAATAGGTTCATAAAGTTGATGAACTGCCTTGCCAATCAACATTTACTTACCTTACCTTGAGTAGGACATGTTGGAGAGTCTGCCTAAAATTGCAATATGTTGCTTGTTAAATTTAGATAGATAGGGCCTCTTCAAAAAACCTCAAGAGATCTGCAGAATATGGCATTTAAAGATGTTCTTTTAACTTTAGATTTTTTGATATCCAGACATATCAACCCCTGACAGCACCCCCTATTCTCCTCCAAATAGAAGATGAGCATTGAAGAATCTCCAGTGGGAGATGATTGAATTAGTCACAAGCCTATCTCTTGGTAGGAAAAGCCCCTTGCTCCAACTGTAGACAGAATGCTGTGCAAAAAGGACGAAACTTGGAAGCAGGTAAGTCGACAGCCTAGCTCTGCCAAGACAGGGTAGGTAAGGTCTTCATAAGCCCTGCTCTACAATCAATGTCTGTCAGAGAAACAGGGCCAAACAACAGAAGATGGATGCTGTAATGTATGGAGAGAAATGGGAACTGTCCAGGCAGCTACTGGTATGTCATTTCTTAGTTTTGGAAGCTGCAGGCCCTGCACTTCCTATATAATCAGATATATTTATCCCTCTCAGGTCTTTGAGGTGGTTGAAGAATAGATAGCTAGAGTCTCATAGTTAAATTTTGAGTTGTTTAGGAATGAAGAGGGTGTTCTTGATCTAAGAAGATGTTTTTAAAATTGTGATGCAAGTTAGTATGAAAATTGAGTTAGATATAGAACTTTAAACCCATGGAGATGGTTAGATAGTAGAATGTTAAAGTCAGGTGCCAAATACATATGGACTGGACATTGGGAATGTATGCTAAGCCATATAACCCTCATAACTGTGGCCTAATTACCTCTGTTGTTTTGTATTGTATTTATTATAAGAGAAAGAGCCATTTATTGGACTGAAACAGGGAGCTGTTGGGGGGAAAAGATATACCTTAAACTTAAAAAAAAATGGTGGGTTGAGGCGGAAGAGGGTGGGAGGATGGGAATGAAGGGGGGAGTAGGGAGGGAATGCGATTGAGATGTAACTTGAAGAAAAAAATAAATAAATAAGAAAAAAAATTATAAAGTTCTTACTCTTTTTTAATGCTGTGACCTTTTAATACAGTTCGTCATGTTGTGGTGACCCTCAACCATAAAATTGTTTATCTTGCTACTTCATAACCAATTTTCTCCTGTTATGAATCATAATGTAAATTCTGATATGCAGGATATTTGCTATGTGACCCAGGTAGGGTCACAACCTACAGATTGCTGTCTTAGAGCAAGCTTTTTCCCCCTAACCTAATAATGATTATCTCAAGATGCACATTTCCATTTTCTACTGACCTCTATAGTTTTTCTTTATAAGTGTCCCTGGATGGGAAAAATCAAACCTCTACTTAAAGCAATTCATTAAATAGTTGCTGTCTTCTAAAGGAGTTGGAAGAAGGAGCTGGTGTGCACGACAGTTGTCAAGCAAGACTACAAACAAATTACACTGTCTTGAGAGACAGAATCTGCAGGGAAACCAAAAAGATGAAGTTGCCAATTAGTCACACTCTTTTTCTTAATTTGTACAGTGTAATTTAATAACTTCTGTCATGAATTTCCCTTCTACAGATGCCTATGAAATTGCGCTATACAATTTCATATAATAAGATTCTCACTTCTGATTCACTGAACAAAGTGAGTGCTGTCTAGTCTCAGCATGGAGATAGTAACTGTAGATAGGCACTTGAGTGTTCTGAACAGTATGTTAAAGATGGCTGTACAGAAGTTTCACAATCTGAGTGACTTTGAAATCAGTATCAGGGTATCAAACACTGTTTCCATGGTTGAAGGGAATGTGGTAGGTACATATCTATGTAGCATGAACCATAACTTCCATTTCTTTAAGCATTCTAGTTCATTCGTTGAATCTGGACGAATGTTGAAAACATCAGCTTCAGGAACATTAAATGAAAGTTGTTCAAATGAGTTCAGATAATCAGTTCTTTGTCTGAGCCTGATGTTCTCAGGGCTGCTTTGAAAGTGTAACAGATTATGGTAAGTGCCACTTTTGTAAAGAATGATTAGTAAATCAAGATGAAAGAAAACACACTACTAGACATGTCAAGAAGAAAGACTAAGTTTGATATTAGCTTTAATAGATGTATAAATTTTGGCGCTCTAATTACTGACACTTCAAGAGTTCATGCAAATCCTGCTAATCAGGGCTCTCATTGCTGCTTTCCAAGCAGAAAAATCTATACTGAACCAATTCTTTGCTTTATTTGGAAAAGCTGAGATAGTCATTCTCTATGTGGCAAGTTGAATATGGTAGGTGAGATAAGTGGTTTTCAGACTAGCAGCAACTCAGGAGGATGTCAATTTCAGGCATAATACAAGCCTGATTCCTCCTTATTACTTATGCAGAAATCTTTGTAATACCCGCAAGAGATTTAAATCTGTATAAAAGGTAAGACCCAACCTGATATATTTTCTTGAAAGATGACATGATTATATGTTGCACCTGAGTTATTCATTTTCTCCTTGAATATTTATTGTGGGGCCACTATGTGTATGCAATAGGAGTTGGCCCAGAGAAGAAGAAACATTTTGCTATAATACATTTCCTTAGTACAGACCTTGTGTAGGAGTTATCTAATGGATCAATTATAAAATAAACACATTTGATGGAGTCTACATCATGCTCAGAGTCAGTAGGGAGATGAGTGAAGTTATAAAATATTACATGGGGTTTCACGTTGCAATCTTCTACAGGAAAGAAAAAAACCCTTCCTATTCATGAAGGAACTGGGAAGCAAAGGAAGGCAAAACTATAATCTAGTGTTCATTGACTAGTATAGATACTGCTTAAGAAATTCAGGTAAATGGGCTGAGGTTGGTCAGAAGGACTTTATAAGAAACACGGCATTTGAAGAACCCAGAGACTTGAAATAATAAGTGGGCTTTCTAACAAATTTAATACATTGGCCTCACAATATTTATTGGCATAGAAAGATATTAACAATACATTAAATGTGAAAAGCAGGTTGTAGAATAACAGCATATACTGTGAATCTACTCGTGTAGAATTGAAACATATGTATGGAAAAATATAAAAGAATAAATATTAGAATGTTAATGGGTGATTTTCTAAATGTGGTAAGTGAATGCTGATTTTAATTAAAGCATTTTCATTCTTCTTTGGTATTTTTCCTCCAACATGAGAGTATTATGTTTAGTACTTAATGCTAGTTTTAAGAAATACCATGAAATGAATAATTTGTAAAACTCACTGAAATAAATACACAGACATGCATAGAAAC
This sequence comes from Lophiomys imhausi, assembly GCA_907164525.1. Classification (NCBI taxonomy): domain Eukaryota; kingdom Metazoa; phylum Chordata; class Mammalia; order Rodentia; family Muridae; genus Lophiomys; species Lophiomys imhausi. Next base: position 23,880 of record CAJQZJ010030976.1, read on the forward strand.
CTAGGAGAAGGAACAAAGAAGAATGTCTGAATAGCCATGAAGACACTGTAAATGATATATGATGACACTACTACACTACTACATTGATGAATGGTCAAGTTTTAAGTCTAAGGTAGACATATGATCTAATACTATACAATTATAAAGTTAATTGGGAGGCACAGATGTGTCCATCAAATTCCAGGCAATTGAAGTAAAGGTTCGTCCTCCAAGATAGGAAGTTAGTTTAAAAATAAGGCTATGCTCCCACTAAAGGCAAAATAATTGGAATCTTTCATTCTTGAGTTGATGTTTGCAAAAAAATAAAAATAGCTTCAAAATAATGTAGACACTATAAAGGAAGAAAGGTCATTAATGGTTGTTAAGCAAAAGGTAAGGATGTTATGAGATAGCCAGCGTTTATGAAGGTGGTAGAAAAAGTGAGAGCAGACCTCATTAGATCAAATGCAGGGCACAGATCAGAAGCAGAGGACAGGAGGCTCTGGGCTTGTACCATTTAACTCTTTAAGTGTGGAGTTTCCAGAAATTAGCACTCAGGACAGGTTAGGGATCCTGGGAGGCACTTGAATGGTCCTGAGCAATAGTTATTTGTTAACCAGAATTAAAGCACATCAATCTTTTAATAACAATTATGATCATACTAATGCACATTACCCAAAATCTTGCCTTGAGGTACGTATCTTCTGTGATAGACTCTGGAAAAGTTGTTTATGAGAGGCAGAATGTTGAGATAGATTGAGTACAGCATGACAATAGCCTTAAGGTTTAGTGAACTCTACTCAATTGAAGTTTGGACTCTTGTTTAATTTTTTACCTCGAGGGCTGTTCAATGACGCTTCTGAGGCTTTCCCACCATCTCCACAGTGGCTCTGGTCAAAGGGAAGGCACTGATCACCTGTTCCTGCCACCACTTCAAAATTCTTAGAGAGATCTTTTGTTTCCATAAGAGATTTCAGCTTGTAGACTTTTCGAGTATTAGTGTCTGATAGGTAGAGTGATTCAGACATAGGGTCCATAGCCAGATAGTACTTGTGTGCAGGGCTTGTGCTAAGGAAGAGGAAAAAGAAGTTATTAAAAACAATTAGTTCAACATGTACCAAAAGAATCTGTCTTTTGTCACAAATGGAAAAATGTTTTAATAGATAAAGGAATTTATGCATCTTCCTGTTTATGTAACAAGGGTCTAGATACATATTTGTTTCTCTAGTAATTTGTCTAGTTAGGAGAGAATCCAATGCATCCTGCCAACCTTTAATGATGTTGTCCATTTGAGAGTAGACAGGAACAGAAGAGAAATATATACCAGGAGATACCTTTCATATTCCATTATCCAATTTCTGACTGGATGATTGCCTGTGTGACTGTCACCTCAAGCTCACCAAACTCAATACAAACATTTTTTTTCTCTTTCATCCCAATCTTTCATAAGCTTACTCCTATTTTGGACTTTTGCCTTCCTTGGGGACACTGCCATCTTCCTAGAAGCTTGTTTCAATTAAAAAGTGTGTTTCAAGCTAGAGGATTGTGGATATTGAAGGACTGTGTCAGAGATACACTGTTGAACTTCCAAATTCCTTTTTGAACTGACCAACATTTATCTAACATACTTTTCCTTCTGTCAGACACTAATGATATTTAATATTTCTAAGGTATAATCACGACATTCTAGTTTGGTTTTTGTTGCTGTGTTAAACACCATGAACAAAGCAGGTTTGGGGAAGAATGGATTTATTGGACCTTATAGGTTAGAACCTATTATTTAGGGAAGCTAAGGCAGAAACTCAGGGCAGGAAGCTGGAGGCAGGAACTGAATCAAAGACCATGGATGACTGTGTCTTACTGGCTTGCTCTCCATGGATTTCTCATCTGCGTTCTTATAATACCCAGAAAGACCTGCCCAGGGGTGACAATGACCACACTGGGTTGGGTTGACCCTCATCAATGGTTTGTCCCACAAACATGCTCACAGGCCAATCTGATGGAGGCATTTTCTCTGACTCTAGTTTGTGTCATGTTGGCAAAAACTAACTATTGTACACAGTCACATGGTTGTATACATAGACTCATGTTGGAGAAAGGTCTTGTACATGGTTTTTAGAGGCTGATTATGGTGCTTGGACATCTGGTTACTGTCGTTTCTGAGGCACTCTCTGATTGGATAATAAAAGTCACTGATGGCCAATTGACTGGGAAGAAAGAGTATAGGAAGGCAGAACTTTCCTGGGAGGAACTAAGGAATCCTGGGAAGATATAGAGCAAGCACTTTTTCTGTCAGGAGACTGGGAGGCAGAAGGACATCTTAGTGTGAGCTCTGTGAACTCTGAAGGTACAACAAGCCACATGGCGCATTGGGAATAGTTGGAGAGTCAGCTAAGGCCTAACTGTTGAAACATTAAAAGGTCTTGGGATATTTATTATATGGACCAACCAGTGGTCTTGGGTTTTAGGCCCCCAGCCAAAGTGAGCCAGGCCTTCTAGGCCCCACTGGCCACTCTGCAGGTCTAAAATAACAGTTTATATTTATTAATAAATGTGTTAACAAAGTTTCATTTTCAGATTCACCTCTGTTGTTTGGTGTTTTTTAAGTCACATCCATTTCTCTAGAGTGTCTTCATAATTATTCTGATAACCTGTTCCCATAGTTAGAGATGTTCCAAAAATTTTTTTTGATGTAGTACAATAGTCCTTTTTACTTCATCCATTCTCACATGCTTTTAGTGTCTTTACTCAGGCAGCTTCTCTTGAAGGAAGCCTTTCCTAAATCTCTATATTGGACTGTTTAGGAATCATGTGCCCCACTCTAATAAACTGTGAGAGCTAGCAGAAGAATAAACATTTCCTGTTTATGTCTAATATGTTTAGTGCTGACAACCCTAGGTTAGTACTTACTTGTCTATTCCAGAAACTATAGGTTATTCTTTTCCAAATCCTTTCTAACATTTTTCACATGTACGGGACATCATGTTTTTGTTTCCTTCTACCTTCTGACTTCTGTAGTGTATTCTCTTTATCTCTGCTGTCATTAGTCCATATTTACATCATCTTTTACTGAAGCGTTCATTGGTACCATTTTTATGTTGTGTGCCTGTTCGCTAATTTATTAAAATGAATCTTCTAAGTACCTGAAATGTACTCAAGAACTATACTATGGTATGAAGGACAACTTTTGTATAAGATACAGCCATTTTCTTCATGAAACTCACAGGTTAGTAAGGTAGACTGATCAGTAAGCAAAGTACGATTCTCATAAGTCAAGTACTAGTACAGAAAATGTGAGTAGGGAAATGATCAGAGAAAGGATGATATAGGATTTGTGATGTAGGAACATTTATCACATGGTATTAGTGTTTTGTAATTATTGATTAAAGTTTATGCTTTATTTAGATTCCATTAGTTTGTTGTTACTTATCACTACTATTTATTATTTTTAATCTAAGATCATTTTCCCATTCCAAGACACCAAATTATATTTTGTCATCATATCTTCTTCTCTTCATATCTCTTTTGGTCCATTTCATTTTCTGGGACTTTTCTTGTTTTTGATGACTTCAACAGTTTTAAGACTTGTCAGGTGTTCCATAGGATACTCCATTACTGGAATTTGTCTGATATTTTTCTCAGACAGGAATTGTGGAGATTTGGTGGAAAAGTGTCATTTTGACCAAATCACAACTAGGTTGTAAATAACGAAATCTATCACTGATAGACTTGACCTTGATCTCCTGGCTGAGTCATTTTCCCTTACTATAAAAAGAATATTCAGTAGTGTCCTTCCTGGTGGGAAGTAAAAATGAACATATAACACTTAAGGTATGAGTAACTAAATCCTAACCTCCATGTGAGTAGAGCATCACATAAATTGTTATAGTTTTTGGATGAGTGGCTTATTTTTTCACTTATTTAAGAAAGGTATGAGTTATTTATATCACTATGGGGGCTTCATAGATGTTTATTTTATGCTTGCAGCAAATGAAACCTAATGTTATTTTATGTTGTGGAAGTTGTCCCTGTTGTTACCGTTGTTACCACTAAGAACTCTTTCTGTTGGATTGTATGTCCCTTTGCCTCTATAAGTGTTCATTATTATTATTATTATTATTATTATTATTTATCATCATCATCATTATGTTAAGACAATTACTTCTGGCACTGCAAGAATGTTCTAGACTGCCCTTGATTCCTCCCTTCCCTGATACTAGAATCAGAAATTTTCCCTTTTTGGGGGAATAGTATTAAAAAGCAAGACAGGACGGCTGGTTCCAAGCACTATTTTTTACAAGTAACTCTCTTCCTAAATACACTGTGAACTGTTTGTCAGACAAAGAACATATCCATCCCTCTGTCCTTGATGTCAAACAGTGCCTGAATAAGTGAGTGCTCATTCAGTAAGTGCTGAACAAGACTGGGACTATATGACATAAAAGTAAGGCACAAAAGATTTCAGGCTTTTGGTATTTAGCCAAAGAAAGTGGAGGGGTGAGTGTTATCAGAACAAAGAAATCTTACAATGATTGGAATTCTCTTAATGGCAGTTTCCATCTAAGCATATTTATGTATGTTATAAAGTTGGCAAATGGTAAGTTGAAAACTCAGTTATAGTTTTGTAGTGGAAAAAAAATCAGATCCTATTGGAATAGTTCTTTCGGATTTTTTCTACTCACCTTCTTCGAGTAAGATAACTCAGTAGATTCCAGGGACTTCATCAACCCTGGAACCACCATGACAGGTGCTGTAAATAAATTGTAAAGGGCACCACCAGATTCCAAAATTGAGTTGGCAGCTTTACCAGCAAAACATCTCTGTAGCAAAGACTTCTCAAATAAGTGGTTGAGTAAACCTCTTTACGTATTAGTTCATTTTTTACCTTTAGAATAATATTTCTCCAACATACTTAGATTTTCCTAGAGTAAAGGTTGGGTTACTACCTTTCCTGGAAATAACCTTTAATACTTGGGTAGCCAATTTGTGGCATTTCAACTGACACAGATTAATCATGCTTTGTTTACGTAGGGTCCATGGGCTATTTTTCCAAGAGAAATGTTATTCGCACAAAAGAATGCATTGGAATGCATTGCATTCATTCATTATTGAATATCTCCAATGTGCCTGTAAGCTAAGTTAGAATTAGTATTCACCTCAAATTTCAGGTGGGGAAACCCAGAACCATAAGGGCCTTGCTCAGTGTCACCAACAGTCTGTGCCCTTACTAAGATTAGATTAAATCACACATGATTATGTGTGCAAAATGCCAACAGAATCTCTTGATCTGAAGGTGGAAAAGACAACTGATGGTCTAGCCCTTTTCTAACTGTGTAACTGGACATATTTTGTTCAGCAAGGTTGTTCTTCAACTTTATGTAGTATCTTTAGAAAAGGGAATAGCCCAACATATCAAACTCCAATTTGATTAACGTTATTTTCTTGACAGGAATGTACTCTGTATTTGATATGCAATTTCCTGCCATTTCCTGCCATTTTCAACTACATTTCAGCTCCATTGACAATGGTTTCTTTGTGCTTTCTGAAAACATGCCAACTCATTGCACTACATTCCTATTTACTTCTTCAGGACTAAGTGCATATCAGTTTGGGAGAAGTGAGGATTTCTTTTGCAACCTACATATTCGACCTACTGTATCACCTTCTGGATAGCTTTATACTTAAGTCATGATCTTCCAGTTAGCAGTGATCACTTCATTCATACTATTTAAAATCACGTAGTTAAATGGATGATTGATGTTTATAATTAGTAACATGCAATAGTTTACCAGTAAAGAAACTGGCAATCAACTGAATTTCCTTAAGGAATCAACTATGCCAATGTTGCAAGCCTGATTTTGTGCACTAGCATTTGGGAAGTAGCATTCCCCAAATACAGTCCATATTGAAAACCCTACAAGTGCTATTTTGATGACAACTGGCATTTGGGAATGAACAAACGCAATTTTCTTCTTTGAAATTTCAGAAATTTTGAGCAGTTGTGACAAATCCAATGCATAAATGAGTCGAGTAGAAATGCTCATCGCTGATTTCAGTGCTATGTGCATTGTTGCTAAATGGTCAGTTTGAAGCTTTTCAATTACTTCCTTTGGTGAGAGGAAATAGAACCCATCTAGTTTTATCAAAGGAAAAAGACATCATTAAAGAAACTTATCAAATGCAAAAAAGCAACTCTCAGTTAAAAAGGGAAGCTCATCATGGTCACTGTGTCTCAATATAATTGACAACTATATTTTTGAGTCAGGAGAAAAATACTTGCTACTTAAAAACACTAAACTGACATGAAGTTATGGACTCATTTGGGATTTCACCTTAAGGAAACATAATGAGACTTTTGGCCTCACTATTTCATGACATACTAAACTCATTTATCTTTTCTTTTCTGAGTGTTCTGTTCCTCCAGTAAATTCTTACTGAATATACTGATCTTTTTTGGAATATACTTATGTGCACATAATTTCAAAATTCACTTTCATATGATTTATTTAACCTTATTTAAGAAACAAACTTTCTTTATTAGCACATTATTAGTGAATGGCTTCTTAGTTTAGAGGGCCATTAGACAGATGCTTGTGTTATTTGCTTACCTATGTCTGGTATCTCTGTTTCTAGGGTGCACAATTTATCCACGGATAGCAAGTAAAAACAAATAGAGAGTCATCAGCATCATTCAACAAGAGAGACACATCAATTCCTGGCTCAGCATGTGGCAATTAGAGGGATTCCAGTGGGACCATTTAGTCAGTGTGAAGCCACAGTTGACTTACTCTTTCCATGGCTTTCCTTATAAAGTAGTGTCAAGGTGGTTACATATCTTTCTTGGTGGGTAGGTAAAGTTCTAATACAATTTTTTATGTTTATTTATTACTTTAAGTTATATCTCCATCACCGTGCCCTCTTTCTACCCCCCCAGGTCCTACCCTCCCACCTTCTCCCCCCTCTCCCTCCAAATACAATTTTTTAAAAAGCTTCTTCCTGGCTGTATGTGTCAGGACCACCGGATTCTAATTCACGTGCAGTTTTCTGGTAGGTCTCCCTTCTTCTACTAAACCAGAATTCTGACACAGAGAGGTAGGGATTGGGGATTATATTTTCATAAATTCGGCTGGAAATTCTGATGCAAAGTCCAGATTTAAGAACCATTGGGCTTATAGATGAAAGAGTAGTCACTGCAAAGGAACATTCTAAGGTTTAGCTTGATATTCTTGACTACTCTATGTAAATGTAAAGCCACTGCATCTTCCTGTAAAGACATATATTGGACAGGCATCCCAAACTCTACTCTAAGGCAGTTATCTGACCTCAGGGATAAGGTAGAGACATCTGTGTGCAGTCATTGACTATCTTTTTAAAGGTCTCTTAAAGGTATAGGACTTTTCTCCACATGCTGCAATACTGATCTTCCTGGTAAGATGTGCTCATTTTTGTCACAGTGGTATGATAATTAAGAGGGTAACCCAATCACTTTCTAATTGGGTATGAAACCTGATCCACAAAAAAGAGTTCATGCCTGATAAGGTAATCCTGAAAAAGGCCCATGACAAAGGAGATTAAAGGTCTTAGGGGATACTTGCAGTTGTTGTTATGTTAAATGGCCATAGAGACAAACTGCCTTCTAAATATGTTTATATCCATACATTTTTTTCTGATGTCAATTTTGGTTGGAGAAGGATCTTTATGCAGTGGGTATTAGTTAATGAAAAGACTCATATGTTGTCAAAGTACCAAGCATAAGTGACTGTGAGTGATCAGCTATGGATGAATCATTTATATTAACTTCCCCATATCCAAGATCAAGGGAGCATCACAGAACAATGGGGAAAGAATGTCAGTGCTCACAGATGAGGAGGACAGCTGTGAAATGCACACGTTTGTCTTGATGTGGCTACTGTACACATCAACTGATAGCACCTGCTGTTACCTGCACAAGACTTGACCAATCAAGCCAGTCACACTTCCAGTGTGAATTGAAGAGAGGTCCCTGAGAGTCCCATCCTTTGGCAGAAGAGCTATTTCCAGTTAATGGTTGCTGATTGAAAGAAAGTCACTCACTCTCCCTTGCAGACATGGTTACTAGTGGGTTCCCCATTCACCAGTGGATGGCCTAATACATATGCACATACAAGTAGCATTATTTGTTTAATAACCACAACAAAAGTGGAATATTAAGCTGGAAGCGACACAGGGTTAGGAGCACTAGGGGAGGGAATGGGTGATATGACCAAAATAAATTGTATAAATGTATGAAATTTTAAAGAATTAAAAAAAAGGTATTCCCTTAGAGCAGTCGAATGTTGTTAGCATTGAAACTGTTACATCAAAACAGCTTCAATAAAACATCATGCACATCAACTATTAGATAGAGCCTTATGACTTCCAGCCTTCTGTTTTCTAAAGGGCAACTGGGGAAGGCAAAACAGAATCGTCAGCCACAAAGAAGCAGAACTTTTAGTAAGCACTTCATCTAATAGCTTCTTGACACAACGTATTGCCTTGAATGTTTCACTTCCTGGCATGGTATATTTCTCACATGAGGGGCTGAGTCTCTGCACAAGCCTGACTTTAGGTCAAGTTTGCCTGGAAATAAAAGGCTATAACCATCTGTGAAATATAGTCATTTTAATTTTAAAATCCTTTTACATCTGGCCCTTAGGTCACTTTGAAGACATGAAGATAAAACTTTTTATAAAAACCAGGAAATGTTCTTTTTCTTTGAATGTCCAGGAGAAGAAAAGATATAAAATTATTTCACTTGAAATTATCTGCTAAAATGGATTAAACTCTTTTGAAAAGGCATCTTTCTGAGATACAGCCTGGCCACGGGTCATACTCCATTGGCTCTTCTGTTTCCTTGGCCCATCTCAAAAGGGTAGGTATTCTGTGGGTTGCCACAAAGGTCAACCAGTAAGGAAGTAGAGCTCTGATTAAAAACTTGGCCTCTGGCTTTTGTCCTTTTTTCTTTGTTTCTTAGACATTGTTTTTGTGGTCTCTATAAGATGGTTGTTGGAGCCAGGCTCTAATCACTGGAACAAAGTCAATTTTTCTAAAGGAGTCTAGTTGTGAAAACACTAGATGGACCTCATTAAAATATAATTTCATCTGCGATGCTTTGTATTTGCATGGTATAGCAAGAATCGTTTCTGTGTCTACAAAGAATTTTGAAATTCTTAAGTGATGGCAAGGAGCAGAGAGGGAGACAGTTTGTTTCTATTGCCATTGCTTCTGATCCTGCCAATAATGTCATTGTGAATTTGGAAGATGTCCCATATTATGCAGAGCAGTTTCTCTCATTAACATCTCAGAGGGGGGAAGTGAAAATGATGGAATTTATTTCTAGTGTGTGACCTTGTTCTGTCTTAGAATTACTTTTAGTTTAAGGATTTAGGATTGAACTACCACCCAAGTGAACCTGCTGTCTAGCGATCAACTGACTACAGAGTGAGCTGCCAGTATCTGAACTCCACACAACTGCTGAGACTCATCAGTGGGCATTAATATCCGATAACTGACAGCCTTGTATCTTGTCATGAATTAAGAAAAGAGTGGAATCACAACTTTTTTGAGAGCAAGACCCACTCTTAATGAGAGGATTTGAGAATTAGTCCTTGATTTTTTTTCAGTACAAAGGTAATAACAAGGGTCACCGACTCTTCTTTTTGGATTTAAAGAGAAGTATTGAGATGTGATTCATATGCCATAAAATTTACCCTTGTAAAACATGCATTTCAGGAATTTCAAACACATTCAGTTGCACAACCCTTATAATAAACCTACTCAAGAAGAAATTCTGTGCCTATTTGTTACTTACCATTTTCCCATTTATTCCTCCTCCCCTACTTTGTCCCAGGCAACCAAAAGTCTGGATTTTGTGTGTATGGATTTGTTTATGCTGTACTTTCACAATAAATGTATTCATACTGTATTTGCACTTTTATAGCTGTCTTCTTTCACTGAACATGCTCACCTATTACTTTTCTTCTTTTTTAGATTTTTTTTTGTGGTAAATGAAGGGAAATGGGGCTATGCCAATCTTACAGCAGCTGTTCAGCCTTAGCCTCAGGGAAGTATGAGTGTCTTGCTTGATGATGTCTGCAACCCCCCATTCATTCTTTACTCTCTTCTCAGCTGCCTTCCTTATAGGTGAACAGAAATAATGGACTTTCTTCCTTGTTCATATTTCTGTGTCCTTATTATCTTGATGGTTTTGAACCCACACTTGTTTAGGACTGCATTCTTGGAGCTTCCAATTCCAACAGATGTCATCTCAGACTAACTTTTCCCATGCTCTGTCTCTGTCTCTATTATTAGAACTTATTTGTCTTTTGCTTTAAAGCCACTGCTAACATATGAGATCAAATTCAGGTGAGGGATAGCCATCTATTTTTATCTACAAGCAGTGTTTCTTAGTGTTTGTAGTTCTAGTTCTGTGAACAAAATAGTGATCAAAGCTAAGGTTCTGTGTGATCCTTTAGAAAAGTTTTTATAAGTTTCAATACCACTTAGCAAGTTAATTGCTCCTAAATGGGTGCTATACCAAGTTTCCTCCATTTCCAACCAATGACAGGAGTCAAGACCTATTAGCAATGTAAGAAATATTAACTAGTCACTGGAAAAGAAATGGTAAAATCTCTAAAGAAACTTTCATGTCATGTTGACATTTGTTGAATCCAAATTCCTCAAGATATATTGTGTAGCCTCTTATTTTTCTTTCTCTTTCATTTTTAAGGGACCAACAAAATAAATACCTCAAGAATAACTGAATTTTGAAAAAAATAGAAGTATGAGGTTTTTTGAATAAAGAATAAATCACTTCTAGTCATGCTTAATGGTTTTTCTAATAGAATTGTAAAATTAGAAGATGAGATGTGAACAAGGGTGTATTACATATTTGAATCTGTACAAAGTATTTGGTAGGGTGCCTTCTATTTTTATTTATGTAATTATCCTTATTAGTTTTAGAAAACCAAAAAGTGACCTTGAGGCTACTCAAGATCAAAGGAGGAAAGAAACAGTTATAATTGATGAAATATAGTTGAACATTAGCACATTGGATCTGAAGAAGAGTAAGCTCAGAAATCTCAGACAGCTGATTTCATACTTGTGAAAATCTTTCCAACAGAAGAAGGAAGTTACTTCTGTGATTCTTCAGATTCCAGAATTTACTACCAATAAAGAGATATTTCATGGGGGCATATTGAAATTGAACTTAAAGAAGAAATTCTATTTTTCTTTCTTCTGCTCTCTTTCTCTCTCTCTTTCACAAATATGTCTAACAATGTAGTAGGATTTCCTGAGAGATTATGTAACTTTCTGGCTATGTATCTGATAAAGTAAAGTGTAAATGACAAGCATATACTGGGTATGATATCTTCATGGATTCTTCTAATAATTATTAAATTCATATCTGTGGTATCATTTTTGTACTATAGAATATCCACATATGTATTTATGAACACATATGTATATACTTTAACAAAATAAACAAATCCACAGGGAAATCAAGATGAGTTATTTTAGAAATGAAAATATCTTTAAAAATCTTCAAAAAATGTAATTTTGAAACACTTGAGCTATGTGCCCTTGTAAGCTTCACTTCTTTATTATGTTACTTGACACTTTCACTGGAAATAAAAATTAAGAATTGTATTTGTAGACAAAACTACAGGAAACTGGGAAAGGGGTACTATAGACTTAAATAATAAAAAAATGTTTCTCTTGGCAAATTTTTAACAATAACAATAGCATTGCACTTTTCTTTATGATCCTGTTCAGCCAATGAGGAATGGCCAGGCCAGGTTGGGGATGACTAACAACCAATAAAATGAAATGATTGTTGAGATCAAAGAAAACAAAGCTCAGATGAGGATAGTTTGGATTGACTGAGGTAAAGTTTGAAGAATATATGGTTTCCCAGTCTTTGAAATGCCAATTAGAATATGGAATTATTTAATACAGTCGAATATGTAATAAAAGGATGGAAAAATTGGAAATACAGGAGGTCTTCTACTCAGGACAAATCTTATGTCCTCCCCAAAAGTCATCAGACACAATCCATATGTGGATCTCTGTATGAGACATGTAAGAGGATGTTTGAAATATAAAATCTGATTCAAGTTTACAGATAAGAAGGTAGAGTACAGAATAAATTATATAATGTATAATCTGAAAGAGTCAAGATATAGCAAAGTTCTTTGCCCTTTTCTATAATAATCTGTTCATAACATTGCTCCTCCATTCACAATTTTGAATATAACAAACATAATGACTATATCAGCCTGTATTTCCAAGGGAACAAATTACTCAATAAGGTAAAATAACTAATGTGCTGAAGGTAAGAGAAACTGAATTACCTGATCTTAACATCACCACCAAAACTGGCATAAAATCAAGTTCATATTTAAACACAGTAGAATTCAATAAACATTTTGATTCTAAAGATAGATAGGCCTTATTAAATCAATTTATTTATTCCCAGAAAGTTTGCATCTGGGAAAGTTATAGCAAATACATAAAGCAACCAATTATGTGCAAATTATTCCATTTATACACATAGGCTATTGATCAGTATAGATTTTTAAATAGTGGGTTTTTTTGAGACTCCTAACAGTGGAAGTGAATGTTTCTCTAACTCCTTTGTGTGCTCTTGGGACTCTTTTCCTCCTATTGGTTTGCATTCTCCAGTCTTAATGTAAGGGCTTTCACTTTGTCTAATTGTATATTGTTTTGCCCTACTTGGCTGTCATCTTTTGAGGCCTTTTCTGAAAAGGAAATGCAGGGGGAGTGGATCTGGAGGAGAGGAAAGATGCAGGGATGGTGGTGGTGGTGGTGGTGGTTGTGGTAGGATGGAGGGAGGTGAAACGGGCTGAGATGTATTGTATGAAAGGAGAATCTATTTTCAATTAAAAAGGTGATTCTTATAAGAACTACATTAGTTTCTATATAAACATGACAATTAATGTGTGCTGACATGAAACTGTTTGATAGTTTTGGCTATAGTCAAATAGGGACTTGACATTGTATCTTTAGCAGTCTTATTTCTGTGATGATCAATGTTAGAGGGTTAGAACTGAGAGGGACACAAAAATCTGTCTCCTTGAACTTATTTAAAAAGGAGATCTATGGCTCTATGATATGGCTTCATTGTAAAACTGATTGTTTATAGGCTGGTGGGAGCATTGAGGTTAGAGGAGAGAGAAATATGACCTGCTAAAACATGGAAAACTTTTTGAGTGGTATATTATTTCTATAGGGAGAGCACTTAGCTTGAAATAGATTCTCAGAGAAATCTGAGTCAGACAAAAACTATTAAGAAACTCTGAAGGATCATATCTCATAAAAGCCAAAGAGAGTGATAGGCTAACTAAGAAAGCCTGAGTGTGTGGCATCACATATGTGCATGCCTCTTTACTTGAAGATAGATAGTGTCGTGGAGTGAATACAGGAATGAAGAATGATTATAGATTTTGGATAGTGCTTCAAATGAGCAGAAATGAAATGTTTCTTTTTTTTTCTTTTTATAACAGTAGAAATCACTTTGTTATTACAAGCCAAGTTATTTTATTTTATACATTAAATGACCCTGTGTTGAAGACCACAGGGTACTTTGTACTAAAATGTAAATCTGTTAATGGTTGAGAATACTTAACTGTAAATTTTATCAATGAAAGTCAATTGTTCTACCTTAGGTAAATTTACACTTAAATTATAAAGGAAAGGACTAAATTCAGCTGGGGTTTCCTTCTGTTAATGCAATGTTTGTTTTGTTTTTATAGACTTTAATACTTTTCCTTTGATCAGGAAATCATGTAGGTATTTCCAATGTAGGCTTTTTACAGGTTTAACTTGACCAGTACAGTAATACCAGGAGTATTTTTTTTACTACCTGACAGTCTATATGTTGAATAAATTTCTCAGTGTTTCCATCCATGCTTAGAATCATGTCGATAAAACACCTTTAAGGTAATGAAAACAATGTAGGATGTTGTATGAATAGTTTTCAAATCCAGGTATGTAGCTATCTTAGACTTCCTGTTGATTCTTTACTGATGCCCAAAGATATATACTACTGGAAATGACAAATCGCCATGAGGTCTGACATTGTGAGGCCCATGAATACTTGATTAGGATGAGGTGCCATGAATTAGTACCTCTCTAGACTTTCCGGATGTGTTTTGTCTTTACAACACCTTAACTTCACAGTATATTTTTTTTATTAGGCAAGGGATTTGGCAGCTTTCTTCCATATGACAGCATTTGCAATTATAATTAAGAAATGTATTAAAACTAGAGTGAATTAATGTGGAAAGTGGATGATGGGTTGGGATTATATTTCCCAAACTAGGTGTGAAAGAATAACTCAGTTTGAGAAAAGGGAGGCGGGTTCCAAAGTAAGAATGAAAATGTGAAAGCATTCGAGGAATGCCCATGTAAATTCAAACTTTCATCATAGCGAACATAAGTGATGAATGAAAAAGATGCCTAAGTATCTCAATAGTCCTGTGTTCCTATATCTACTTTATAATGCTTGTCTCCACTATTTTTGATGTCACTGAGGAGATGTTTGGAGCAAAAATTGTTATGTGGTATAATTCAAAAGATGACATCAAAATTTTGGAATATAGAGAAATTTTAACCTTAATTCCCAGAGTCATGTAACATGGCTAAAATCTGCCATAACTGGTTAGAAGGAAAGCTCTGTCAATTTCCTCAGGGCCCAAGAAGAAATTTTAATCCCTAATGGGATAGGAATGGATGCTTTCTTTTTTGTAAACTCCAGAGGACATGTATTTTGTCTTATAGCCATAGAGAGGGAAGAAGTAAGCTGATTAAGTCAAGGTTGATTTAGTTGTAATCTTTATGGAACTTCAGGATATAGCAGAGCAAAAAGGTATAAATTCTTCACAGAAGGTATTAACATTCTTTCAACTCTCAAGAAAATACTTAGAACAGAAGAAGAAAACATAAAGATGGGTGCTTTAATCACCATTGAATTGTGATTTCAAAGTTAGAAAGTGTCTCCTTACTTCCTTGTGATGCCATGAGAAAACAGACTTCAATGTTCTATATTAAATGACTTCAAAAGGCTGAGAAGTCCTTTTAAATCTGGTGATACTGCTGCTAGCAACAATGGAACAGGTAACTTTTATTAACTTGATAGTGGACAGCCCTAAGTAACTTTCACTAGCTGTTGGAGGTATTGAGATCCGTGTAACAACCACACAAACAGGGGAGGCCTCACATTCAGGGATGGCAATACTTCCGGCTCTTCAAATCAGTGATTAAATGTTCTTTCAGATAGTTGGAGCAGGCCTATGATCATTACTACACTCCCTCCATGTTTTGAAAATTATATTTTCATTATTTAAAACAGTTTTTGAATTTAAATTTATTTTTAAAAATTGAAATAGAATTACATCGTTTTCCCTCCTCTCTTTCTTTCCCCCAGCCTTTCCTTGCTTCCCTCTTCAGAACTCCTCTTATATTCCTTTCCACTCTCAAGCTGACAACCTTTTTCTATTGCATTATTATTATTATACATATATGCACATACATATGTATGTGTGTGTATGCATACCATACATACAAATTCAACTTTCTGAGTCTATTTTTGTTTTTTTGTGTCTATGTGGTTTCAAGGCTATCCACTCCTCATTAGACAACAAATAGGGAAGAAATACCTACATGTTAACTAAGTGCTTCAATATGGAAGAGTATACTTTATGCTTTTCTTGGCTATAACTCGTCTCTTCACATGATTGTATTCTTGTTTGTTTTCTGTATCTGTTAAGCAAACACAGAGATTAGAAGAAACTTACCTTAATTCCAAAATGCTAACAGAGTTTCCCGAAGGAAATATTCGCCTTACAAAATTGAAGTCACCAACATATACACTACCATCGGGGCCAGAAGCTAAGGCAACAGGAGCAAAGAGTTTGTTGTTGTGGGCTGGACCATTGCAGTTAGTGCAGGCTACACTCCTTTGGTGTCCATTGCCCATTATGGTTGATATGACTGGGGGCTGCTGGGAGATGAACATATTTTCCCCATTTCCTTTATGAATGATTCCTAGACACAAGTAAAAAAAGACAACAAAGATTAGAAAAGTATTTGCCAAACAAACATCTTGCTAAAAGTTCTCTCTTAAGAGTTCATTCAAAGATGTGGTCTTAAATTAAGATTTTTTTTGATATCGTGACATATCAGCTCCTGACAGCACCCCCTATTCTACTCCAAGTAGAAGAAAAGCATCGAAGAATCTCCAATGTGAGATGGTTGAATTAGTGGCAAGCCTATCTCTTGACATGTAAAAACTCCTTGCTTCAACTGCAGACAGACTGCTGTCCAAAAAGGACAAAACTTGGTAGCAGGGAAGTCGACAGCCTAGCTCTGCCAAGACAGGGTAGGTTAGTCCTTCACAATCCCTGCTCTACAATAAATGTCTGTCAGAGAAACAGGACCAAAAGGCTGAAGACTGATGCTGGAATGTATGGAGAGAAAATGGGAACTGTCCAGGTAGTCACTGGTTTGTCATTTCTTAGTATTGGAAGCTGCAGGCCCTGCACTTCCTATACAATCAGATATATTTATCCTTCTCAGCTCTCTGAAGTGGTTGAAGAATAGACAGCTTGAGTCTCATAGCTAAATTTTGAGTTGTTTAGGAATCAAGAGGGTGTTCTAGATCTAAGAAGATGGTTATAATAGTGATGCAAGTTAGTATGAAAACTAAGTCAGTTATAGAACTTTAAACTCATGGAGATGGTTAGAAGGTAGAAGGTTAAAGTCAGGGGACAAATATGTATGAACTGGACATTGGGAAGGTATACCGGGCCATTTAACTCTCATAAATGTGGCATATTTAATTCTGCTGTTTTGTATAGAATTTACTGTTATAAGAGAAAGAACCATTTGTTGGAATGAAAAGAGAAGCTGTTGGGGGTGGGGAAGAGGGTGGAAGGGTGGGACAAGAAGGGGGAATAGGGAAGGGTTTGCGACTGAGATGTAACTTGAAAAAAAAATAAAGTACTTATTAAAAAAAAAGAACATGTTGAATTTGCTTTATAGTTGGTACACAGTTTTAGATGTGTGGATAGGGGCAGCTATATATAGTATAAAAGACAGAAGAGCAATGCACTCAATCTGAGCTACAGCACTCAAAGAAAGCAATGCATATTAATCAACAGCAAGTGATGGTAACTGAAGATGTAAACACGAGTGACATTATGTAGGAAAACCACACAGGCTGAGAAATAAAGTATTCAAAGGGCACAAATACAAAGGATATCACCATTTAAAGACAATCAGAGGAAGAAGCACCAAAGAAGAAACTGAGAAGAAAAGACGTATAAAGATAGAAACTCAGGGAATCTCTTGATGTCAGAACACATGGGAAGGGGCCTCAGGATTGAGGGTGTGGTGAGTTGTGCCAAGCTGCTGACATGACAAGGGAATTGAATAAAGCTACTTTAAAAGGACCAAAAAACCAATTCAGACTCCCTTGAAGCTAAAGTTTGACTTTGAATGAAAATTTACCAGGTAGATATATTTACTTGAACCTTGGAAAGTTAAATTGAACAATTTTTTCAGAGCCTTTAGCTATTTCCATTTTCTCTGACAGCACATTTATGAAAGCAAGTCAGCTCTAACTCTAGAGAACTCGCTTGATAGTCGAGGATATCAAAAGCTAAATTAAGACATATAAAAAAAGGGAAAAAGCCGGGCAGTGGTGGTGAAAGCGTTTAATCCCAGCACTTGGGAGGCAGAGGCAGGCGGATCTTTGCGAGTTCAAGGCCAGCCTGGTCTAAAAATTGAGTCCAGGACAGCCAGGGCTACACAGAGAAACCCTGTCTCGAAAAAAAAAAACCAAAAAAAAAAAAGGGAAAAAACTCAAAAAAAATATAACATATTTAATATAACATCAGCTTCTAAGTTGTAGTTTTTAGATCTGGATGTGCAACATGAGTGCTATATTATCATATGCATTAATTTCAAATAACAAGACCCTTTAGATCATAAAACATATCAATCTGTGTAACTGACTTACCACTTGGATGGCTGAACTATGGAGGAGAAATCATGAAGCAAAGGTATTCTTGCAAAAACAGACACACAGAAACTGAGCTTTAAGTTACACAGTAGGGCATGAGGTGGTTGAGATGGTAGAGAGATGCTCGTGAGAGAAGAGCAGGCTGGTGAGTCTGACTTTTGCTAGGCATCCAAGGTGTCAGACCAAGAGCTAAGAAGGTCAGACCCAGAAAGCAGCAATTGCTTCTGAGAGATAAAGGTCTTCTTTGTGAGGAGAAAAGTTATTTCTGATTAGTACCAAGCTTTCCTGTTGTTGTCATTGGTGACCATGCCATAGCAACATCTAGAATTTACAGTACTTTCCATTTAATGTCTGTTCCAAAACAGAGGGAATGAGGAAAAGGAGTTATAATCCTCATTTCTTCTCCAGCTAAATCATGACTAGACAAAGAATTGCTTAAGGCCATAATTAGTAGCAATCTTAGTCTATACAAATTGCTAAATAATCCTGACACTACCTCCCCAATTCCGTCATTCGTTATTTAATTGTGAAGATATCTTCTGAGAAGTTCATTGCTTGTTGCTTTGTCACTGATTTATCATCACGGATTGCATTTACACAAACCTAGATGGTATAAGTTAATTATCCCGTGTGTCCTTTTGATGCAGTTGAGATGTAATAAACATGAGAGGTGTGAGGCTAATGCCATCAGAGCACACTGTTGTCTCACAGTAAACATTTTGTAAGTAAATGAATTCAGTAATGATTAAAAAGAATAGTAAAGACATAAGCTTGGAACATAACCAGCTTCATTATCAAGGTGCATGTGCTACACTTAAGTTCAGGTGTTGAACTTACATACAATGCAGAGGAATAGCCAGGATATCTCTCTCTCTCTCTCTCTCTCTCTCTCACACACACACACACACACACACACACACACACACACACACACACACACAC
>CAJQZJ010030977.1:0-21907 GCA_907164525.1 Lophiomys imhausi
CATTTGGATGTATACACAGAAGTGGTATAGCTGGGTCTTGAGGTAGAGCTATTCCAAGTTTTTTAAGATATTGCCAGACTAATTACCATAGTGGTTGTACAAGCTTGCATTCCCACCAGCAATGGAGGAGTGTTCTCTTCTCTCAACAACCTCACCAGCATGTGTTGTCATTTCATATTTTGATCTTACCCATTCTGACAGGTGTGAGATGGAATCTCAGAGTCATCTTAAGTTACATTTCTCTGATGATTAAGGATGCTGAGCATTTCTTCAAGGGTCTCTCATCCTTTAGGGATTCCTCCTTTGTGAATTCTCTGTTTAGCTCTGCTTCCCATTTTTTGATTAGATTATTTGGTTTCTTGGCATTTAATTTCTTGAGTTCTTTGTAGATTTTGGATATTATCCCTCTGTCAGATGTGGGGTTGGTGAAGATTTTCTCCCAGTCTGTAGGCTGCCGTTTTGTCCGAATGACAGTGTCTTTTGCCTTACAGAAGCTTTTCAGTTTCATGAGGTCCCATTTATTGATTGTTGGCCTCAGGTCCTGAGCTGTTGGTGTCCTGCTCAGGAAGTTGTCACCTGTGCCAAGAAGTTCGAGGGTTTTTCCCACTTTTTCTTCTAGTAGATTTATTGTGACCGGCTTTATGTTAAGGTCTTTGATCCACTTGGACTTAAGTTTTGTACAAAGTGATAAGTATGGGTCTAATTTCATTCTTTTACTAGTGGACATCCAGTTGGACCAGCACCATTTGTTGAAGATGCTGTCCTTTTTCCATTGTGCCGTTTTGGCTTCTTTGTCAAAAATTAGGTGGCCATAAGTGTGTGGGTCCATTTCTGGATCTTCAAATCGATTCCATTGATCTACTGGTCTGTTTCTATACCAATAACATGCTGTTTTTACTACTATTGCTCTGTAGTGTGCCTTGAAATCTGGGATGTGATACCTCCAGATGTTTTTTTTTTTTTAATTGTACAAGATTGATTTAGCTATTCTGGGCTTTTTGTTGTTCCATATGAAATTGAGAATAGCTCTTTCCAAGTCTATAAAAATTGTGTTGGTATTTTGATAGGAATTGCATTGAATCTATATATTGCTTTTGGTAGGATAGCCATTTTTATTATGTTGATCCTACCTATCCATGAGAATGGGAGATCTTTCCATCTTCTAAAGGCCTCTTCCATTTCTTTCTTCAAGGGCTTGAAATTCTTGTTGTACAGGCCCTTTACTTGCTTGGTTAGAGTTACCCCCAGGTATTTTATATTGTCTGTGACTATTGTGAAGGGGGTTGTTTCCCTTATTTCTTTCTTAGCTCATTTGTTTTTTGTATAAAGAAGGGTCTGATTTTTTAATATTAATTTTGTATCCAGCCACCTTGTTGAAGGTATTTATCAGCTGTAAGATTTCTCTGGTTGAATTTTTGGAGTCGCTTATGTATACTATGATATCATCTGCAAATAGGGATAATTTGACTTCTTCATTTCCAATTTGTATCCCCTTGATATCCTTTAGCTGTCTTATCGCTCTAGGAAGAACTTCAAGGACTATGTTGAAGAGATATGGTAAAAGTGGGCATCCTTGTCTTGTCCCTGAGCTTAGAGGACATGCTTCAAGTTTCTTTACATTTAATTTGATGTTGACTACAGGCTGACTGTATATTCCTTTATTATTTCTTGGTATGGTCCTTGTATGCCTGTTCTCTCCAGGACTTTTAGCATGAAGGGGTGTTGTATTTTGTCGAATGCTTTTATGGTGTCTAGCGAGATGATCATGTGGTTTTTTTCTTTCAACTTGTTTATATGGTGAATTATGTTGATGGATTTTCATATGTTGAACCATCCTTGCATTTCTGGTACGAAGCCTGCTTGATCCTGGTGTATGATACTTTTGATGTGTGCTTGGATTCGGTTTGCCAGTATTTTATTAAGTATTTTTGCATCTATGTTCATGAGGGAAATTGGTCTGAAGTTCTCTTTCTTTGTTGGGTGTTTGTGTGGTTTAGGAATCAGGGTGACTGTGGCCTCATAGAATGAGTTTGGCAGTGTTCCTTCTGATTCTATTTTGTGGAAGAGTTTGAAGAGTATTGGTATTAGCTCTTCTTTGAAGGTCTGGTAGAATTCTGTGCTGAAACCATCTAGCCCTTGGCTTTTTTTTTTTTTTTTTTTGGTTGGGAGATTTTTAATGACTGTTTCTATTTCCTTAGTGGGTATAGAGCTGTTAATCTGTTAACCTGATCTTGATTTAACTTTGGTAGGTGGAATCTATCAAGAAAATTGTCCATTTTGCTTAGATTTTCAAAATTTGGTGGAATATAGATTTTAAAAGTAGGACCTAAAGAGTCTCTGCATTTCTCAATGTCTGTTGTTATTTCTCCCTTTTCATTTCTGATTTTGTTGATTCGGATTTTTTCCCTCTTCCTTTTAGTTAATTTGGCTAAGGGTTTGTCTATTTTGTTGATTTTCTCAAAGAACCAACTATTGCTTTTATTGATTCTTTTTATTGTTCTTTTTGTTTTTAAGTGGTTGATGTCAGCCCTAAGTTTGATGATTTCCTGCCTTCTGCTCCTCTTGGGAGTGTTTGCTTCTCTTTTTTTCCCAGTTCTTCCAGTTCAGCTGTTAATTCACTAATATGAGCTATCATAGTTTTCTGTTTGAAGCTACTTATTGCTATGACATTTCTTTGTAGCACTGCATTCATTGTGTCCCATAGGTTTGGGTATGTTGTGCCTTCATTTTCATTGGATTTTAAGAAGTCTTTGATTTCCTTCTTTATTTCTTCCCTTACCCAGTAGTCATCCAGTAAAGAGTTGCTCAGTTTCCATGAGTGTGTAGGCTTTCTATTATTTCTGTTGTTGTAATCCAGCTTTAATCCATGGTGGTCTGTAAGATACAAGGGGTTATTTCAATTTTATTGTATCTGTTGAGGCATTCTTTGTGTCCAACTATATGTTCAATTTTGGAGCAAGTTCCATGCTGTACAGAGAAGAAGGTGTATTCTTTTGAGTTTGGGTGAAACATATTATAGATATCTGTTAGTGCCATTTATTTTATGAACTCTGTTAGACTCATTATTTCTCTGTTATTTTTCTGTCTGTCTTGATGACCTGTCCATTGCTGTGAGTGGGGTATTGAAGTCTCCCAATTCTTATGTGGGGATTGATGTGTGGTGTAAGCTTTAGAAGTGTTTCTTTTACAAATGTAGGTTCCCTTGTATTTGAGGCATAGATATTCAATGTTGAGATGTCATCTTGATGAATATTTCCTTTAACGAGTATGTAGTGCCCTTATCTATCTTTTTTGATTGACTTCAGTTGAAAGTAAATTTTATTTGATATTAAGATGGCTACTCCAGCTTGGTCTCTTGGTCCATTTGCTTGGAAAACCTTTTCCCAGCCCTTTACTCTGAGGTAGCATCAATATTTGTTAGTGAAATGCATTTATTGTATATAGCAAAATGATGGGTCTTGTTTATGGATCCATTCTGTAAGCCTGTGTCTTTTTATTGGGCAGTTGAGTCCATTGATGCTGATGGATATTAATGACCAATGGTTGTTATTTCCTATTATTTTGATGGCGATAATGGTTGTGTATTTCTTTTGGTTTAGCTGCAGAGGAGTTTTTTCTTCCTCTGTTTTCTTGGGTGTAGTTATCTTCTCTGGGTTGAAATTTCCCTTCTAATATCTTCTGTAGGGCTGGATTTTTCAGCAGATACTGTTTAAACTTGATTTTGTCATGGAATATCTTATTTTCTCCATCTATGTTGATAGAGAGTCTTGCTGGGTATAGTAGTCTGGCTCAGCATCTCAGGGCTTGTAGGATGTCTGCCCAGGTCCTTCTGGCTCTTAAATTTTCTGAAGAGATGTCAGGTGCAATTCTAATGGGTTACATCAGAATTATGATGTTACTAATTCTAATTATGTTACTTGACCTTTTCTCTTACAACTTTTAATATTCTTTCTTTGTTCTGTATGTTTGGAGTTTCAATTATTATGTGTTGAGAGGAATTTCTTTTCTGATATAATCTGTTTGGGGTTCTGTATGCCTCTTGGAATTTTATTGCCATTTCTCTCTAAGTTTGGGAAGTTTTCTTCTTTGATTTTGTTGGAGATGTTTCCTGGACCTTGGAGTAGGGAGTATTCTCTTTCCTCTATGCCTATAATTCTTAGGTTCCGTCTTTTCATCAAGTCCTTGATTTCTTCAATGTAATGGGATGTTCACGGCTTGCTGTGTTAACCTCGCTGAATTTATTTGAAATCAAATTTTCTTGATTTTTGTTAGTTTTGTTCTTTCGCTGACCTTTAGCCATCTGGTTGCCCTAAGCTGATTGTTCCCCAATGTCTTCTGGACCATTTCAGTGGCACTGCCGGTCCTCTTTAGAGTGTTGTGGTAACTGTGAATATTGGGCACTCAGGTAGCTGGGAGGTACCTCTTTCTGGCAGTTGTGGCAACCTCCCAAGAGGTAGTAATTAGATATGCGGGAGACTGTACTAGTGCAGGAAGAGTAGCCCTCTGCCCTGTCTGAGCGCAATGTTCTTCCAAGTGATTGTACATCTAGTATAGGGACCTTTCTGTCCAACACCTTTCTGGGTAAGCCCAGATATGCTTGTGCCTCCTTGCCAGCCATTGCGTGGCTTTTGCCCACTTCTGCAGCTGGGTCCACGCTGGCCTCTGCTCTGCGTCCAGGACTGTGTCCCATGCCACTGGCCTCTGCTATTACCCTGGACTTCTGCCCCATGCCCCAGGCCTCTTCTCTGGACTGGAGTCTGTGTCTCTAGCCACTAACCTCTGCTTTGGACCCCGAGCCTGTCCAGTCAGTGGGTTTTTGAGAGGCTCTTGCCCACTTCCACAGCTTGTTCCTTGGCCTGGGTTCCGTGCCACGCCACACTGCGCCTCATGCTCCCCGCTTCTTGGGTCCCTGCTGCACTGCTCCTTTTGGTCTGGGTTCTGTGCAGCACTGCCTGGGTCCGTGCCACCTGGTTCCATGCAGGGCTGCTCTCTGCCCCACTGCTCTCTGCTGCATGGGAGTGTCTGAAGGTTCCATGAGAGACCCCCACTAGTCCCTGGGTTTGCTGGGTGTGATCCTACGGGTTTATGCTTCTCAGGATGTTTCTCAGCTTGTTTATATTTCTGTGATGTTGTGTCTATTCGCCCCCCCCGCCCCAGCTCAAAATGTGTCCCTGTCGACTGCCATCATCTTGGATCCTAGACTTTGGTTTTTAAGGAGGTCTTCATGACTGAGATTCATTGTTATCTATAGTATTGTCTCTCTTACTTGAGTCTCTAATTTTATTAAGTTAGGTATTCTCTCATTCCACTTCACCTGTCTATCAATGAGAGTTGTTTATAGAAGTCACTCATTATCAGTATGTTGTGATAAATCTGGCAGTGTTTGCTTTCTTAAATTATATTCTTCTATGGTTGGGATGTGTACATTTAGAAGTATACCATCCCCTTGATGGAGTGTCCCCCCCCACTTGATTTATATAAAGTAGCCTATTTTATATCTCCAGACTAATTTTGTATCAGCTCCCCCTCATTTTGTTAGTCATATGAGGTCTAAGAGCTTCCTCTTGCACAGCAGGCATCAATGGCAGTTCTACTAGGGTGAGGTGTCCCACTAACAAGTAAGCAAGTCCATGTTCCTGTTCTTTTGGGTCTATTGATTATAGGGTGGTTATCTTGCACTATATTTCTAAAATCCAGTTATAAGTAAATATATGCCATGTTTATCTTTCTGAGTATGAGTTAGCTCATTCATGATGAGATTTTCTAGTTCTATTCATTTGGTTGCAAATTACATGATTTCCTTGTTTCTAATAGCTTACTCAGCTATCAGAATTCCATTACTGAATATTCCATTGTGTAAATGTACCACGGTTTTTTTTTTAATCCATTCTTCAGCTGAAGGACATCTGGGTTGTTCCCAGTTTCTAGTACAGATAAAGCTGCAATGAACATAGTTGAGGATATGTCCTTGTGGCTTGGTGAGGAATCTTTTGGATATATGCCCAGAAGTGGTATGACTGGGTCTTAAGGTAGAGCTATTCCAAGTTTTCTAAGATGTTGACAGACTGATTTCCATAGTGGTTGTACAAGTTTGTACTCCCACCAGCAGTGAGGGAGTGTTCCCCTTTCTCTGTAACCTTGCCAACATATGCTATCTTAGGAGTCTTTGATTTTAGTCATTCTGACAGGAGTGAGATATAATCTCAGAGTCATCTTGAGTTGCATTTCTCTGATGATTAAGGATTTTGAGCATTTCTTCAAATGTCTCTCTACCATTTTAGATTCCTCTTTTGTGAATTCTCTGTTTAGATCTGTACCTCAAGTTTTGATTGGGATATTTGGTTAGTTGGTGTATAATTTCTTGAGTTCTTTATAAATTTTGCATATTAGCCCTCTGTCAGATGTGGGGTTGGTAAAGATCTTTTCCCAGTCTGTAGGCTGGAGTTTTGTTTTAATGACAGTGACCTTTGCCTTACAGAAACTTTTCAGTTTCATGAGGTCCCATTTATGGATTGTTAGTCTTAGGGCCAGAGCTATTTGTGTTCTGTTCATGAAGTTGTCACCTGTGCCAATGAGTTTGAAGCTTTTCCTCACTTTCTCTTCTATTAGATTTAGTGTCTCTGGCTCTATGTTAAGGTCTTTGGTCCATTTGGACTTAAGTTTTGTACAAGGTGTTAAGTATGGGTCTAATTTCATTCTTTTACATGTTGACATCCAGTTAGACCGTCACCATTTGTTAAAGATGCTGTCCTTTTTCCATTGTATGGTTTTGGGTTCTTTGTCAAAAATTAAGTGACTCTAGGTGTGTAGATTTATTTCTTGGTCTTCAATTGATTCCATTGATCAACTTGTCTGTTTCTATGCCAGTTCCATGATGGTTTTGTTACTATTTCTCTGTAGTATAGCTTGAAATCAGGGATAGTGATACCTCCAGATGTTTTTTTATTGTACAAGGTTGATGTAGCTATTCTGTTTTTTTTCCATATGAAGTACAGAGTTATTCTTTCAAGGTCTGTAAAGAATTGTGTTTGTATTTTGATGGGAATTGCATTGAATCTGTATATTGCTTTTGGTAGGATGGCCATTTTTATTATGTTGATCCTACCTATTCACAAACATGGGAGATCTTGCCATCTTCTGATATCCTCTCCAATTCCTTTCTTCAATTAGTTGAAGTTCTTGTTGTACAGGTCTTTCACTTGCTTGGTTAGAGTTACCCCCAGTTATTTTGTATTATTTGTTGCATTGTGAAGGGTGTTGTTTCCCTAATTTCTTTCTCAGCCCATTTAATTTTTGTGTAAAGAAGTGCTAGTGATTTTTTTTTTGAATTTTATATTCAACAACCTTGCTGAAAGAGTCTATCAGCTGTAAGAGTTCTCTGGTGAATTTTTGGGTTCACTTATGTATACTATCATTTTGTCTCCAAATAAGGATAATTTGACTTCTTCCTTTCTGATTTGTATCCCCTTTATCTCTTTTAGTTTTCTTATTGCTCTGGCTAGAATTCAAGTAATATTTTGAAGAGATAAGGCAAAAGTGGACATCCTTGTCTTGTCCATAATTTTAGGCAAAATGCTTTAAGTTTCACTCCATTTAATTTGATTTTGGCTACGAGCTTGCTGTTAATTGCCTTTATTATTTCTAGGTACGGTCCTTGTATGCCAATTCTCTCTAAGACTTTTAACAGGAAGGGGTGTTGGATTTTGTCAAGTGCTTTTTAAGCATTTAGAGAGATGATCATGTGGTTTTTTTTTCTTTCAGCATGTTTATATGGTGGATTATGTGAAGGATTTTCATATATTGAACCACTCCTGTATTCCTGAGGATGAAGCCTACTTGATCATGGTGTCTGATAGTTTTGATGTTTTCTTGGATTCGATTTGGAATTATATTATTGAGTATTTTAGCATCTATAATCATGAGGGAAATTGGTCTGTATTTTTCCTTCTTTGTTGAGTCTTTGTGTGGTTTAGGTATCAGGGTGACTGTGGCCTCATAGAATGAGTTTGGCATTGTTCCTTCTGTTTCTATTTTGTAGAAGAGTTTAAAAGTATTGTTATTAGCTCTTCTTTGAAGGTCTGGTAGAATTCTGTGCTGAAACCATCTGGCCCTGGGCTTTTTTTTTTGGTTGGGAGACTTTTAATGACTGTTTCTATTTCCTTAGGGGTTATAGGACTGTTTAATTTGTTAATCTGATATTGATTTAGTTTTAGTAGGTGGAATCTATCAAGAAAGTTGTCCATTTTACTTAGGATTACAAATTTTGTGGAATACAGTGTTTTGAAGTAAGACCTAAAGATTCTTTGGATTCCCTTGATGTCTGTTTTATTTCTACCTTCACATTTCTGATTTTGTTGATTTGGGATTTTTTTTCCTCTACCTTTTAGTTAGTTTGAGTAAGATTTTGTATATTTTGTTGATGTTCTCAAAGAACCAACTCTTGGTTTCGTTGATTCTTTGCATTGTTCTTTTCTGTTTCTAAGTTGTTGATTTTGCCCCTGAGTTTGATGATTTCCTGTCATCTGTTCTGCTTGGGAATGTTTGTTTCTTTTTTTTTTCCAGTTCTTCCAGTTCTGCTGCTAATTTGCTAATATAAGCTGTCACAATTTTCTTTTTGAAGGCACTTAGTGCTATGAATTTTCCTCATAGCACTGCTTTTACTGTGTTCCATGGGTTTGGCTATGTTGTACCTTCATTTTCATTGAGTTTTAGGAAGTCTTTGATTTCCTTCTTTATTTCTTCCCTGACCCAATAGTCATTAAGGAGAGTTTTTTTAATTTCCATGAATGTGTAGGTCTTTTTGATATTTCTATTGTTGTCGAATTCCAACTTTAATCCATGATGGTCTTATAAAATACAAGGGATTACTTTAGTTTTCTTGTATCTGTTGAGGCTTGCTTTGTGGTCCAGTATATGGTCATTTTTGGAGAAGGTTCCATTAGATGCTGAGAAGAAAGTATATTCTTTTGAGTTTGGGTGAAATGTTCTATAGCTATCTGTTACTTCTATTTGACTCATGACCTCTGTTAGTCTCATTATTTCTCTGTTTGGCTTCACTCTCGATGACCTGATGATTGGTGTGAATGGGGTGTTGAAGTCTCCCACTGTTGGTGTGTGGGAATCAATGTGTGGTTTAACCTTTAGTAGTGTCTCTTTTACAAATATGAGTGCCCTGTATTTTGGGCATAGATATTCAGTATTGAGGCGTCATCTTGATGATTTTTTTCCTTTGATAAGTATGTAGTTTCCTTCCCTATCTTTTTTGTTTAATTTTGGTTGAAAGTCTATTTTATTGGATATTAGAATGGGTACTC
Organism: Lophiomys imhausi; assembly: GCA_907164525.1. Classification (NCBI taxonomy): domain Eukaryota; kingdom Metazoa; phylum Chordata; class Mammalia; order Rodentia; family Muridae; genus Lophiomys; species Lophiomys imhausi. Next base: position 9,315 of record CAJQZJ010030977.1, read on the forward strand.
CAGCTTGCTTCCTGGAACATTTTCTTGGAAAACCTTTTCCCAACCCTTTACTCTGAGGTAGAGTCTATCTTTGCTGGTGCAGTATGTTTCTTGTATGCAGCAAAATGATGGGTTTTGTTTATAGATCCATTCTGCATGCCTGTGTCCTTTTATTGGTGAATTGAGTCCATTGATGTTGAGAGTTATTAATGACCCTAATTTTTAATTTTCTACTTTTTTGATGTAGCTGGTGGTAGTGCATTTGTGTGTTTCCTTTGGTTTAGCTCCAGTAGAGTATTTGGTTCCTGTGTTTTCTTGGGTAAAGTTACCTCCTTTCTCTTGGAATTTTCCTTCTAGAATCTTGTGCAGAGCTGGGTTTGTGGGTATTGTTTGAATTTGGGGTTGTCTTGGAAATCTTGTTTTCTCTATCTGTGGTAATTGAAAATTTTGGTGGGTACTGTAATCTGGGCTGGCACCTGTGTTCTCTTAGGGCTAGTAGGACAATCTGACCATGCCCCTCTGGCTTTTAAAGTTTCTGAGGAGAAGACAGGTGTAATTCTGATAGGTCATCTGCCATTATATTTTATATTTTACTTGACCTGTTTCTCTTACAATTTTTAATATTCTTTCTTTTTGTATATTTGGAGTTTCAACTATTATGTGGTGGGAAGAACTTCTTTTATGGTCCAATCTGTTTGGAGTTCTGTATGCCTCTTGTATTTTTATCGACATCCCTTTCTTTAGGTTTGGGAAATTTTCTGCTCTGATTATGTTGAAAATGTTTCCTGGTCCTTGGAGTCTGGAGTCTTCTCTTTCATCTATGCTTATAATTTTTAGGTTCCATCTTCTCATTGAGTCCTTGATTTCTTGGATGTTATGAGTGAATATTTTTTTAGATTTCTCATATTCTTTGGTTGTTGTACTGATTTGTTCAATCAAATCTTCCACGCATGTGATTCGATCTTCTGTTGATGTTGTATCCTATTCATGATACTCATGGATGTAGTTCCTGCTCTCTTTCCTTTGTTTTCCACATCCAGGATTGTCTCTGCTTGTGTTTTTTTTTTTAAATACTTTATTTTTTTTTCTTCAAGTTACACCTCAGTCACAAACCCTTCCCTATTCCCCTTTCCTATCCCGCCCTTCCACCCTCTTCCCACCAGCAGTTTCCCCTTTCAGTCCAACAGATGGTTCCTTCTCTTATAACTGTAAATACTATACAAAACAACAGATATAAATATGCCACATTTATGAGAGTTAAATGGCCCAGTATACCTTCCCAATGTCCAGTTTATACATATTTGGCCCCTGACTTTAACATTCTACTTTCTAACCATCTCCATGAGTTTAAAGGTCTACATCTGACTCAACATCCATACTAACTTGCAACACAATTTTAAGAGTATCTTCTTAGATCTATAACACCCTCTTGATTTCTAAACAACTCAAAATTTAACTATGAGACTCTAGCTGTCTATTCTTCAACCACCTCAGAGACCTGAGAGGGATAAATATATCTGCTTATATAGGAAGTGCAGTGCCTGCAGCTTCCAAAACTAAGAAATGATATACCAGTGACTGCCTGGACAGTTCCCATTTTCTCTCTATACATTCCTGTATTAGTCTTCTGCCTTTGGGTCCTGTTTCTCTGACAGACATTTTTTGTAGAGCAGGGATTATGAAGGACTTACCTACCCTGTCTTGGCAGAGTTAGGCTGTCGACTTCCCTGCTACCAAGTTTTGTCCTTCTTGGACAGCAGTCTGTCTGCAGTTGGAGCAAGGGGTTTTTTCATGCCAAGAGATAGGCTTGCCACTAATTCAACCATCTCACACTGGAGATTCTTTGATGCTTATCTTCTACTTGGAGTAGAATAGGGGGTGCTGTCAGGAGCTGATATGTCTCAATATCAAAAAAAAAAAGAAAATCTTAATTTAAGATAACATCTTTGAATGCCATATTCTGCAGATCTCTTGGGGTTTTTGAAGATGCCCTATCTTTCTCTTGTATTTAGATAAGCAAATGTTGCTTGTCTGTTAACAACTTGATTACTGAGTAGTTTAGAGAATTTCTGTGATAGACTGTCATAGTAGCTAACAAAGTGACATGCTTGCATGACTAGGAGTTTGTTTTACTTAACTATCCTAAACAGTTTTAGACGGTTGGTATCAAGAGGCCAGAGCTTCACATTTTATTTTTAAGTATCTCTAGGTATGATACCATTAGGAAGCATTACCTTTAAGTTTGTATCAATATACAAAGATCTATTCAATTGTGGTTAAATATACTCTTAATTATGTATCAATATACAGAGATCAATGCCTATGTAGCCCAATACAATCTTAATATTACGTCCATATACAAGGGTCAATACCATTGTGGCCAACTATAATCTTAATTTTGTATCAATATACAAAGATCAATACTGATGTAATCCAATACAATCTTATTTTTGCACAATAAACAATGGTCAATACCACTTTAGCCAAATATACTAATTTTGTATCAATATACAAAGGTATAAGGGTATATTCAATAATCTGCCCCTTCTTCTTGGACCTTCCTGTGCTATGTCTATGTCTCATTTTTCTCAAGCCTATGCACTCCTACATAGGAGAGGAAGAAGGATACAGAAAAGGAAAAGTAGGAAGTCCCTGAGTCTAACCTCCAAAACCCATTAAACAGGACCATTTATCAGTTTGTAATCTCTTCCCCTAAATATCAGAGTTTTCAGTTATCCTTCAAATAACCAAAAAGAAGGGCGGAGAAACACCCTCCCCACCCTCTGGGCATGGGACGTCGCTCTCTCAAAGTGACTTCCTGCTAATTTGGGTCGTAGTAGACCTGTTTGGGGCCCGAACCCAAATGGAAAAAATGGTTAAAAATGTTAGTACAATCCTTTTATGTTCAGTCCTTCTGTTCTCAGCTGTTTAGATGACCTAAGGAGTTTGTAGGCAGAAGCTGATCTTGCAGGCTTCACTGAGGTTCTGGCTGGGGCATATATAGAGCTGAACGGGTCCAGCGACATTGGATTGCCATGGTTGCAGGCCCCCGATGGAGACAGCTATTGAGGAAGTCTGCCAGGCTGAATCAACTGGGTCACTCTTCCTCCTTGGTGCATGATTCTGCTCTCTGCTGAGGTTTCCGCTGTCCAGCCGTCCCCGGGCTCCCCGAATGGACGCTTCGATTCTCCTGGAAAGATAAGAACAGAGCCCTGCCCCAATCCCAACCCTGAGACAATTACCCTCTTTTTTTGGGGGGGGGGGCTAGGTAATACTTCTCCTGAAGCAAATTTGGCCTTCCGACAACAAATAAAGCATTATCTTTCAATCCGGGTTAAAGAAGAAATCATTCTGTCACCTTGGAGCTAAACCAGCTCCAGTGTATATATTTGGAGATCCCAAAGGACAATCTGCCTGCATCGAGAAGGCCTTTTGTAAGTAGCCTCCAAATCTAGGTCCCTCCAAATCCCATGTGTGTGTCTCTGAACTCTAATTATTGGGATCAGAGACCTGTGGTTCCCATCTGAAGGGATCAAAGATGTGTTCCACCACTCCTGGATCGAAGTCTTTCTCTATTTAGAGTTTGCCCTGCATCAGGCTGACCCTGAGCTCCGATATCTGCCTGTTTCTGTCTTCAGTGTGCTGGGACCAAGGGTGTACTCTTCTTGAATGGTGGGACCAAGAGTGTGTACCCTCACCACCCTGCTCCGTATGACTCCAGAATACATAAGACCACCAACTCTATGGTGCTCCCCCCATCTCCACTGAAGTCAAAGGCATGGGCCAACACCACAATTCTCTTGTATTTTACCTTAGCTCCACGTCTTCTTGACACCTGGAGGTCTGCAAAACCAGGCCGAACGGCTATATCCTCTATTCCATTCACAGTGTTTCAGCCCTGCCACCTGCCCTTTTTTTTTTAGTTAACAAATTTATTTGTTTGTTGCTTTAGGTTACATCCTTATCATATTGTCCTCTTTTCCCGCTTCCCAGCCCCACCCTCCCATACTCTTCCCCTTGACCCTTCCCTCTTGGTCTTGTTCCTCTGGGGTGGAGTGTCCCTGCCTAACAGTCTCTCACCACAGATCAGGAGTCATATGAGGGCCTTGAACCTCTTCATTCACCGGGGGCCTACGAGGCAGTACTGCCAGTGAAAGGTGTCTCCTTGCTACTGGGGGAATACTAAAAAAAGACCAACAAACACACAAACCCACAAAAACAAAAAATATCAACAAAAAAAAAGAGAGGAAAAAGAGAAGGGAAAAGGAAAAAGAAAAAAGAAAAAAAGGAGAAGGAAAAAGAAAAAGATAAAAAAAAAGTTTATGTCCATGTTCCTTTTGGTGTGTTGGTTGTAGTACAGATATCCTGTATGATATAGCTAAAATCCTACTATAAGTGAATAGATGCCATGTGCATCCTTCTGAGTCTGGGTTAGCTTACTCAGGATGAGCTTCTCTAGACCCATCCATTGATTGCAAATTGCATAATTTCATTGTTTCTAATAGCTGAGTAATATTCCATTGTATAGATGTACCACAGTTTTTTAATCCATTCTTCAGTTGAGGGACATCTGGGTTGTTTCCAATTTCTAGCTATTACAAATAAGGCTGCTATGAACATAGATGAGGAGACTTCCCTATGTCTCCGTGAGAGGTCCTTTGGGTGTATACCCAGAAGTGGTATGGCTGGGTCCTGAGGCAAGGTTATTCCTAGATTTCTAAGATATCGCCAGACAGACCTCCATAGTGGTTGCACAAGCCTGCACTCCCACCAGCAATGGAGTAGGGTTCCCCTTTCTCCACACCCTCGCCAGCATGCGCTATCATTTGAGCTCTTTATCTTAGCCATTCTAACAGGTGTTAGGTGGAATCTCAGGGTCGTCTTGAGTTGCATTTCTCTGATGATTAAGGATGTTGAACATTTCTTCAGGTGTCTCTCAGCCCTTAGGGATTCCTCCTTTGTGAATTCTCTATTTAGCTCCATCTCCCATTTTTTGATTGGATTATTTGGTTTCTTGGCATTTAGTTTCTTGAGTTCTTTGTAGATTTTAGATAATAGCCCTCTATCAGATGTGGGGTTGGTGAAGATTTTCTCCCAGTCTTTTGGTTGCCATTTTGTTCGAATGACAGTGTCTTTTGCCTTACAGAAGCTTTTCAGTTTCATGAGGTCCCATTTATTGATTGTTGATCTCAGGTCCTGAGCTGTTGGTGTTCTGTTCAGGAAGCTGTCACTTGTGCCAATGAGTTCGAGGGTTTCTCCTACTTTTTCTACTAGTATATTTACTGTGGCCGGCTTTATGTTAAGGTCTTTGATCCACTTGGATTTAAGTTTGGTACAAGGTGATAGGTATGGGTCTAATTTCATTCTTTTGCAAGTGGACATCCAATTGGACCAGCATCATTTGTTGAAGATGCTGTCCTTCTTCCATTGTGCGGTTTTGGCTTCTTTGTCAAAGATTAGTTGGCCATAGGTGTGTGGGTCCATGTTTGGGTCTTCAATTCGATTCCATTGATCCACTGGTCTGTTTCTATACCAGTACCATGCTGTATTTATTACTGTTGCTCTGTAGTACAACTTGAAATCTGAGATGGTGATACCTCCAGATGTTTTTTCATTGTACAGTATTGATTTAGCTATTCTGGGCTTTTTGTTGTTCCATATGAAGTTGAGAATAGCTTTTTCCAGGTCTATAAAGAATTGTGTTGGTATTTTGATAGGAATTTCATTAAATCTATATATTGCTTTTGGTAGGATGGCCATTTTTATTATGTTGATCTTACCTGTCCATGATCATGGGAGATCTTTCCATCTTCTAAAGGCCTCTTCCATTTCTTTCTTCAGGGGCTTGAAGTTCTTGTTGTATAGGTCCTTTACTTGCTTGGTTAGAGTTACCCCCAGGTATTTTATGTTGTTTGTGGCTATTGTGAAGGGGGTTGTTTCCCTTATTTCTTTCTCGGTATATTTGTTTGTTGTATAAAGAAGGGCTTCTGATTTTTTTGAGTTAATTTTGTATCCAGCCACCTTGCTGAAGTTGTTTATCAGCTGTAAGAGTTCTTTGGTGGAGTTTTTGGGGTCGCTTTTGTATACTAACATATCATCTGCGAATAGGGATAATTTCACTTCTTCATTTCCAATTTTTATCCCTTTGATCTCCTTTAGTTGTCTTATTGCTCTAGCACGGACTTCAAGTACTATATTGAAGAGATATGGTGAAAGTGGACATCCTTGTCCTGTCCCTGAGTTTAGAGGAAATGCTTCAAGCTTCTCTCCATTTAATTTGATGTTGGTTACTGGCTTGCTGTATATTGCCTTAATTATTTCTAGGTATGGTCCTTGTATACCCGTTCTCTCCAGAACTTTTAGCATGAAGGGGTGTTGGATTTTGTCAAATGCTTTTTCTGCATCTAGCGAGATTATCATGTTTTCTTTTTTCTTTCATCTTGTTTATATGGTGAATTACATTGATAGACTTTCATATATTGAACCATCCCTGCATTCCTGGGATGAAGCCTACTTGATCATGGTGTATGATACTTTTGATGTGTTCTTGAATTCGGTTTGCTAGTATTTTATTATTTTTGCATCTATGTTCATGAGGGAGATTGGTCTGAAGTTCTCTTTCTTTGTTGGGTCTTTGTGTGGTTTAGGAATCAGAATGACAGTGGTCCCATAGAATGAGTTTGGCAGTGTTCTTTCTGTTTCTATGTGGTGGAAGAGTTTGAAAAGTAATGGTGTTAGTTCCTCTTTGAAGGTCTGGTAGAATTCCCTGCTAAAGCCATCTGGCCCTGGGCTTTTTCTGGTTGGGAGATTATTAATGACTGTTTCTATTTCCTTGGGTGTTATTGGGCTGTTTAAGCTCTTAATCTGATTTTGATTTAGTTTTGGTAGGTGGAATTTATCGAGGAAATTGTCCATTTCGCTTAGGTTTTCAAATTTAGTGGGATATAGATTTTTAAAGTAATGCCCGAATATTTTCTGGATCTCCTCGATGTCTGTTGTTATTTCTCCCTTTTCATTTCTGATTTTGTTGATTTGGGTTCTTTCCCTTTGCCTTTTAATTAATTTGGCTAGGGGGTCTGTCTATTTTGTTGATTTTCTCAAAGAACCAACTCTTGGTTTCATTGATTCTTTGTATAGTTCTTTTTGATTCTAAGTTGTTGATTTCAGCCCTAAGTTTGATGTTCCTGCCTTCTGCTCTTCTTGGGAGTGTTTGTTTCTTTTTTTTCCAATTCACCCAGCTTAGCTGTTAGTTCACTAATATGAGCTGTCACAATTTTCTTTTTGAAAGCACTTAGTGCTATGAACTTTCCTCGTAGCACAGCTTTCAGTGTATCCTATAGGTTTGGGTATGTTGTGTCTTCATTTTCGTTGGATTTTAAGAAGTCTTTGATTTCCTTCTTTATTTCTTCCCTGACCCAGTGGTCATCCAGTAAGGAGCTGTTCAATTTCCATGTGTGTGTAGGCTTTCTGTTGATTCTTTTGCTGTTGAAGACCAGTTTTATTCCGTGGTGGTCTGATAAGATACAAGGTGTTATTTCAATTTTCTTGTATCTATTGAGACTATCTTTGTGACCAACTATGTGGTCGATTTTGGAGAAGGTTCCGTGGGGTGCTGAGAAAAAGGTGTATTCTTTTGTGTTTGGGTGAAACATTCTGTAGATATCTGTTAGGTCCATTTGTTTCATGATCTCTGTTAGACTCAATATTTCTCTGTTTGTTTTCTGTCTTGATGATCTGTCCATTGTTGTGAGTGGGGTGTTGAAGTCTCCAACTACTAATGTGTTGTGATCGACGTGCGCTTTAAGTTTTAGAAGTGTTTCTTTTACGAAAGTAGATGCCTTTGTATTTGGGGCATAGATGTTCAGTATTGAGATTTCCTCTTGATGAATATTCCCTTTAATGAGTATATAGTGCCCTTCTTTGTCTTTCTTCATTAACTTCAGTTGGAAGTCTGTTTTGTTTGATATTAGGATGGCTACTCCAGCTGGCTTCCTGGGTCCATTTCCTTGGAAAACCTTTTCCCAGCCCTTTACTCTGAGGTAGTGTCTGTCTTTGGTAGTGAGATGTGTCTCTTGTATACAGCAAAAGGAAGGGTCTGCTTGCGGATCCACTCTGTAAACCTGTGTCTTTTTATTGGGGAGTTGAGTCCATTGATGTTGATGGATATTAGTGACCTGGGGTTGTTATTTCCCATTAGTTTTGTATAGGTGGTGGTTCTGTGCCTCTTTTGTTTTAGTTGCTGAGGGGTTTTCTATTCCCTTTGTTTTCTTGGGTGGAGTTTTTTTCTCTGGGTTGGGATTTTCCTTCTAGGATTTTCTGTAGGGCTGGGTTTGTGGGTAGATGTTGTTTAAATTTGATTTTGTCATGGAATATTTTGTTTTCTCCATCTATGTTGATAGAGAGTTTTGCTGGGTAAAGTAGTCTGGCTGGGCACCTATGATCTCTCAGGACTTGTAGTGTATTTGTCCAGGCCCTTCTAGCTTTTAAAGTTTCTGAGGAGAAGTCAGGTGTAATTTTGATGGGTCTGCCATTGTATGTGACTTAACCTTTTTCTCTTACAGCTTTTAATATTCTTTCTTTCTTCTGTACATTTGGTGTTTCAATTATTATGTGGCGAGAGGAGTTTCTTTTCTGATCTAATCTGTTTGGTGTTCTGTAAACCTCTTGGATTTTTATTGACATCTCTTTTTTCAGGTTTGGGAAGTTTTCCTCTATGATTTTGTTGAAGATATTTCCTGGACCTTGGAGTCGGGAGTCCTCTCTTTCCTCTATACCTATAATTCTTTGGTTCCGTCTTTTCATTGAGTCCTTGATTTCTTGGATGTTGTGGGTGAGAGATTTTTTAGCCTTCTCATTTTCTTTGGATGTTGTACTGATTTCTTCCATCAAAACTTCCATGCCTGAGATCCTGTCTTCCATCTCTTGCATCCTATTTTTGATACTCACATCCGTAGTTCCTGTTCTCATCCCTTGATTCTCCACTTCCTCTTTTAACTCTGACTGTGTTTTCTTTATTGTTTCTATTTCTGTTTTCATGTCTTGTGTGGTTTTGTTCGTTTTGTACATTTCCTTCTCCAGCTTGCTTGTTTTTTGTATGAAAATCTTTCATTGCTTTGTCCTTTTCCTGTTCAAGCTCTGTCACCTTGGCTTGGAGCTCTTTAATGGTGTTGTTCATTGTTTTGACTTGTAAAATTGTGGCTTCTTTGAATTCCTTCATAGATTTAAATTCTTCTTGAAGGGACTCTATCACTTTCCATAATGCAGAATTGTAAACGTTTTCATGTGTTTCTTTTGGTGTGAGGTCATCCGAATTGGATGATCTAGGATAATTCTGCTTTGTTGGAGTTATATTTCCTTGATTTCTATTTTTTCTTGGCCCTTTGGCCATTGGATGTGTTTAGCTGTCTGTTCTTGTCGTTTTCTGTGCTTGGATCCACAGGGGATGCTTTGGTGCAGGGGACGAGTTACTTGGCTATCTGTCGTTGCTTACAGGGGGATTTCAGGGTCACTGTGGTTTTAATCGCCTGAAGCACTGTGAGCTGGTGCAGCCTATTCCCAGGTTGTGAGTAATGGACTGGGATTGTTTCACTGCTCCCAATTCAGACTTCTCTATGTTGCACTCTGAGTTATGGGCCTGCAATGGTTCTGATGGTATGGACCTGTTTGCCCAGGCACAGATTCTGTGGGCTTTGTTTGTCATCACGGAGGCTGACAGGGTCTGGCTCAACACCTAATATGTCTGGATTTTCCAGAATACAGCTATGGTCCCCTGACTTCTGGTTTCTCACTAGGCTTCTCGCCACAGGCCTGACCCCTGTGCCTGGTTCACTCCCTGTCTGCCCAGCCGTGGGTCTCCCTCCCTAGCTGCTCGGCCGTGGGTGCACCGAGCCCCGGATCCTCTGGTCGCCTGAGTGGGCCTCTCTCACCAGCAGCTCAGCCGTGGGTGCACGGATCCCTGGCCCCACCTGCGCCGGGCTCCCTCCCCAGTTGTCTTTCCCTGAGTGCGCAGGGATTCGGCCCCGCCCGCGCCAGGCTCCCTCCCCAGCTGCGCTAACTTGGGTGCGTAGGGATTCAGCCCTGCCCGCGCCGGGCTCCCTCTCCAGCTGCGCTGTCGTGGGTGCGCGGGGATTCGGCCCTGCCTGCGCCGGGCTCCCTCCCCAGCTGTGCTGTCATGAGTGCGCGGGGATTCGGCCCCTCCCTCCCGCCTAAGCCTACTTTCTATCCTGATTACTTTGCCTGCCGGCTTCCTGCTCTCTCCGCAACTCCGCGTCTCGAGCGGCTGCGAACCACCCGCCGAGCGCCCTGTTTCTTCCTTGCTAAGACTTCCACTATCCCGCAAAATTTCATAAGTGGCTATAAGTTCTTCCTGAGGTGTGGGGAGCCCAGTAGGCTAGTGGGCGATCACCAAGTGGCCTCTGATTCTGCCTGCTGTGAGTTGGGGTCGATCTTACCAGACGCCTCTCCAAATGGGAGTTCTCGAATCCCAGGTTTAGTGACTTCCATGTCTGCGAGAGATGGGTGGGGGGAGAGCGTTACCCTGGGACTTTTAACAGTCCCTTGGGAGCTGTGAATGTTCCCGGGGGCGTCTAGCCCCTCTGGTTTTTGCACAGTGCCCAATAACTCTGTGTTTTTTATGGCTCTTTTTTCCTGCGTTCAAAATGCGTCAGTGTAGGTCGCCACCATCTTCGACCCCCACTTGTGTTTTCTTTATTGTTTCCACTCCTACTTTCAGGTCATGAACTGTTTTATATATTTTCTGTTCCAATTTGTTTGTCTTTGCCTGCAAATGTTTCATAGATTTGTCTCTTTCCCATTCTTGTTTGACTGAGTTAACTTGGAAGTCTTTAAAAGAATTCTTCATTTCTTTCATCTGTAGGATTGTAGGTTCTTTAAATTCTTTAAGGGAATTATTTTCTTCTTTTAACGCCTCTATTATTTTTCATGAGTATAGATTTGTTATCATCTTCTTTTTTATAAATTTATTTATTTATTGCTTCAGGTTACATCTCCATCATAATGTTTTCTTTTGACCCTTCCCAGTCCCACTCTCCCACCCTCTACCCCCTAACCCTTCCATCCCACTCCTCTGGAGTGGACTGTTCCTATATAACAGTACCCCGCTCCAGTTCAGCAGTCATATGAGGGCAAAGAGCCTCCTCATACACTGGGGGCCTACAAAGCAGCACCACTAGGACAAAGTGTCTCATTGACAGGAAAAAAAAAGTCTATGTTCCTGTTCCCTTTGGTGCGTTGGTTGTAGTATAGACATCCTGTACTATATACCTAAAATCTGACTATAAGTGAATAGATGCCATGTGCATCCTTCTGAGTCTGGGTTAGCTCACTCATCTTCTTGTGTTTCAGCCATGGTGGGATAGCCAGGGGTTGCTGTATTAGTATGGGTGAATTTTGTTGGAGTCATATATCCCTGACTTTTGTCAGTTCTGTTCTTTTGGTGGACTTTTGTCATCTGGTGTTCCTTAGTTGTTTGTTCCTGGAGCCTTCTGAACTTGGTTCAAGGAAGGAGCTTTGGTTTGTAGGCCATATAATCTTGTTAACCTGTAGCTCTGCCCAGGCTGTGTAGTCCTGTGTAGTCCTATGTAGTCCTACATAGTCCTGAGGGTGAATCAAAGACTATGTCAGTGAATCAAGGGAGGCACAGGTCTGGAAGATGTCGTTTGGAGAGGTTGCCCTCAGCTCAGTGCAGCTTGGAGGGTCTCAGGGCGTTCGACATTGTGGGGTGTTGGTGGGGGGGGGAAGAGTAAGGGAGATTTACCATAGGTGCTGGGGTTCAGGGAGACACGAGGTGGGGTAGTGTCCAAAGGATAGACTTCGATGCTCCTGGAGAGTGAGGCCTTTTCACCTCTGGCGGGGCATGGAAGGTACCTATTTTGTAATTATTAATAACTATGCTGAATTTAATTTGCTGGGTATGCTTTTATTATCATATAGTGTTTACTTTGATGCTGAAGTGTGTTACTTGGAGTCAGTTAAAAGATACATTTTGGGGAGAGTGTGTTGAGATAGATTCTAATTCTGGCTGACCTCAAACTTACTTTGTAGACCATGTTGACCTAGATAAGAGAGTTCCACCTTCCTCTGCCCTCTGACTGCTGGGATTAAAGGCATACATGTCCAGCAATACATTTTTTTTTTCTAATCCATTCTGCTGCTCTTTGTCTTTCTGGAGCCGATCTTTTAAATTATTATTTAACACTTATTTATTTATTACTAATTTCACTTATAACAAACACCAACAATTTCTTAACTATTAATCCTATAAATTCCTACAACCCCTTCAACCTATCCACTAAACCTATTGATAATTATAACAACTACTTTCATAACCTTTTAGAATGATACAGTCTCTGGGACAGGTTCTCTGTCGTCAGGAACACAGTCTTTGTTGTAGATTCTTTAACGCACTTAGCAGTCCTTTTTCTGGATCTCTCAGATGCAGGTTCGTCAGGGTAAGTTGGTTATTGCAGTCTCACCTTAAATAAGGCTTCATGCTTTCTTCTCTTCGGGAGACCCCAGCCTTCTGCAGGCCTACTTCTTTTGAATCATGAACTCAGCTGCCCTGCCTCAGTCCTTAAAGCCAGGCACAATTTCTT
>CAJQZJ010030978.1:0-38128 GCA_907164525.1 Lophiomys imhausi
GCCAAATATGTATAAACTGGACATTGGGAAGGTATACTGGGCCATTTTACTCTCATAAATGTGGCATATTTATATCTATTGTTTTTTATAATACTTACTGTTATAAGAGAAGGAACCATCTGTTGGACTGAAAGGGGAAACTTCTGGGGGGAAGAGGGTGGAAGGGTGGGATAGGAAGGGGGAATAGGGAGGGGTTTGTTACTGAGATGTAACTTGAAGAAAAAAAAATAAAGTATTTAATAAAAAAAAAAAGAGTCCAGTAATTTTTTGTGACATGAAGCTGGACATCTCAGCTGGTCTTCAGTATACATTGGAATCCTGAAGAAGTAGGCTCTAATGCCAGTGAAGGAATGGACTTTCTAATGAGAGCAAGAGCAAGCAGGCAAAAAGCAAGGCTTCCTTTTCCTTGTCATTTATATAGAATTCTAGCAGAAAATGTGGCCCGGATTAGAAGTGGATCTTCCCACTTGAAATGAATTAATTAAGCAAAAATCTTTCACAGTGTTCCCAACTATTTTTCAGGTCCTAGTCAATTTTATATGTAGTCAGTTTGACAACCAAAATAGCCATCACAAATATCAAGAATATGACTCAACTTTGGGGAGCTGTAATTAATTCCATGGAAATACAAAATCAACAATATACACATGACAATAATTTAGAAAATAACTGTTTATTATTCATTCATTATTATGACAAAAAGCCTGACAGAATTTAAGAAAGGAGAAGTTTGATTTGGCTGAGAGTTTGAGGATACACTGTATTTTACCTAGGAATGTACAACAGCTGAAATGTAAGGAAATTGGTCATATTGCATCCAATCAGAAAACCAAGAGAGATACATGCTGCAATTCAGTTTTTTTCTTTCTATCAATCTGGGACTCTGAGTCCATGCAGTCTTATCCCCCACATTCAGAGTATGCCTTCCAACTTCTGTTAACCCAATAAAAGTCCACTCACAGACACACCACAGATTAGTCTCCTGGGTGAGTGTAGATCCTGTGGTATTGACTGTCATTCTTATCCTCCATAATAATCAGTAACTTTCTTCTTAATTGTTCCTTGTAGTCATAGAGGGAGTAATCAGCTTATAAACATATTTAAATTGAATTTCTCAGTGTAATTTTAATGTGCTATAATTTTTAATGAGTGTTCCAAAAGTTCATTTTACATGCAGGGCTCTTATTCTTAGGAAGGCAAGGAGAAAGCCCTAAAAATCAAAACTTGGCTCTGAATATAAAGATGAAAAAGACAGTGGGGATGTAGCTGTAACAGCCATCTATAACTCTATATTAGAAGAATATTCAATGACGAACCTATCTTTCAATTGGAGACAGGAGGCTCTGAATTGGGACACAGAAAAATAAATGAACCTACAGTTTACACTTGTTGTCAAAGAAGGGATCTGGCTTCCACCTCCTCCTGACACAATTTGGGCTAAAGTTAAGCTTCACCGCCCTGTGAAGAAGGTACACATTATGAGAAAACCACACTCCACTGTGTTACTACAGACTCACAGTCACTAGAGCTGTGTGAAGTATCTAGGAATAGTTGCCTGAGGCAGCTCCTGAAGTACAACCACCAGGGGGTGATGTCTCAGTCCATTTTGTCTTTCATGGCAAAGCATCACAGCTTTTATTTCTCACAAAATTTATTTCCCCCTCTTCTGAAGGCTGGATGATCTAAGATCAAGGCAGATTTGGGTGTTTGTTAATAGCTTACTTTCTAGTTCATAGATGTGAACTATCCAGAACACCTTCATATGAGAAGAGATGAGAGCTCTTTGGAGGTGGGGGTGGCCATTCTTCTATAAAGATAACTAAACCTATTCCTAGTGTCTTGATCTCTTTTCAAAGATTCTCAGAACCATCACCGATGAAGGAGGCACAGATTTTCAGCATAGATTAAACGAATAAATGCATTCAGACCCCACCAATGTCAGTAGACATATAAAAACAACCCGAGTTTAAAGGCTCCTCCTCCAACCAGCCTCTCTACCTGCAAACCAAGAGAAAACCAGCACCTACAAGCAAGTCTCTGGATAGGACTAGATAAGACAGGCCATATTTATGTCACAACCAGAGGTCACTGCAAAGTCAAGCATGTCAGTAACAAATGCCAGCAACAGGCAGGCCATAAGAATAGAGAACAATTATTATCAGCTCCAATAACTCAACACCTCCTGAAATAAAAGAGGTGGGCATTTGGTAAGTTCTTGAATTGAAAGAATAGTGAATTATCAGAATGGAACTGAAAAAAAAAATCTGAGAACGATTTCAAACAAGGTGTAATTGTATCTCAGATGGAAATGAAATACTAATAGCTGAATCTTGTTGGGTAGACAATAATAAAAGTAACCTTTGTATACACTTGTGGTTTGTGATGATGAATATTTAAATAGGTCAATATAAAATTACAACCTGTGAAAGGTACTATAACAAAAAGGTATGGGGTGTCAGGCCATGTATGTTAAGTCCAGTCTGGAGTCTATGAAATGATTTCCCAGGGAACAGATACCTGGGACAAGATCTAAAGGATGTAACAGGTGATTGAAGAGAACAACACTCTGCACACATATAACAATAAAAGCAAGTTCTCTGGCACAGAGAGATCTATGGATCATCTGGAGAAGTGAAAATCAACTACAGCCATCAGGCTGAATTATGAGGAGTGTGAATGGGCACAACGAAAAAACTTAGGCATGCCTGTCTCAGGAGGATGAGTGAGAGCCAAACCTTGCAGGGACTTGCAAACTCTACTTCTCATCTTCTCTTCACACTAATGAGCAGGTCCTTCAGAAGCATTAGAAGTAGGATGATGATTGAGATGCTAAATCTTCACTATGAGGCTGACTGGATTTGTATTCACCTAGGAGATACACCTCGTGGCATTTCCAGGAGGGTATTTCCAGAGAGAGGTGGCAATGAGCAAGGAAAACCCATCCTGAATACCAGCAATACTCTCCCATAGACTGGGTTCCTAGGATGAATAAAAATAAATTCAAAAGTGAGCTCTGCACCAGAATTCAGTTCCTTTTGCTTCCTGACTACACACCCAGTGTTACCAGGTACCTCACACTGCTGCTGCTGTTCCCTGCCATGATGGACTGTATCCACAAATTGAGCCAAAATAAACCCTTCCTTCCTTAATGTGGTTCGTTGGGTATTTTGTCACAAAAATGGGAAAAGTGGTTAATATGGTGTGATCATATTTTTGTCCTATAAACCACACTTTCTCAAATGGAAATGCAGCGGACTAGGCAAAGAGCAAAATCATGGGGACTACTGAGGGGACAGTGTGGTGGGCAGGAACAATTTCAGAAATCTAGTATAAAGGGAGGAAAGACATTTAAGAAAAAGAAAATGCTATTGAAGACAGTGAAGACTTGGACTATACATGAAGGACAGGAAAATTCACTGATTTGACACATCTACGCTTGCTGACCAACCTGTGTTTGACATCAGTGCTCCCAGAACTCCCTTTCATTAACATGACATTAAACTTGGAAATATATGATGGAATATGTTTCATATGACTTCCTAGAGACAGCATCTTAATGTTAAAGGTTTAGAAAACAGTTTATATAAAAGAATACACACAGATGCACACACGCACACAGACACCATGGACACACACATTCACACTTTGCAAAAGAATCCTATGGTACAACCAGGGCTGGCCTTGTGCTCAAAAATCTCTTGTTTCAGTAACTCCTAAACCCGAGTGCTCAGATTACAGGTATCCAGTAGTATTCCAGGCAAGAATGCTTTGAAACTAATGAGGATAGAATAGGTCAGTCATCCTACAGTCAAGCAAACCATTTAGAGTAATTACTGATCCAATTTTAAAATGTAAAACAAAGTATCCATTTGGTTTTCCTATTCAATAAAGAGCACAAACTTTCTATATATGAATTCAACACATGGAAGCATTTTATTCCTCCCCTCCATACTCTGTGTTTTTACCTAACCCTCTTATTTGTTTACTCAAACTTTAAAAAATATGAATAGGTTCAAATGGAGTATAACAGCCTCAAGAGTCTGTTCAGGAGACAGACTCTATGCTTGTAGATATTCTTTGCAAAGTGAAAAAAAAAGTCAGACACATCTGAGGAATAACAAAGGTACACATTACAAATTCTATACTTGTCTAGACATAATCAAACCTATTTCACAGTAGATGCTAAATTCTTCTAATTAAAGTAATTTAAGAAATGTATAAAAATTCAAGAATGGTAGCAAAATGTTAACATTTAAAAATCAAAATTCATGTCCTTACCAGGCTCCACTTGGGTCTCCATGGTAACCAGAACACTCATTAGCCTCATTCTATTTGCTAATTGATAATGCTCATGTATATAAAATAAAATATATTGTATGTGAGAGCCTCATTCTATGTGATAATTGATATTGCTCATGTATATAAAATAAAATATATCTATATGTGAACTGAAAAGTAGAACACTAGCTAGGAAGCAGGTCTTCCTTCAGACTTGCTCCCCAAGTGTCTTTTCTTCTCATTGCTTTCTTCCCTTGTCTATTCTTTCTTTCTATTTCCTAACTAAAAATGATGAACCTTTCAAAAAGGCTTTGACATTCTGGGGAAAGCTTCAGTGGACACAATGGACTGGGAGGAGAAGTTGAGCTGCTTCTCACACAGGAGTAAGCCACCAAATTTGACATATGATTCACCTGCCAAAAGGGGATACATTTTATGATTCCCTTAGATTTGGTAGGCATCGTTCTCTTATCTAGCCTGAAGCATTGCCACCTGGAAGCAATTATCTGAAGATAGCAGTGTGGGGAACAGAAAAACAACCCCACACAAGAGCTCCATCTGCTGCTCACAGAGACTCTTTGGGAATTAGAAATTAATCTGATTGCAGATCTGTCCCACTTTACACCATCTATGCATTCTTACTGTAGTACCTTTCATGGCTATATAAAAGAAATATCTTGGAGGTTATTCTCAGCTTTATTTTTCTTGGTATTAAAGCAGTAAAAAATATCAAGAGATTGCTTTCCCTTGTTCTATTAAAACATCATGAGCCACTGTTAAAATGTAAACAAAAGAAAGAATAAGAAAGAAAGGGAAAGGGATGAATGGAAGAAAGAGAAAGAGAGAGAGAGAAAGGGAGAGATGGGGAGGAGAGAGGAGGAGACAACATGTAATAAATAGAAGCCTTTAGGCAACATGACATGGCATAGAACTTTAATTCTGAAAATTATTAATTTCATAGCTCTGGTGAGTTTTATAAGATTGTCTCATACAGTTTCTCCACAAATACCATCATAGTCTCTGAAAACTGCAAGGATTGGTTTGTACACATAAACTGTATGTTGGTCACAGTAAGCTTTAAGAAATACATCTAAATTTCCTCTGAAGTTCAGGTTCATCACTCATCTCATTTAGGGTCTATCATATAAACTTGTGATATCAACTAAGAATATAAAGAAATAACCATATTCTTTATAATTTTGTATAAATATAGGTAAGTATTTTAGCTTTTATCATTTTAATTTTGATAGTCCAAGTTTATTAACAGTATTAAAATATTCCACCCCTTTCCTCTCTTCATTTTAGGTTGCATCATGGTGTTATAATAAACTAAAAAAGTCAGTGACTTGAAATATTGCAGACTGGCCTGCTGTTCATGGTGTGTTGGAAGGGAGGCTCTGCCTATGGCAATTTTCCAGGGACCAAGGTAGGCAGAGTTCACTATCTTAGGACAGGTTTAGGAGTTTGCACTTCCATCAAAGGGCCAGCTTCAGGCTCAGCATCAGCATTAAAAGACAACTAAGCACCTGTGCTGACGTTCAGTTGCTGGGGTATGAGGAAGGGTTACCCTCTATGAACTGAAAGTAGAAGAGTATGAACACGAGGAGCACCAAGGTAGAACATCAGCACCAGGGTCGCACACATGATTCCTGCCCTGGGGTTTAAATCTAGTGTAACTGTTAGCCTAGATCCTGAACTGAATCTGTACATTAGTCTTTAAGGAATCTTGTCACAAATTGCAGGACCTGAGGTGCTTAAACAATAGGAATTAGTTTTCCCATTCAACCTAGTAGAAATTCAAGGAGAAAGGGGAAGCAAGGTAGTTTCACTTAAGAGTTTCCTCCTTGGGTTTTTAGTTCCTTTCTTATCCCAATGTCTCTGTAAGGTACATTGCTTAAATCCATTTGGAAATTTATAAATAACACAAACTTATTTCTACATAACTCTGATAGATAGGAAATTGGAAGGCAAAGTCTCACAGGTTGTGTTGTGTGATAAGTTCTGTATGTCTGGAGGGCAAAGCTCTAAGTCATACTGTGACAGAAGGAAAAGGGGAAGGAAGCAGAAACCCTTTCATAGACCTTCTGGTCCTTTTTAACACACACACACAAAAAAAAATCACTCCTCTCCTCTTCACCCCTTAAAGGCCTCAAATCCATCATCTCAGCAAACCCTGAAATTTGTTGAGTACCCATTTTAACCATAGAATTAGTGTGAAGATTCCAAAACATAAGTCTGGGGAAGAAACAACTCACCCCCTAGCAACCTATTACTTACTTTAAGCCAACAGACAAGTAACAGGATTTTGTAGATGTTACCAAGGTACCAAGTCAGCTGATTCTGATCTCATCAAAAGAAAATGATGGTAACTGAAACCATGTCTAAGGTGGACTATATCACAGAGACAGATATATTCTTGGATGCTCCCTGATGTAAGCAGCTTTCTGGTCTGAAAACATGAAGAAAGTTTCAGAGACAAATCGCATGCCAGGACGTCAATTACAGAATTTTCAACACAAGCTGAGAGATTCTCCCCTTGCCTGGGATTCAGATTAAAATGCACCCTAGCCAGTACTTTAATCACAACCTTGTAAGATCCTAAACACCATCGAGGGAATGTCCAGGTTCCAGATCCATGTTTCCTGTGGAATTATAAATATGCAGCCTACTGCCTGCAAATCTTTGCTCACTTTTACTCAGCAATATATATTGACTTTGTTTCTTTTGAAATGAAGCAATTTGGTAACTTGGAATTGCAATTTCAAATAATGATTCAGTTCTTAAAGAATTCTAGTGGTGTGTGTTTGTGTTCGAGTGTCTGTGTGTGTGTCTCTGTGTGTGTGTGTGTCCATCACTAATTTTCACATAACTTAAAGGCAACTCTCTTATCCTATTATCCTGCATAACCGACAGAAGATGCCAACGCAAATGAGTTAACACTTTGGAAGGATACCTTTCAGAGTTATCATCCTGCTATGGAGCAGAGGGCATCCTTGCAGATCCTTAAACAAATGTAAATTAGTACAATCATTATGGGGAACTGTAACTGTTTGTAAAATATTAAAACCAGACTTATCTCTGATGTAGAAATCCCAATCCTAAATGATTATCCAAAGGAAACAAATTCAGCATGTTTAAAAGATAATCATATTCCTTCATTTACTGGAGCATTTGCTTCAGTGTTCACAATCTTCAAACTCGATTTTGTGGCATTGACCTGAAGGTGATTCTTCTAATCATCCAATATATATTTATTAATAACTATATGCTCTTATAACAAATATAAACAATTACCTAACTACTAGCCCTACGAATGACTATGCCCCCTGTTACCTAACCACTAAACCTATTAATAACTATACAACTATTATCTAACAACTATTTTCATAACCTTTTAGAAGGATACAGTCTCTGGGGCAGGTCCTCAGTCATCAGGAACACCTCATGAGTAGATCCTTTAAGGCACTTAGTCAACAGTCTTTCCTCAGGAGCATCTCAAACATAGGTCCTTCAGGGTAAATTGGCTATGGCAGCTTCTCTTTAAATGAGGCTTGAGGCTCTCTTCTCTCTGGAAGGCCTCAGCTGTCCATACACCAACTAATTCAGTTTGTATTATCAACTCAGCCACTCTGCCTCAGTCTTTGAGGCTGGCCACAGTTCCATTCAGGCCACTGCTTGAATTGGTCAAACCCCTCTAGACAAAAGCTGTGCCACAGGGTTTAGTCCTTGGCCTTTTGCTGCTTTGCTGAGGCCTTTCCTGCTCACCAGCCTCAGGGAGAGCTGGCCATATTTTTCAGCTGTTTGAGATCAGCTTTTCAGTCCACCATCATTTTCTCCATCAGATGATACAAGCTGCCTTGTGTCTCCTCGTCTCTAGTGTGGGAACTCTCTAGCGTGGAGCCTCATAGGATAAGTGCATATAGTATTATCCATCACTTAAACACAGTTTACAAAAAATTATCTTGCTTCCTAAATAAAATTCTTACTAAGGAATAGAATTAAATACTATAACTAATATGTGTCAATTAATAAATAAATGGTTAAAGAAAATATGGAATACACACAAGATAGAATACCATCCGGTCATAAAAAGAAGGAAATGTGTAATTTGCAACAACATAGATATACTTGAAGAACATATTAAGTTAAATAAACCAGGTAATGCTAAGATCTCACCCTCACGTGGAACCGAAAAAAGTTGATTCCATGGGAATCCAGAGTAGTATTTATTCATCAACGGCTAAGACAGTTGGGGTATAGAAAAAAGTGAATGGAAATAAAGATCAAAGGATATAAAATTTCACTTGGACCAGAGGGTTATGTTGAAGATATTTGTCATTCAGTACAGTGACTGCAGTTAATAACACTTTGTATTCTTGAAAAATGCTACAAAAGTCACTACAGCACAAGAATGGTACCTGTGTGAGCAATGGCTACATTAAATAGCCAGATTTTATTATTCCTCAGTTTATGTTCACTTCAAAATGCCATGTTATACATGGTAAAGATAAAATTTATTGAGCAATTTTAAAAGAAATTTCATCCTGCCATGTGAAAACATATGATTGTTAATTAAAGCAAATTGTTGGGTAGAGTTAAGGTGAAGAACAGGGCTGAGAAAGAATTCAATTTATAGACTACTAAAGGATCAGAACCCAGAGGTATTCGAATAACTTGTTAACTCTCAAGTAGGGAGTAATCCAATATATTGGTAGAAATGCCTAGCAGAAGTCAAAAGCTGGGAGTTTGTAGACTAAATTATATCTGCTGATGTGTTGTGTTTTACTGTACATTGATTGTTAAAATTTCAACTTGGCTAATACTTTACTCTGTTTCTGCCTTCTTACCAAATATTGACTAAGTTATTTATAAATAATAGAAATTTATTTCTTACAGTGCTAGAGGCTGGACATCCAAGAGTGAATTGTAGCAAGTATGATGTCTAGAGAGGGTCTGTTTCTTCTTACAGCATCCTCATAAACAGAAGAAAAAGGAACTATCAATTTCCTTCAGTCTCCTATTAAACTACTGGCTACACTCAGCAGGATACACCTTCATGGCCTAGTCATTACCAAAATTTCTGCTCTTGTAATTGCTGTACAGGAGATTAGGCTCCAATGTGGACATAAGTGTCACAACTGATCACAATGAAAAGATCTTATAGTATTGCATACCTCACAACAAACGTTACAGCCCTACCTACTGTTAACAATACAAATATTACAGGAAAACCTTAGACCACCAGCTTCGTGAACATTATAAATGCAGAACTACAGAAGCCATCCACTGAAGTAGCTCTCTTAGGAATGCATTGCTTATTAAAATTCATACAAATTCTCTGTCATGCTCCAAGACCTTCCATGCACTCACTCTGTTTATTTGATCTGCATTGGAACCTGAGATTCCCAGCCTTGGTCCAGCACTTCATTCAGGGTCAGTTTCAAACAATGTGACCCTGTGCAGCATGGTGAGGAGTTTGTGATTTTCATAAAAATTATAGAGAACCATTAAATGATTTTGAGCCAAGATATGACTCAATTTTGTCTTTATACTAGTCTGAGTTTATGAAACTCGTTTGCTTTTTTATTTAAAAAATGGTTAAATATCATCAGTTTCCTTTGTTTCTACCTAAGACACATCTTTCTACTAATACATGGTAAATGGTCTAGAAAGGGGACCAAAGGAAAATCAAGAAACAGAGAAACAAATTAGAAAGGAATCATAAACATGTAAAAGAAATGAATTTCAAGATAACACTACTTTGAGGAAATGGTAGAGAAAATGAAACAAGGTAACTGGTGACTGTATGAACAACTATTTAGGTGTGTGAGGACATGTATATATGTGTGGATGTTTACATGAGCTCATGTATATGTGTGCACATATGTGTTTTTGGTGTGCATGAATCTCCAAGATGAGTACTTTTTGACTGCATGATTCCTACATCATAAAGACAAATAATGATAAACTGGAATACTTTTAGAAACTGAATTAAATGTGTCTAGCCTTTTCTCTGTGAGGCAGAAAGCTCACTTCATCTAATAATTATGAATTCCTCTTTTTAGAAACCATTATTACTCATAAAAATGTTAAATGGAGTGAGTTCACACAGGAAACTTGTCATGACTCAAATGGTAGAAACTGAGATCTCAAACAGTTCTTACTGTGCTACAGACACATCTAGAAATGATGAGAGATATCCACCTTCAACCTAAACAGAGAAACACACACACATACATTATATATATATATATATAATATATATATATAAATATATAATATATATATATATATATGGAGAGAGAGAGAGAGAGAGAGAGAGAATCTGATCAATGGTTTTTGAAAAGCTCACAGAACCTGAAGTTCTGCAGAGCACACGTTTGGAATTTGTGTACCAAGTATATCATTATGACCATGTCATCAAGCCTTGAGTTATCACTTTGTAAGAATATGTTAGCATTATGTCAACTCAAACACCTTCAACACACCTGCCAGGTTGCCCAGTGTAGATAGGGATTCTACAGAAGGGCGCTCTATTTCTGAAATGTAGGCAAGCTCTGTTGTTTTCTCAAATGGTGTTCTGGTAGCGACAATCCAAATGCAAGCAATAAATTGCCCCTGACTTTGGGGTTAGCCGCCTTAAATAAATAATTGTAGTTCAATTTAAGTAGAAACCTCAACTGTGGCCATTCTTTGTCCCCTGTCAACTTGTAATAGTCCTACAAAAATAGTACAGTCATTGCTCGATTGTGTGTCTATTTCCGTATTTACCTATGAGATGGCTGTCCTCACTTGCATGCCATGGTCCTCTTTGTAACCCCAAGTATTTAGCAACATTCTTGCAGACATTGATGCTGAATATTTGATATCTAAAATGAATGGATCATGTCTTTGTAATTGCATAACTTTTCTTGAAAATACATTTTAAAGCCTTCTGATAATGATAAATTCTTAACTACTTAAGGTGATAAATCCAACATATTTCACTTGTTCTGTACATGTAACAGAGCTATGTACTAGAAAGAATATAAATGTAAGTAAAACGGTATTTTAGTTCCCAAAATGCTGACTTTGCAAAGAGTACTGAAAATTAAATACAAATAATCTACTAAATGGTCACGTATAGGAATTTTCACTAACACATATTAATTGTAAATACTGATAGAATATGGTACATGTACTGAACACTTTGACCATAAAAAGCATATCAATTTCATGTCCATATTTTTAAAGGGCTCTACTTTTTGAATGGAAATCTCTCGGGTTGATGGTAGATATCAACGTAACAAGAACCATTTTCCTGCATAGCAGTTGGTGGCAGATGCATCAGAAAATTCCTGGTTGCAGCCTTATTATAATAGCACTCAACAAGTCATCTTTCAATATAATTCCAAATTTTAAAAAAGGAAAAAGAAGACTTGGTTTCTCTCTGTAATGTGCATGCTACTTGTGGATTGTATTATATATAAAAATGCTCATGGCCTAATAACATCTGTGGTAATTTTCAAAGTCCTACTAAGAAGTGAGTGCTTTGAGAGCCTAACAAAGGGAGAAAGGAATTTATTAAGGAAAAATGTTAACAAAACTCACACCTCATCAGTGGGAGCCAAAAATAATACAATTTACATGATTCTGAGAAAGCAAAGGGGTTCTAAGTAGTTACCAATAACACTCCATACATTAGTCACACACCCCAGCTGTTTCTTCCTGACCTATCAGCTCCACAATGAAATAAAGTGCTGTGTTAAAGTAACTTAAAATTTCAGTGTGGGTAATTGATAAATGATCTCCACAAAGTACTACCACCACATCTCTTAGCAAAGCTTCAGCAAATTCAACTCCATGTACAAATAACATGTTTTTCCAAAAAAATTTTCAGCTATAGGGCTATAGGGTGATCTTAATGCTCATAGAATCACACCCCTTGAGTTCCACTGATATCCTCACTGCTGGACTGCCTGAAGCAAAATTCACAGGTTTAATTCTTAAACCTGTCCTGGAAGAGCACAGGAGTGAGGCTTATTGTATAACATACAATTGTAGGACCTGGACAGGATCAGAGAAAAGCGTTTGGATGTCTATTGGAGAAATTGAGACTGCCTAATCCTAAATCTCACATGAAGTATTAGCCTGCCCTTCTTCCTTTAAATAATCTTAAACCTTCTGACCTGTGGGGTAGCTAAAACAGAGCAGAGAGTGAGATGGAAGAACCTCTTCCTTGTAGACCTCCTCTATCTACTGTATGACAAACATCTGGAAAGCTGTAAGGTAAGTATTATAGCAAAAGATGCGCAGGGTTAGGACAAACTCACAGAAGACTCCCCTGTAAGAAGAAAAATGAGCTTGGGACCAGAAGGACAAATAAACATTAGCATAATAAAGTGATGGTAAGAGACAATAGTTAGAAGTAAGGCCCAACACGCTCTTGAGGAGAGGGAACCAACCAGCAATTGTGCCAAGGCCAGGGAATGAGAACCTTGGGCAGCTCAAAGATCGGAACTGTCAATAGGGAATCAATCTAGATAATGTGCAAAATGTGCCCAGGAGCTACATAAGAGAGACCTGAACACTAACACAAGGGATCTGCAAAACACTAATGTGATTTCAGCAGAGAATGGTGTGGGTTTCTGGGCAGTGCCTTAACATAGTGCCTTTTCCAGCATTTGGAGGTTCAGTTTTCACCTCTGACACTTGTCAACTACAAATCTTAGGCAACACAATTTCATGTTTATCACTGAGTGATCACTATGTAACCCCCAGAAAAAGAGCAACAGTATAATACAGGTCAAAACCAGCAGATTTTCTTCTTAATTCTTAAATTGGATCAATTGCTTTAATTCTAAGAATCTCATAGTATTCAAAATCTACTTCTAGTTGCACTTTGAATCAGGATAGTTCTGCATCTCATAACACATTTTTTGTTGTTGTGTTTTAATGACACAAAATCTCTTTATGTTGACCAGGCTCGCTTATACTTTGTGATCTTCATGCCTCAGTCTACTGAGTGTAACCCTCTTGGGATTACAGGCATGAGCCATTGTGATCTGCTGTTCACTCATCTAATTTCTTAGAGCCAATATACAATCGTCCACACATTCTGTGGGAGAGATCTTTGAGCAAGGCATCTCTGACTGAGTTTCATTGTCAAACACTTCAAAATAACCAGCATTTCTAAAGCTTATATGAACAGACTATTCATGCTTCAGACACAGTGATTTTTCTCCTCCCAACCTTCAGGTATCTAGCTGTCTCTAATCGAAGAGCTACCTTCCAAACACTAAAACTGAGACATATTAAGCTTCTCAATCCAATCACCTATTTTATACAGCATCATCATTATTCTATCTTCAATATGTACAGTGTAAAATATCTATAGGATTGAATAATATGCACCACATAAATGTGAAAAGAGAAAACAGAGAGGGAGGGACGTCTATATACTAATTTTGAGATATGTCAGTCAAAATTCAGAATGCAGCCTTTGAAGAGATTCTGACTAAAGAAATAAACTACTGAAGTCAAAGGCATGGGCCAACACCACAATTCTCTTGTATTTTACCTTAGCTCCACGTCTTCTCGACACCTGGATGTCTACAAAACCAGGCCGAACGGCTGTATCCTCTATTCCATTCACAGTGTTTCAGCCCTGCCACCTGCCCTTTTTTTTTTTAGTTAATAAATTTATTTGTTTGTTGCTTCAGGTTACATCCTTATCATATTGTCCTCTTTTCCCGCTTCCCAGCCCCACTTTCCCATGCTCTACCCCCTGACCCTTCCGTCTTGTTCCTCTGGGGTGGAGTGTCCCTGCCTAACAGTCTCTCCCCACAGATCAGGAGTCATATGAGGGCCAAGAGCCTCTTCATTCACCGGGGGACTGTACGAGGCAGTACTGCCAGTGAAAGGTGTCTCCTTGCTACTGGGGGAATACTAAAAAAAGACCAACAAACACACAAACCCACAAAAACAAAGAATATCAACAAAAAAAGAGAGGAAAAAGAAAAAAGAAAAAAAGGAGAAAGAAAAAGAAAAAAAATTTAAAAAAAGAAAGTTTATGTCCATGTTCCTTTTGGTGTGTTGGCTGTAGTACAGATATCCTGTACGATATAGCTAAAATCCTACTATAAGTGAGTAGATGCCACTGAGACGGGGGGAGCACCGTAGAGTTGGTGGTCTTCTTTATTCTGGAGTCATACGGAGCGGGGTGGTGAGGGTGCACATCCATGGTCCCACCATTCAAGAAGAGTACACCCTTGGTCCCAGCACACTGAAGACAGAAACGGGCAGATCTCGGAGCTCAGGGTCAGCCTGATGCAGGGTAAACTCTAAATAGAGAAAGACTTCTATCCAGGAGTGGAGGAACACATCTTTGATCCTTTCAGATGGGAACCACAGGTCTCTGATCCCAATAATTAGAGTTCAGAGACACACACATGGGATTTGGAGGGACCTAGGTTTGGAGGCTACTTACAAAAGGCCTTCTCGATGCAGGCAGATTGTCCTTTGGGATCTCAAAATATATACACTGGAGCTGGTTTAGCTCCAAGGTGACAGAATGATTTCTTCTTTAAACCGGATTGAAAGATAATGCTTTGTATGTTGTCGGAAGGCCAAATTTGCTTCAGGAGAAGTATTACCTAGCCCCCCCCCCCAAAAAAAAGAGGGTAATTATCCCAGGGTTGGGATTGGGGCAGGGCTCTGTTCTTATCTTTCCAGGAGAATCGAAGCGCCCATTGGGGAGCCCGGGGACAGCTGGACAGTGGAAACCTCAGCAGAGAGCAAAATCAGGCACCAAGGAGGATGAGTGACCCAGTTGATTCAGCCTGGCAGACTTCCTCAATAGCTGTCTCCATCGGGGGCCTGCAACCACCACAGCAATCCAGTGTCACTGGGACCATTCAGCTCTACACAATGCCCTGGCCGGAACCTCAGTGAAGCCTGCAAGATCAGCTTCTGCCTACAAATTCCTTAGGTCATCTAAACAGCTGAGAACAGAAGGACTGAACATAAAAGGATTGTACTAACATCTTTAACCATTTTTCCATTTTGGTTCGGGCCCCAAACAGGTTTACTACGACTCAAATCAGCAGGAAGTCATTTTAAGAGAGCGATGTCCCATACCCAGAGGGTGGAGAGGGTGTTTCTCCGCTCTCCCCTTTTTTGGTTATTTGAAGGACAACTGAAAACTCTGTTGTTTAGGGGAAGAGATTACAAGTTGTTAAATGGTCCTGTTTAATGGGTTTTGGAGGTTAGACCCAGGGACTTCCTACTTTTCCTTTTCTGTATCCTTCTTCCTCTCCTATGTAGGAGTACATGGACTTGAGAAAAATGAGACATAGACATAGCACAGGAAGGTCCAAGAAGAAGGGACAGATTATTGAATATGCCCTTATACCTTTGTATATTGATACAAAATTAGTAGTATATTTGGCTAAAGGGGTATTGGCCATTGTTTATTGTGCAAAAATAAGATTGTATTGGACTACATCGGTATTGATCTTTGTATATTGATACAAAATTAAGATTATAGTTGGCCACAATGGTATTGACCCTTGCATATGGACGTAATATTAAGATTGTATTGGGCTACATAGGCATTGATCTTTGTATATTGATACAAAATTAAGAGTATATTTGGCCACATTGGAATTGATCTTTGTATATTGATACAAAATTAAAGGTAACGCTTCCTAATGGTATCATACCTAGAGATACTTAAAAATAAAATGTGAAGCTCTGGCCTCTTGATACCAACTGTCTAAAACTGTTTAGGATAGTTAAGTAAAACAAACTCCTAGTCATGCAAACATGTCACTTTGTTAGCTACTATGACAGTCTATCACAGATATTCTCTAAACTACTCAGTAATCAAGTTGTTAAGAGACAAGCAACATTTGCTTATCTAAATACAAGAGATGGATAGGGCATCTTCAAAAACCCCAACAGATCTGCAGAATATGGCATTCAAAGATGTTATCTTAAATTAAGATTTTCTTTTTTTTTTGATATCGATACATATCAGCTCCTGACTGCACCCCCTATTCTACTCCAAGTAGAAGATAAGCATCGAAGAATCTCCAGTGTGAGATGGTTGAATTAGTGGCAAGCCTATCTCTTGGCATGAAAAAACTCCTTGCTCCAACTGCAGACAGACTGCTGTCCAAAAAGGACAAAACTTGGTAGCAGGGAAGTCGACAGCCTAGCTCTGCCAAGACAGGGTAGGTAAGTCCTTCATAATCCCTGCTCTACAACAAATGTCTGTCAGAGAAACAGGACCCAAAGGCTGAAGACTGATGCAGGAATGTATGGAGAGAAAATGGGAACTGTCCAGGCAATCACTGGTATGTCATTTCTTAGTTTTGGAAGCTGCAGGCCCTGCACTTCCTATATAAGCAGATATATTTATCCCTCTCAGGTCTCTGAGGTGGTTGAAGAATAGACAGCTAGAGTCTCATAGTTAAATTTTGAGTTGTTTAGGAATCAAGAGGGCGCTCTAGATCTAAGAAGATGGTTATAATAGTGATGCAAGTTAGTATGAAAGCTGAGTCAGTTATAGAACTTTAAACTCATGGGGATGGTTAGGAGGTAGAAGGTTAAAATCAGGGGCCAAATATGTATAAACTGGACATTGGGAAGGTATACTGGGCCATTTAACTCTCATAAATGTGGCATATTTATTTCTGTTGTTTTGTATAATATTTACTGTTATAAGAGAAGGAACCATCTGTTGGACTGAAAGGGGAAGCTATTGGGGGGAAGAGGATGGAAGGTTGGGATAGGAAGGGGGAATAGGGAAGGGTTTGTGACTGAGATGTAACTTGAAGAAAAAAAATAAAGTATTTAATAAAAAAAAGAAATAAACTACTAAAAACAGACAGTCAAAGAATCTCACAATCATGAAAATTTGAATCCTAAGCATTTATTTGATAATATTAACAAGTGATCAGTTCAAGGGAGATAAGAATGATATTACTAGGTTTTAAACTTCTGAAGTATCAAATTATTTATAAACTGAATATTATTGTATAACACACAATTGTAGGACCTGGGTAGGATCAGAGAAAAGCATTTGAATGGGTCATCTTCAGAACACCTAGTGGTAAGGAGGATTACAAGTTACTAAAATATTCTGGAATAAAATGTTTAAACTGTCCAAAAAATGTACCTTAAAAATGAATTGTGTATTTATTCAAAACACACTGGACCAACTCCACTGAAAACATGAGATTACTGAGACTTCTGAAATAATATAGGTACATTTTTAGGAGTCTGGACGGGATATTCATAGAATTTAGGGCCTAACAGTGGCTAAGTCCTTCATACTGAATGCTTAATATGTACTAACAATTGCTATAAGCCTTTTATATAATTTATGCACAAGTAAAAGAAATTAGATAAATAAAATGGTCACAACTTGTTAGCCTAATCTCACCGACAGAGCAGTCAAGTATCTGTTTCTCCCAGAATCCCTCATGTTTGGTGACCCTTCAAGGCCCCATCATGAGCACTATCTTCTCTAGTTCTGAGAATTGTCACTGTGGCCTAATTTCACCTGAAGTGAGGGGTGGTTTTGTTTTTTCCATGATGAATTTATTACGAAGAATGCTCACTCAAACTTTCAGAACATGACCATAAAATCAGTAGTCTTTCTAGTTTAAATTCTGTGTGTGTGTGTGTGTGTGTGTGTTTCAAGGAACCTAAATAACTTTCCTGAAGTCACAGATCTTCCTACAGGTTCAATGTCCTGTGGCTCTCTAGCTGAAGAGCTTGTCGATGTGTCGATGTACAACTTGTCTTTTTTATGTTTAATTATTACTTCAATTTACATCTCCATCGTAGTGCCCTCTTTCCACCCCTCCCAGTTCCACCCTCCAAACTTCTCCTCCCTCTCCCACCCATCCTACTCCTCCAATGTGGAGTGTACAACTTGAGTCTTGTACCCAGGCCTTGTGATTATTTAGATTTTGGCAGGGGCCTGAGAATTTTTATCTTAACAAGTTCCCAAGGGATAGTATACTTGTCACCACCATCTTACCTTAAATTTGACTGCTTCTCAGAATGAGCCCACTCCTCCAGAAAACCATCCTTCAAATATTTTTATTATCAATTTTAATGGTTAATATGGCATTAACAATACCTTATTCTAAAATGTAGAATGGATCAAACAAACAGGGCTGTATTTCTCAGGTACCTGTCCAAGACAAAATCAAATCTTCTCAAACTAGACCACCAGGGACTCCAGCTAAGGGAGCCTTGGACATCTCCAGCATGTGTCTTCAAGTTTATTTTGGCCACTTACATTCAGTCAACTAGATGGAAGAAAAAGTTGGGAAAACATTGAATAGGCATTCCCTACAGGTTAGGCCCCAAAAGGTAGGACACACATCTAGCTCTATCTAAGTAGAACTCCATGTCCACATGTGACTAAGTGAGAAATGTAGCATATGCTCCAGCCTTGTGCCCACTGATGAGGGAAGCAGAGTTTAATGAGTATTTTTCAGTCTTTCCCCTGATCTTCTCAATTGCAGGTAAATATCCTAAATTCTCCAGACAGTGAGTATTTATTTGTTCATTTGAGTCAGTCACTGACTGGGTCCTGGGTCTACAGCAGTGAGCACAGTCTAGTCTCCTGAAGCTTTTTATGTACCTAGGACTTTGCATTGAGTTCATAAATACAGTGATTTCAGAACAGAAAAGGCAATATAGTTTGTAATGGGCTTAGTGTCAGGTAGGTGTGGAGGTGACAAGGAAGGCATCCTATGGAAGAACATTTTTAAAATGTCTGGATTGCATTTGCATGGCTAAAGCTAGAGAAGAAGGAAGTTACAAGAATATTCTATGACAAGCATAAAGAAAGGAGTAATAGAAATCCCAATGAGACTGAACAAACAAAGAAACCAAGAGACCTTTGAAGGATTCAGGGTGGTATTGGGAAGAGAAAGAAAAATATGGTTCCTATTAGGAATTCTTAGGGTGACACTATGGGGTGAATGACACCAGAGTGGATGCTTTTATATAAGATATGATTACTTGGTGTGTCTCTCACAGTTTATAGTTTTGGCTAGGTGTCAGAAATAGAGAGCCAAAACACAAATGTGATCCAAGACCAAATGGAGACTGTAGTTTAACCAGTAATGTTTTAACAAGCAATAACCTAGTAATAATCTACAAAATCATATAGCATAATTTATTTTAATAAATATATAATATGAAAAACGTTAATTTGAGAGCATTGCATCATTAGGGAATCTACATACTTTAATCCTAAGAAAGACTCCCCTGTGAAGTTACTCACAAGTTTAGACATAAAAACAATGCCAAAGATCTTCTTAGTTTACAAAGGAGAGACAGACACACATGTCATATTTCAGGGGTGATTCAAGGCAGAATAGATATTTGATGTGTTCTGTTTGCTGTATATCTTTAGGGTAGGCCTATGATGTAACAAGGAAAAACTCTCTTCTAAAAGACTTTGTAATCATCAAGCTAACATACATGAAACAAAGAAAAATGTCCAAGATTTCACTTTAATTATTTTGTGATTTCAAACTGAAATCAATTATATCTTCTACCAATAGCCATCTATTATTGGCTATTGGTAGAAGGTATAATTGATCTTATGCCTCATAGGACCCAGAACCATCAATAATAAAAATGAATGCCTTCCTGGAGTAGGAATTCCCACACAGATTCTAGACACAGCCACCTATTTCAACCATCTACTAATCCACTAATCCACTAACCCACTAATCCATTGATCTACTTAGCTAGCATTCCTCTATTTGGCCCATCAGCCTATCATCACAATCTATTAAATGCCTTGTGAAATGCAGATACATTTCAGGATCATTTCCACATTTTCCTTCAGATGAACTCACTTTACTTCCATTCTAGAGCTATGAGAGCCCTATGAATAAAAAGCAAAGTTAGCCATTAAGGTTAAGCAACTGAGAAAACAAGACATGTTTCTCCAAAGTCGACTGCCAGTATTGCTAAAACTTTCTTATCACAAATACCTGGGTATGTTCACAGAAGACACAGAGCTGGAAGCAATAACATCTTGAACTCCCATGTGAACTGTCTCTACCTGCTTCCCCATCTGTATCAACACAGAGATGGGCTGAAAGATCAGTCAATATATTCCATTTATTCAATCAGCCAACATTCCTGGGAATATACAGACAGATGTGAACAGTCAATTTGACTATAAGAGCAGAATGTCAAGACTCTTCCTCTTGAGGGATTCATTTAGCATGGAGAATAAAACCAAAATGACATTTATCTGGAAAATGCTAAATCTAGACACAAAGTAGAAAGTCTTCAGTCCTTTAAAAGAGTGTTCTCATGAGAAATAAATCTAAGGTCTTAATCAAGAGGTGTGAGCCTGAAAGAGAGTAGGTAGGGCATAGGGGGTTAGGGCAATGGTGTAAAATAACAAGGATCTCTAAGACTGGTACGCTGGAGTGGATTGGGAATGGAGAGACATTCAGGAGACACAGCTGAAAAAAAAAGTTATGGTAATATGAGCTCACCAAAACTGTGGCAGCAGTCACAGGGCTCAAGTTTGATATCCCAGCCCTGAGAATAGAGAAGTAGACATGGCATCCCTAACCAACATGCTATCTCCAACTGATAACCACTTGCAAAGGAAAACTTAGTTTCCTTCTCCAATGGAGTCTCACTGGCTACATAAACCACACTTAAGGATAGGCCCCATCCCCAACATTAGATAGCCAACACAAAATGAACTCATGGTGTTTTTTTCAGTTTCTTTCTTTTTTTTTTGTCTCATAGTAATTTGGACTTTTAAATTTGGTATTACTTATCTTTTATATTATTATTTTCATTTTTGTTTGTTTTTATGAGTTTGTTCTAGAATGTGTGTGCACATCTGTATGTAAATATACCTCTGCTTTCCCCCTTTTTTATAATTCTGGTTTGTTTTATTTTCCTGTTTGTTTTCTAAAGAGAGAGAGAAAGAACACATGGATTTGGATGTGTAGGGAGGATCAGGAAATAGCAGAGGGAAAACTGTAATTGGAATATATTGTAAGAATTTTCAATTAAATAAATAACAAGCAAGTATTTTGTAGGAATGAAGCTTAGAATGAGCTTTGGAGAAAGAAATCTAGATTTCCAATCACAAAATCTTATTTTCCTCAATGGAAAAAAATGAATGATGCCTGATCACCTGGAATGGGTGATCAAACAACCTGGTGAGCCTTTCCTAGTCTACTAGGAGCCAGCCTCCATCTGAATCCCACAAACATCCTGATCTTTGTCTCTCAATGAATAGAATACATCCCTATGAAAAAGAACCCGTGTGTTTTGTATTCTCCACTTACAGAATACATCCTTATGCTTATCATAGATTCTTCCTCTAGACCATAAATGATATGGTCTCACTTTACATTCTTTATCTGTTGTGAATCATCTCCCAGCAAGTAGTGAAGCTTGGAGTACAGGGTGGGAAGGTAGTGGGGTGGGAGTGTTTCCAACAATATTGAATGGGACCTAGAGGAGAAAATAAGCACTTGTTGACATACTCCCATCTTTCTGAAGTTACTTTAGTTAAAATGTGTGAAGAGCTAAAGGAGACTCCAGCCTTTCTGTCACCTATATAGAATGGAAAAACAAGGGAGCCAATATTCCTTCCATTGTACATACTGTACCCTGACCTCATATTTGCCTCCCACATGTTCAGTGGACCCTGTTTTCTGCCTCTTCTTAGCTTTTCCCCTTTAATGTAGCAAGCACATAGCCTGGATCTAGCACCTTATGCATAATTTGAAAAAATATCAGTGGAGTGAATAAAAATATCATGAAATCTTTTGAAATTTAGTAATGTAGCAATGGGAGGAAGTCTGATGTTAATAATGACAGACCTCTGGGTCTTGTCACTGAAACCCACAACTGTGGATGGTTAAGAGTTGGATTTATTTCTATATTGTTGTCTATGGGGTTTTTCTCTAATAATGTCCCCAGCTAAAAGTCAACTTGGGTTTTTCGTTTGCTTGTTTTGTGTTTTCTTTTGTTATGTTTTATTTTATTTGTTCTTCCTCTATAGTCTTGTGATCTACATATCATAAATTGATTGTTTCCATTCTCTCATGGTATGCTGTGAGAATTGGCTAACCATAAAATGTTTCTTGGTTTGTTCTGGGAACTGACTTATTACAACATGTATTTTATCCATGATCATAAAAATAACTGCAAGTTCTGCTATTGTAATCACTTGCTCATTTGCTATAAGAAGCGTTTAGTCTGTCCCACTTCTTTCTCCTGGTAAGGGAGATTGTAACTTTGGCGCAGCCATAAATAAAATGTTTACCTTGCCACATTTTGATAGTTGCTCCTGTTTTTCAACACCATAATACTGGCCACACTTGAACATCTTGAAACTCTGCCTGTATTTTTACTTTTTAACCAGGACTTCTTCTTCTATCAACACCTTTCTGTAGTAATCATCAAGGGGAACCAAAGAATGGACAGAAGGACTGAAGCATGATTTTCAACTGTCTCCATAAAAAACCCTGCCAGAGATTCTTAACTGCTATCTGCAGGCAAGTCTCTGTTTTTGAGAGAGAGAGGGTGGTCCAATGTACTAGAGCACCAAACACATTTAGCTTTGAATTCTTTATGTGTGTATGAAAGTATCCATTTCACTGGATGCTGTGGAGACATAATTTAATGGTTGAAAAGTTTATAAACAAAAAGTATATCATGTACTACAGTTGTTCTCCTTTGGCATTGTTTGGGTCTGTATAAATTAAGCACAAGGAGAAACATTTTGAAATCTATACTTATACATGTGTGTTGCTATTTAGGGGGATTGGTTACAAGTTGTTAAATGGTCTTGTTAAATAAGGTTTTGGAAGTTAGACCCAGAGATTTCTCTCTTTTTCTTTTCTCTATCCTTCTTTCTCTCCTATGGAGGAGGAAAAAGACTTCAAAAAGTGGGATATAGATATAATATAGGGATGATAAAGAAAAAGGGATAGATTATTGAATATGCTCTTATATCTTTGTATATTGATGCAAAATTAAGATTATATTTGGCTACATCAGTATTGATCTTTGTATATTGATACAATATTAAGGTATTGTACCTATGTAACATTTAAAAACATAATGTGAAGTTGTTTATAACAATTAGAAATGCAAACTAATAGTCATACAAACATGCCATCTTGCTAGGTACTAGCATAGTTTGTCACAGTTGTTTTCTAAGTTAGTCAGAAATCAAGTTGCTAAGAGACAAGCAACATTTGCTTATCCAAATATATGAAAAAAACCTCAAGAGATCTGTAGAATATGGCACTCAAAGAGATTTTCTTAAGAATTTTTGATATTCTAATTATTGGGATCAAAGACCTGTGGTTCCCATCTGAAGGGATTAAAGATGTGCTCCACCACTCCTGGATCGAAGTTTTTCTCTATTTAGAGTTTGTTTTGTATCAGGCTGACATTGAGCTCTGAGATCTGCCTGTTTCTGTCTCTAGTGTGTTGGGGTTAAGGGTGTACTCTTCGTGAATGATGGGATTAAGGGTGTGCATCCTCACCACCCTGTTCCATGTAACTCTAGAATTTATAAGACAACTAACTCTATAGTGCTCCTCCCGTCTCTGCTGAAGTAAAAGGCATGGGCTAACACCACACATTTCATGTATTTTACCTTAGCTCTAAGTTTTTTTGACTCTTGGAGGTTTATAAAACCAGGTTGAATGGCTGTAACCTTTATTTTATTTACAGTGTTTTAAAATTGTTACCTGCTTTTTTTTAATTAATAAATTTATTTGTTTGTTGCTTCAGGTTACATCTCTATCATATTGTCATCTTTCCCCACTTCCCAGCCCCACCCTCCCATCCTCTACCCCCTAATTCTTCCCTCTTGTTCCTCTGGGGTGGAGTGTCCCTACATAACAGTCCCTTGCCACAGTTCAGGAGTCGTATGAGGGCCAAGAGCCTCTTCATACACTGGGGGCCTACGAGGCAGTACCACCAGTGAAAAGCGTCTCATTGCTAGGGAGGGAAAACTAAAAAAAGACCAACAAATACACAAACCCACAAAAACAAAGAACAACAACAAAAAAAGAAAGAAAAAAGAAAAAAATCTATGTCCATGTTCCTTTTGGTGTGCTGGTTGTAGTACAGATATCCTGCACTATAGAGCTAAAATCCTACTATAAGTGAATAGATGCCATGTGCATCCTTCTGAGTCTGGGTTAGCTCACTCAGGATGAGCTTCTCTAGTTCCATCCATTTGGTTGAAAATTGCATAATTTCATTGTTTCTGATAGCTGAGTAATATTCCATTGTATAGATGTACCACAATTTTTTTAATCCATTCTTCAGTTGAGGGACATCTGGGTTGTTTCCAGTTTCTAGCTATTACAAATAAGGCTGCTATGAACATAGATGAGGAGACTTCCTTATGACTCCATGAGGAGTCCTTTGGGTGTATACCCAGAAGTGGTATGGCTGGATCCTGAGGCAAAGCTATCCCAAGATTTCTAAGATATCGCCATACTGACCCCCATAGTGGTTGCACAAACCTGAACTCCCACCAGCAATGGAGGAGGGTGTCCCTTTCTCCACACCCTCACCAGCATGTGCTGTCATTTGAGCTCTTTATCTTAGCCATTCTGACAGGTGTTAGGTGGAATCTCAGAGTCATCTTGAGTTGCATTTCTCTGATGATTAAGGATGTTGAGCATTTCTTCAGGTGTCTCTCGGCCATTAGGGATTCCTCCTTTGTGAATTCTCTGTTTAGCTCCGTCTCCCATTTTTTGATTGGATTACTTGGTTTCTTGGCATTTTGTTTCTTGAGTTCTTTGTAGATTTTGGACATAGGATTTGGAAGGACTTAAGTTTAAAAGCTACTTACAAAAGGCCTACTCAATACAAACAAATTGTCCTTTGAGATCTCAAAATATATACACTAAGGCTTTTTTAGCTCCAAAATAACAAAATAATTTCTTCTTTAATCCAGATTGAAAGATAATACTTTACATATTGTCAAAAACCAAATTTGCTTCAGGAGAAATATTACCTGACCCCCCTCCCCCCCAAAAAAGAGTAATTGTCCCAGAGTTAGGATTAGGGCAGGGCTCTCTTCTTATCTTTCCAAGAGATTTAAAGCATCCATTCAAGGAATCCAGGGACAACTGGACAACGGAAACCTCAACAGAAAACAGAATCAGACACCAAAGAAGACGAGTGGCCCAGATGATTCATCCTTGCAGACTCCCTCAATAGCTGTTTCCATCAAAAGTCTACAACCACAACAACTCAAAATCGCGAAGATCGTTCAGCTCCACACACTGCCCCAGCCAGAACTTCAGTAAAGCCTGGAAGATCAGCTTCTGTCTACAAACTTCTTAGGACATCTAAACAGCTGAGCACAAAAGGACTGAACATAAAACGATTGTACTAACATTTTTAACCAATTTTCCTTTCTGGTTCGGGCCCCAAACAGGTTTACTATGACCCAAATCAGCAGGAAGTAATTTAAAGAGAGTGACGACTACCCATGCCCAGAGGGTGGGGAGGGCATTTCTCCCCCCCCCCCTTTTGGTTATTTGATGGATAACAGAAAACTTTGTTATTTAGGGGAAGAGACTACAAGCTGTTAAATGGTCTTGTTAAATGGGTTTTGGAGGTTAGACACAGGGACTTCCTTCTTTTTCTTTTCTGTATTCTTCTTTCTCTACTATGTAGGAGTGCACAGACTTGAGAAAAATAGGACATAGACATAGTATGGGAAGGACCAAGAAGAAGGGACAGATTATTGAATATGCCCTTATACCTTTGTATATTGATACAAAATTAGTATTATGTTTGGCTAAAGTGACATTGACCATTGTATATTGTGCAAAATCCATTGTATATTGTGCAAAATTAAGATTGTATAGGACTACATCGGTATTGATATTTGTATATTGACACAAATATAGATTATATTTGGCCACAATGTTATTGACCCTTGTATATTGACATAATATTAAGATTGTATTGGGCTACATAGGCATTGATCTTTGTATATTGATACAAAATTAAGAGTATATTTGGCCACATTGGAATTGATCTTTGTCTATTGATACAAAATTAAAGGTAATGCTTCTTAAAGGTATTGTACCTAGTGATACTTAAAAATGAAATGTGAAGCTCTGGCCTCTTGATACCAACCATCTTAAACCGTTTAGGATAGTTAAAAAATACAAACTCCTAGTCATGCAAGCGTGTCATTTTGTTAGCTACTATGACAGTCTATCACAGATATTCTCTAAGCTACTCAGAAATCAAGTTGTTAAGAGACAAGCAACATTTGCTTATCTAAATACAAGAGATAGATAGGGCATCTTCAAAAACCTCAAGAGATCTGCAGAATAAGGCATTCAAAGATGTTTTCTTAAATTAAGATTTTTTTGATATCGAGACATATCAGCTTCTGACAGCACCCCCATTCTACTCCAAGTAGAAGATGAGCATTGAAAAATCTCCAGTGGGAGATGGTTGAATTAGTGGCAAGCCTATCTCTTGGCATGAAAAACCCCTTGCTTCAACTGTAGACAGACTGCTGTCTAAAAAGGACAAAACTTGGTATCAGAGAAGTCGACAGCCTAACTCTGCCAAGACAGGGTAGGTAAGTCCTTCATAATTCCTGCTCTACAATCAATATCTGTCAGAGAAACAGAACCAAAATGCTGAAGATTGATACTGTAACGTATGGAGAGAAAACAGGAACTGTTCAGGCAGCCATTGATGTCATTTCTTAGTTTTGGATGATGCAGGCCCTGCACTTCCTACAGAATCAGATATATTTATCCCTCTCAGGTCTCTGAGGTGGTTGAAGAATAGATAGCTAGAGTCTCATAGTTAAATTTTGAGTTGTTTAGGAATCAAGAGGGTGTTCTGGATCTAAGAAGATGTTTTTAAAATTGTGATGCAAGTTAGTATGAAAGCTGAGTCAGATATAGAACTTTAAACTCATGGAGATGGTTAGATGGTAGAATGTTAAAATCAGGGACCAAATATGTATGAACTGGACATTGGGAATGTATGCTGGGCCATTTAACTCTCATAAATGTGGCGTATTTATTTCTGTTGTTTTGTATAGTATTTACTGTTATAAGAGAAGGAACCATTTGTTGGACTGAAAGGGGGAGCTGTTGGAGGGAAGAGGGTGGAAGGGTGGGACAGGAAGGGGGAGTAGGGAAGGGATTGTGACTGAGATGTAACTTGAAGAAATAAAAAAATAAAGTATAAAAAAGAAGAATTTTTGATATTGAGACATGTCAGCTCCTGACAGTACCCCAGATTCTACTCAAAGTAGATGATGAGCATTGAAGAATCTCCATTTGGAGATGGTTGCATTAGTGGAAAGCTTGTCACTGGGCAAGAAAAATCCCTTGCTTCAACTGTAGACAGAATGCTTCCCAAAAAGGACAAAACTTGGAAGCAGGTAAGTCGACAGCCTAGCTCTGCCAAGACAGGGTAGGCAAGTCCTTCATAATTCCTTTCAGAGATACTGGGCCAAGAGGCTGAAGATAGATGCTCCAATGTATTGAGAGAAATTGGTGACTGTCCAGGCAGCCTGTTTTCTGTTATTTCTTAGTTTTGGAAGGTGCTGGCTTTGCACTTCTTGTATCAACAGATATATTTATCCTTCCCAGGTCTCCGATGTGGTTGAAGACTAGATAGTTATAGTCTCACAGTTAAATTTTAAGTTATTTAGGAATTAAAAGGATATTCTAGGTCTAAGAAGATGTGTTTATGTTGTGGATGCAAGTTAGGATGGAAAACGAGTTAGGTATAGAACTTTAAACTTACTGAGATAGATAGAAAATACAATATTAATATCAGTTTCCAAATATGTATGGGTTGGACATTGGGAATGTATATTATACCTTATAATTTTCATAATTGTAGCCTAATCATTCTTATTGTTTTGCACTGTATTTATTTTTATAAGAAAAAGAGCCTTTTATTGTAATAAAATGTGGAGCTGTTGGGGGAAGATATATCTTAAATTTAAAAAAAAAAGCAGATGGGAGGGTGAGGAGGAAGAGAGTAGGAGGGTGGGACCAGGAGGGAGAGGAGAGAGGGCACTATGATTGAGATGTTACTTGAAGAAATAAATATAATAATAATAATAATAATAATAATAATAATAATAATAATAATAAACAAGTCAAAATAAATTTAAAATCTTGAACTTTTGACTACAGTCATGGACCATATATTGGAATGTTTTATCAGAGTTAGACTAAAAACATATTGGCATTCCAACAGTAGCATAGCAATGGGAAGAAATCTGAAGCATTTTTATTTACATTTGCCAACCTTAAGATACTTTCTTAGGCCCTAAAATATTTTCTTAGGTCCTCACAAATCAAACTTTTTGTATCCTCAGGCCTTACATAAACTTTATATCATTTTCTATCTAATTATTTACCATGAGACACAGGTGAGATTTCTGGAAGCAGTCAATGTGGGAAAAAGTTACTTCTCTTTTAACATGAAGCCTGAGAGCAAGGCAATGTGTTTTAATTAGCTAATGAATTAACATGAACTAACTGTGTCTGGGCCTAGCAGTAACAGCTCTAGGAGAATGAAGCTTGAGTCTTGATTTTTACATGTGAAGAGGACTGAGAAGGCATCTGAAGCTGTGGTTTCTGCTGTTAAACTTATAAATCTTTCATTAGTCTGATAAATCTTCAAACCTATGAAGGATCTGAGAACTATAAATGTTACCTGAGTAATCAGGAAGTGCAGATCAAGCACCTTCTGAGTCCATAAAGAATGAGAGAGTCTTTGGAGATACCTAGACAGGCACCCACTGTTGTTCTGCATCAGTGGGGAATCCATCTTTGGTCACATGTACCAGAAGATCTGACTAACAAACTTTTTGTGAGGCAGAAATTAAAAAAGACTGGCTTACCTTGCCTTGGCAAAGACTGGCAGTAAACTTCTCATTGTCCAGTCCATCCACTTTGGACAGTATGTTGTCTGCAGTCGAGGCAAAGGCAGTCTGTAGCCCACTGGGCAACTTTGCCACACTTAAAGCAACTTTCAAGTGGAGATTCTTCTGTGCCCATTAACTTCTTTGGAGGAGACTAGGAATGCTGTCATGACCTGGCATGTCTATCATGAAAAGCCTTTTCATTAAATATTTAAATGCCATGTTCTGTAGATCCCTGATGTGTCCAAGGACCAGCACATCTATCTAAAGTAGACCTGGATAGACAAACTTTAGTTACTTGTTTCTAGTTAGTTGCTTTTTGTTTAAGTGTGAAAGCATGCATAGGAGCCTAGATAGAGTTTAATCTTGTAACTAACTGCTTCAATTCCTGGCATGATTACAAATAAGGTGACGATTAGCTTGCATTTCTTAATAACCATTAAAGACCAGGATTTTAGGTTTTATTCATTTTAGCTTTAGAGTCCTAAAAAACAAAATTCTGAATTATAATTCTTATAGCATCAAAATAAAACTTTTTAATCCATAAACATAGTTCATAAAGAGATTGAGAATTTCTGATCTGTCTATGGCATATCATTATAGAGAATGAACATTTCCTGTATGATTTAGTTTATAAAGTCTATAAGTTTATAAAGTCTTGAAAGAATCTAACACTTTATTAGGAGTTAAGAACATTTGTAAAAACAAGACTAGACATATTTTAAGGCAGTGATTTTTAACCTTTTTAAAAGGTTCTTCTGAGTGAAGACACAGAGCATAACCATAATTTTAGAAAGAAAAACCAAGTTTTATCAGCAGTGTGAACAATTCAGTTCAATGTCTCTAGAATTAATATATCCAACTTAAAAATATCTATTCCTCGCCAAATCACAAGGAAGTTTCTTCATCTATGTTTATAGCAGCTTTATTTGTAACAGCTAGACACTGGAAACAACCCAGATATCCCTCAATCAAGGAATGGATTAAAAAAAACTGTGGTACATCTACACAATGGAATACTACTCAGCCATCAGAAACAACAACATAATGCAATTTGCAGCCAAATGGATGGAACTAGAGAAGCTCATCCTGAGTGAGCTAACCCAGACTCAGAAGGATGCACATGGCATCTATTCACTTACAATCGGATTTTAGCCATATAGTACAGGATAAATATACTACAACCAATGCACCAAAGGGAACAGTAACATAGACATTGTTTCCTGTCAATGAGACACTTTTTCCTAGTGGTGCTGCCTTGTAGGCCCCCAGTGTATGAGGAGGCTCTTGGCCCTCATATGACTGCTGAAATGTGGTGGTGCTGAAAATAGTGCTGAAAAAGGACACTGTGCTGGTAGAAGAGTGAAGCTTCACCCAAGGGAAAAGGTCCATGATGGAGTCAGTCACCATTTGGTGGGTGTTGGCTGCAGAAGCCCACAGATCATGGAAGCAGGAAGGAAACCATGATTTAAATGAGTCACGGGACCAATGTTATGATATGAATTAAGGTGGTAGGTTATCAGGCTGGCCTGTGATGAGGTACCCCTGAAGAATCATGCACACAACAGGTATGGTATAAAGGGAAGTTTATTAAGAATTAAGGAGATTAAGGGAGTTAAGGGAAGAGAACAGGGAGGAAGAGTCATGGGGAAGCTAGAACAGAGAGGGGGTCAGTGAAAGAGGGCATGAGGACAGAGCAGAGCAAATCAAAAGAGGAAAAAAACAGACAATAACAATAAAATAACAGGCGTCAATAAACACTGAGCACTGATAACTCTCAACATCAGTGGTCCCAATCCCCCCCCAAAAAAAAGACAGAGACTAACAGAAAGGAATAAAGAATAGTACATATGATTTTGCTGCATCCAAGAAACACACCTTAACAATAAGGATAGATATCAAGGGGAAAGGATAGAAAAAGGTATTTCAAGAAAATGGACCTAAGAAGAAAGCTGGTATAGCCATTTTTTAAATGTTTATTTATTACTTCAGGTTACATCTCCATCACAGTCCCCTCTCTCCACCCCTCCCGGTCCCACCCTATCCCTCCCTCC
This sequence comes from Lophiomys imhausi, assembly GCA_907164525.1. NCBI lineage: Eukaryota > Metazoa > Chordata > Mammalia > Rodentia > Muridae > Lophiomys > Lophiomys imhausi. The sequence goes on from CAJQZJ010030978.1 coordinate 31,294, forward strand.
CACCTACCCTATTCCTGTGGAGTGGGTTGCTCCTTAAGGCCCACCTTAACAGGTGGCCTGCTTTGTCCTCGGGAAAAAGCCCTGGATCAATGGTGGCCTACACCAACTGTAACCTAAACTCTGTTAACTAATATAAGTTGTTATATTAGGCCAGTACAACTGCAGGCTGGTAGAATTGCTTGGCAGGAGATTCCCCAGAGCTCTGGATTGCTTGGACTGACACCACGGTCCTTTCCCCCATAATTAAATACACCAAGACCTTTTAATGTTTCAATGCTTAGCCCTTAGTTGGGAAGACTCTCAATTAGCTAATATAAGTTAACCTGGACCAACTAATCCCAAACTACCATGTGCCTGTTATTAACTTCCAGAGTTCTCAAACACATCTATCTGCTTCCATGTCTCCCAGTGGAAAGAGCAATTCCTCTATGTAAAATGCAGGATTCCTGTTTTAATTTCAGGAAGTCCCACCTTCCTATTCTCTTTATGTCTAGCTAATTGGCCATCAGTGACTTTTATTAACCAATCAAGAGAATGCCTCAGAAGGGGCAGTAACCAGATCTCAGCTTGAAATCAGCCTATCAGAAGCAATGTTATTAGACCTTCCCCAACAGATGTTCTTGTAGTTTGGTGAGGAATCTTCTGGATATATTCCCAGAAGTGGTATGGCTGGGTCTCGAGGTAGAACTATTCCAAGTTTTCTAAGGTATCAACAGGCTGATTTCCATAGTGGTTGTACAAGTTTGCACTCCCACCAGCAATGGAGGAGGGTTCCCCTTTCTTCACAACCTCACCAGCATGTACTGTCATTTAAGTTTTTGATCTTAGCCATTCTGACAGGTGTGAAATAGAATCTGAGAGTCAACTGGAGTTGCATTTCTCTGATGATTAAGGATGTTGAGCATTTCTTCAAGTGTCTCTAGGCCATTTGGAATTCCTCCTTTGTGAATTCACAGTTTAGCTCCATCCCCCATTTTTTGATTGGATTATTTGGTTTATTGGTGTTTAATTTCTTGAGTTTTTATAAATTTTGGATAATAGCCCTCTGTCGGATATGGAGCTGGTAAAGATCTTTTCCCAGTTTCTAGGTTGCAATTCTGTTTGAATGACAGTTTCCATTGCCTTACAGAAGTTTTTCAGTTTCATGAGGTATAGCCATATTAATATCTGACAAAATAGACTTCAAACCAAAACTAATCAGATGAAACAGAAATGATAATTATATTCTCATCAGTGGAAAAATGCACAGAGAAGCTATTCCAACTCTTAACATTTAAACCCCAAAACAAGAGCACCCAAGTTTGTAACAGAAATACTTCTACAATTTAAATCACATATTGATGATCACACAGTAATAATAGGTGACTTTAATACACAACTCTCACTATTAGATCAACCAAACAAAAATGAAACAGAGAAATGCTGGAGTTAACAGATGTCATAAATCCAAATGGAACTAACAAATGTCACAAAATATTTCACCTAAACATAAAAGAATATACTTTCTTCTCTGCCACTCATGGAACTGTCTCCAAACTTACCTACATATTTGAACACAACACAAGTCTTAATAGATACAAGAAAATTGAAATAACTACCTGCATCCTATCAGACCACCATGGATTAAAGCTGGACAATAACAACAGAAAGCCTACAAACTTATGAAAACTGAGACAAAATAGAAATAAAGAAAGAAATTTAAGCCTTTCTAGAATTTAATGAAAATAAATGCACAACATATCCAAACTTATGGGATACAATAAAGGCTCTTCTGAGAGGCAAGTTTGAAGCACTAAGTGCCTACATTAAAAAATAAATGAATAAAAATACAAATAGAAATATTGCCAGTACACCCAAAAGCTCCAGAAGGGAAAGAAGAAATAGCAGCCAAAGGCATAAGCAGCAAGAACTAATCAAACTGAGGCTTGAAATCAATAAAATAGTAACTACAACAACAAAAACCAATACAAAGAATTAATGAAACAAAGAGTTAGTTCTTTGAGAAAATAAGTAAGATGGACAAATATTTATCCAAATTAACTAAAAGGTAGAGATACAAGATCGAAATTAACAAAATTAGAAATGAAAGGGGAAACATAATAAACACTAAGAAAATCCAGAGAATCATAAGGACATACTTTAAAAACCTATATTCCACAAAATTGGAAAATTGTTAATCATACCAGGTGAGAATAAGACCACTATCATAATTTTGAATGAAACATGAAGCAAAACTTAATTAAATAGTAGTTAGGATGATAGACTTTGGCAAGGCTCATTCTGGGGCTCCCAAAAAAATGGCCACAAACTACATTGGCCAGGCACTTATAAAGGCAAACCCAAAAGGCTACATATTTCCAACTTTTGTTCAATGGGACCAAGCATACATCCTGATATACTACTTCCTGCCAATTGTTCCTCTTACCTACATGTGATCAAGGAAATCCCGTGCATTTGAGCCAACCAAATTTACTTAGGTAAGTGAAAACAGCTTGTTATCTTATATGAAAAAATAGCCTCTAGCATCTGATGAAGTATAAGAAGGAACCAAACTGAAGGCATTTTGAATAAAACTTCTGTTTTGAATAGGGGTCAAATAAAATTTAAGTTCCCAAGAACCCTGGGTAACTGACATCTGCTTTGCATAAAGAGACATGTAAATGGGTTACTGACATCCTGGTAGGCAATGAATACTAGACAAGTCACCCCAGCATGGTTGAATAACCCAACCAATGGAAACAGGAGAAGTGTACCACAAAGATGTATTCCTAAGGAAGCCTCCAATCCCTAAATCCTGATTGGTGGTATAATTTGCACAGATGTTTGTGGGTTTCAGTCTTAAAAACTCTGTAGTATTCTTGTTCAGGGTCACAATTCAGTTCCTGAGTCTATTCTGTGGCCCTGATTGGTGAGGAGCAGCTTGAGTGGATTAATCTTTGTCATCTGCTTTAATACTTACTGAGATAAATGTTCGAATACACAGTCAGCTCTTAAGTCTGTGTTGTTGCTGACTGGCCCGTTTTTGCTGCTGAGTAATTCAAATAGAAATTTTGCTTTGCTGGACTGCTTTGTGACTGCTTGGGTCGTTTTGGATCTCAGACCCCAACAGAAGTGTCAGTCCTTGGGCAAAGGGCTTACTGGTTAGAGGAACTTTGTTTTATGGATCTCTTAAGCACAATAATTAAAACTTGAAACATAACTTTGGCTCTCACAAAATCTAAAAGAAATGGATAATATTCTTGAATATATAATACTTACAAAAAATAAATCAATATCAGAGAAGCAATTTAAAGAGACCTATTACTCCTAGTGGAATAGAAGCAGAAAAAAAAAAATCTCCTATGTAAAAAAGCCCAGGGACATAGTTTTGGCACAGAATTTTACCATACTTTCAAAGAAGAATTAATTCTAATACTCCTCAAATTATCTCAAAAAATAGAAACAGAAGGAATATTGTTCAATTCATTTTGTGAGTCCATGGTTACCTTGATACCCAAATCCCACAAGGACTCCCCTAAAAAAGAATATTGTAGACTAATTTACTTTATGAACAAAAGAGCAAATTTTTTCAAGAAAATACTTGCAAACTAAATCCAAGAACACATCAAGAAGATCATCCACCATGATCAAGTAGGCTTCATCCCAGAGATTCAGGGATGATTCAACATATGTAAATCAATAAATGTAATCCACCATATAAACAGACTGAGAGACAAAAGACACATGCTGGTCACATTAGATGCAAAAAAAAAAATCATTGATTAAATCAAACAATTCTTTTTGATAAAAATCCTGAAGAGACTAGGGATAAAAGAGACATACCTCAATATAATAGAGGTGATTTAACATAGTCCAACAGCCAACATCAACCTCAATGGATAGAAGCTCAAAGTAAATGTTCTTTACTTAAAATAAAGAACATTTGCCAGGCGGTGGTGGCGCACGCCTTTAATCCCAGCACTTGGGAGGCAGAGGCAGTCGGATCTTTGCGAGTTCGAGGCCAGCATGGTCTACAAAGTGAGTCCAGGACAGTCAGGGCTACACAGAGAAACCCTGTCTCGAAAAACCAAAAAAAAAAAAAAAAGAACATGCCCCTAGATGCATTGCAGATGTGGCTGTTGTGTCACATGTGCATCAGTAGGTGGCAGAGAGGAGAGAGGCTATGTCTACATTCAGTGTTCTGACCTATGAACATCTGAATGAATAGTATCCTAACATTCCCATAAAAAAAAAAAAAAAAACCAACCCGAAGCCCAGCACCAGTTTGGAGCCATGAGTCCCAGACAGGGAGCTAGTCTATGATGACCACCAGAGCAGCATCACACAGCGTGAGCTCCCATAACAGGGAGCGAGGCATACTAGAAGAACCCTTTCTGGCCCTGGATTTGGGGGTTGTGGGTAAACCAGCGCTGAGAGTGTGAGTGTGGGAGAACCAACCCTGGGTTTTGTCTGCTTTGTGATAGTGTTGGTGAGAGAAAGATCCCCTCCCCTCCCTTTTGCCCTCACCACCAGTGGTGGACAAGGAATCTGGCACCAATGGGGTCACAAAAGCAGGAAAGCTGTCCCTGCCACCCACATGCTGCAGCACTGTCTCAATAACAGCTTTCTGTGGATGTGAGAGATATGGGTGAGCTGGCCCCAACCATGGTAGTGTGGGAGAGCTAGCCCTGCCTTTTGTCTACTTTTTGGTGGTATTGTCAAGGGATAGATCCCCTCCACTCTCTGATGCCCTTGCCACAGGTAGGAGGAGCTATAGTTTTCCCTAATGGGGTCATGAGAGTGGGAGAGCTGGTCTAGACTGTTACCAGTTGCAAAACTTGAGATAGCAGGCCCAGCATCTTACCTGGGTAGCACAGTAGAACTGGCACTGGAGGTGTGGGTTTCAGGCATAGAACCAGGACAATGAGCTAACACACCCCAATATATACCCCATGGATGAACTGCTGGATTGTATGAAGAGACCAGTTCCACAGACTCAAAACTACAGGATCTCCATGACACAGGACAACAAGATATCTGACAGGAGTCCCAGTGAGGTTCTAGTATTGACAAAGTAGCAGAACCCAGAGGCCTTATAACAGAGCAAGGAGTCATTATAAGGAACATTTGCAAGCAAAAATATATGGATGAAAGGGAATATTGTGGGACACATGTAGAAATAATTTTTCAAATTATTTATCTGTAATTATATTATGTTTAATGGGTCAGCGGATATTAATTTTTAACCTGCCATTATAAATAACCACACAGACATGATGGATTTTACCAAGCCTTAACCTGGATTGTGTAATATTAGCCCTTCTAAGCTAGCTTGTAATTCTATTCCTCGAATAAATCCCATAACATATACATATGTCCCCTGGGCTGTCATTCGGCATTCTATGCTGATATTCTAGGCCACATGGAATAATCTTTTTTCCACGTACCCCATCATGCGTTCTCCTTCCTCTCCTGACATCTTCCTTCCATGAACCTCTCTACCTGTTTCAAAAGCCCGTGTACCTTAGTCCTACCTACCTCTCTCTTTGCCCAATCTCAGGCCTCAGCATTTATTCAACCAATCAGAAACAATCGTTAGCAAGCAAAGTAACAGCAAGCAGGCCTCTGGAAGCAATTAATTAACATTTAAAATATATAACAGGTCACTGCATTAGACTCAGGTCATTCTGTGTGCAGTAGGGAATTCTGGCCTTGTCTGGTATCAGGCCAGAAATGCACACTCATCCTCTGGAAGGTCAGGTCTATGTCAGTCTGGGCAGAATAGGGTGGAACACAGACTGGGAGATCTGTACTCTCAGGATGTCTGATCAGGCCAGAGAGTCAGGAAAAAAGTTTATTTTCACAGTCAAGTGTCAAAGCTCTCTTAGCTAAGCAGTCAGGAGAGTTAGAGTAGCCCGAACTTTCTGTCATGTAACAAAATGTTACCAACTCTTTTAGCTAAACTACAGGCACCAGGCAGGGTGGCTTCATGCGACTTGGAGTTCCTGGACCAAGCCAAGTGACTTCGGGAGTCTGGCTTGGTTCCAGCTGACCTTGTGGCTGTTTCTTTCAGAGACACTCACCATCCACACGCTGCCACAGATGAACACTACTGGTGAGTGGTGTGAATGCTCTGCTCCTCACTGTGAGCTTTGGAAGTGCCCACTGCGGTAACTGACAAGGGTGATCAAGACCGGAGACTCGCTAGGCAGTTGCAGGGTGGAGGTGAAGCTATTGCTCTGGGTGCTCAGAGATGAGCCCCAGATGCTGGGAGCAGCAGACCTAGCTAGGCTGTGGTGGTAAGGCAGAGGCCTGTGCTCCAGGCAAGTCTTGCTAGGCAAGTGGATCCAACATTGAATTCTTCATGGGAGGGAAGAGCGTTTTCTTCCCAGGCCCAAAATAAACATCCAAGTCTGAGAAGGTCATGGTGGAAGAATGGAGAAAGGGAGTTTGTTTTGTGAGAACTCCAGGTAGACTTAGAAGCAGAGACAGATGTCATCAGCTGAAAGCCAAAGTGCCATTAGCATGAGGAAGTTCTTTCAGAAATTGCCAGGTATTCACTGTGCAGGTTTCTTAACAGGAAATGGTTGGGCCTGTAACTTTCCTGAGGGCTAAATGGCACTCCTTAGAGGACCTGGAGTTTCCTCAGATCAGGCAGAAGAGGAGATCCTGCTGAAAATAGGGAGTCCATTATTTATCACCAAGTTCAGGGGCTTTCTCATAATGGCAGACTTTAACCTTACCAGCAGAAATTCCCCACAGACACACTACAGCTTCCACAATGAGAATTTTGTTTTTATGTGAGCATAGGATGTAGGGGCTGATAGGTTAATATAAGTTAGATTTAGTGAATACC
>CAJQZJ010030983.1:984-16053 GCA_907164525.1 Lophiomys imhausi
TTTCTTTCTTTCTTTCTTTCTTTCTTTCTTTCTTTCTTTCTTTCTTTTTCTTTCTTTCTTTCTTTCTTTCTTTTGTAATGAATCCTACATAAGAGTAAAAATGACTCAGAAAAATGATAGTTTAGAGGTTTTATTCAATGTAATAGTTTTCATGTTAGAAAATATAGTTATGTTGACAGAGGTTGTGTATAAGGAATTAATTATGCATATGTCAATGTGAACTATGAGACCTCAGTGAAAATAAATATAACATAAAGTAATGCTACATGCAATTACTCAAATATCCATAGACATCTGTAGGTACACCATGTTCAAGGTTTAGATTTATTCCTGTGGATATGCTTTTTTTAGCCAGTTATCAATAATCTGTTGCTGTTCTATGAGGAATAATCTGAAGCCTATGCTTGAATACATGTAGTGAACCCAGAAAGAATTGAAGCCAACAATGCTTTAGACTGATTTTCGAAATGAGTCAATATAAAAGGGCAAATCCAAAAGGCTATAAAGCCAAAACAGCCTCCTTACAGTGCATGACAGTTTTTTTTTCAAAACTAAGGACAACAATTTTGATTTTTGTAGTACCTGACATTTAGAAATTTCTACAGTTTAATATGGGGCACTGCGTAATTGAGGTATACATTCTTCTCTGTGTTGCTGAGTCTTTGATGATTTACTAATGCTCCCTAAATATTTATTTTCAATGACACATTTTTTTGTTAAATAAGAAGTTATAGGTAGAAACATTGAACAATAATTTAATTTTGAATTTTTATGATATGTTATAACCTATTAAGTGTTCTTAAGGAGTGTTATACCCTTTAAGGTTTCTATAACTTTTATGTGTATGCTTCCTTTTAAAAAATCTTACTATTTGTAGAAAGATTATACATACAACATACACATACACACTGCATTTTAAGATCATATAAGTGTTAATGAATTTCTGTCTCCATAATTAAACAAAAATGTCATTATATTAATATTAGATAGCCTTAATTTTCGTTTATTTTATTTATATGTTTGTGGGTATGTTCCTTCACATACATAAGGAACTGTGTAGAAGCTAGAGGACAATTGTAAGTGTCAGTTTCAAAACTACTGTCTAATCCTTTGAAACAAGATCTCTTATTTGCCTGCAGTTCAAAAATTAAGCTTGACTAGCTGGCTAGAGAGCCCCAAGGAACCTCTCTGCTCCACCCTGGGGGAGCTGTCTGGGACATTTTCACAGAATTCTGGAAATCAACTTCAGGTCCCTAGGCTTGCAAGGCAAATACTTTCCTTGCTGAGCTCTCTTGGCAGGCCTAAATTTGTTTTTTTTAATATTAATTTATTACTTCAGGTTACATCTCCATCACAGTGTCCTCTTTCCACCCCTCCCAGTCCCGCCCTCCCAACCTCCATCCCCTATCCCTTACATCCCACTCCTCTGGAATGGAGTGTCCCTACATAACAGTCCCCTGCCCCAGTTCAGCAATCATATGAGGGCCAAGAGCCTCCTCATACACTGGAGGTCTACAAGGAAGCACCACTAGGGCAAAGTGTATCATTGACAAGAAAAAAAAAAGTCTATGTTCATGTTCTTTTGGTGCTTGGTTGTAGTATATTTATCCTGTACTACATGACTAAAATCTGATTATAAGTGAATAAATGCCATGTGCACCCTTCTGAGTCTGGGTTAGCTCACTCAGCATGAGCTTCTCTAATTCCATCCATTTGGCTGCAAATTACATGATTTTGTTGTTTCAGATAGCTGAGTAGTATTCCATTGTGTAGATGTACCAGTTTTTTAAACCATTCTTTGGTTAAGGGACATCTGAGTTTTTTCCAGTTTTTAGCTATTAGAAATAAGGCTGCTATGAACATAGATGAGGAAACTCCCTTGTGATTTGGTGTGGAATCATTTGGATGTATACCCAGAAGTGGTATGGCTGGGGCCTGAAGCAGAGATAATAAAGGCCATATACAGTAAGCCAGTAGCCAACACCAAATTAAATGGAGAGAAACTTGAAGCATTTACTCTAAACTCAGGGAGAAGACAAGGATGTCCACTTTCGCCACATCTCTTCAATATAGTACTTGAAGTTCTTGCTAGAGGAATAAGACAGCTAAAGGATATCAAGGGGATACAAATTGGAAATGAAGAAGTCAAATTATCTATATAATAGTATATAAGCGACCCCAAAAATTCCAGCAGAGAACTCTTAAAGCTGATAATCATCTTCAGCAAGGTGGTTGGATACAAAATTAATTCAAAAAAAAATCAGAAGCCCTTCTTTATACAAAAAATGAATGGGTTGAGGATGAAATTAGGGAAACATCCCCCTTCACAATAGCCACAAACAATATAAAATACCTGTGGGTAACTCTAACCAAGCAAGTGAAAGACCTGTATGACAAGAATTTCAAGTCCTTCAAGAAAGAAATTGAAGAGACTATCAGAAGATGCAAAGATCTGCCATGCTCATGGGTAGGTAGGATCAACATAATAAAAAATGGCCATCCTGCCAAAAGCAATATACAGATTCAATGCAATTCCTATCAAAATTCCATCAGAATTCTTCATAGACCTGGAAAAAAAACAATTCTCAACTTCATATGGAATAACAATAAAATAACTAGAATAGCTAAATCAATCCTATACAAAAAAGCAAACAAACAAACATACACACACACAAAAAAAAACAAAGAAAAACAAAACATCTGGAGGTATCACCATCCCAGATTTCAAGCTGTACTACAGAGCAATAGTTGTAAAAAACACCATGGTACTGGTATAGAAACAGACCAGTGGATCAATGGAATCAAATTGAGGACTGAGAAATGAACCCACACTCCTAAGTTCACTTAATTTTTGATAAAGAAGCCAAAACCGCACAATGGAAGAAGGACAGCATCTTCAACAAGTGTTGCTGGTCCAACTGGATGTCCACTTGTAAAAGAATGAAATTAGACCCATACTTATCACCTTGTACAAAACTTAAGTCCAAGTGGATCGAAGACCTTAACATAAGGCCTGTCACACTAAATCTACTAGAAGAAAAAGTGGGGAAAACCCTGGAACTCATCGGCACAGGTGACAACTTCCTGAACAGAACACTAACAGCTCAGAATCTAAGAACAAAAATCAATAAATGGGACCTCATGAAACTGAAAAGCTTCTGTTAAGCAAAAGACACTGTCATTCGAACAACGGCAGCCTACAGATTGGGGAAAAAAAATCATCACCAACCCCACATCTGACAGAGGGCTAATATCCAAAATTTACAAAGAACTCAAGAAATTAAATGCCAAGAAACAAAATAATCCAATTTAAAAATGGGGAACAGAGCTAAACAGAGAATTTACAAAGGAGGAATTCCTAATGGCTGAGAGACACTTGAAGAAATGCTCAGCATCCTTAATCATCAGAGAAATGCAACTCAAGAAGACTCTGAGATTCCATCTCACACCTGTCAGAATGGCTAAGATCAAAAGCTCAAATGACAGCACATGCTGGCAAGGGTGTGGAGAAAGGGGAACCCTACTACATTGCTGGTGGGAGTGCAGGCTTGTGCAGCCACTATGGAGATCAGTATGGCAATATCTTAGAAAACTTGGAATAGCTCTGCCTGGGACCCAGCCACACCTATTCTGGGTATACATCCAAATGATTCCTCACCGAATCACAAGGAAGTTGCCTCATCTATGTTCATAGCAGCCTTGTTTGTAATAGCTAGAAACTGGAAACAACCCAGATGTCCCTCAACGGAAGAATGGATTAAAAAACTGTGGTACATCTACACAATGGAATACCACTCAGCTATCAGAAACAATGAAATCGTGCAATTTGCAGCCAAATGGATAGAACTAGAGACACTCATCCTGTGTGAGCTAACCCAGAACCAGAAGGATGCACATGGCATCTATACACTTATAGTTGAATTGTAGCCATATATTACAGGATAACTATACTACAACGAATGCACCAAAGGGAACATGAACACATACTTTTTTTCCTGTCAGTGAGACTTTGCCCTAGTGATGCTGCCTTGTAGGCCCCCTGTGTATGAGGAGGCTCTTGGCCCTCATATGACTGCTGAACTGGGGCAATGGGACCAGGGACTGTTTTATAGGAACACTCCACTCAAGAGGAGTAGGATGGAAGGGTTAGGGGGTAGAGGGTTGGAGGGCGGGACTGGTAGGGGCGGAAAGAGGACACTGCGAATGAGATATAACCTGAAGTAATAAATATTTATTTTTAAAAAGTAATTAGGAAACAACACCCTTCACAATAGCCACAAACAGTATAAAATACCTGGGAGCAACTCTTACCAAGTAAGTGAAATACCTGTATGACAAGAACTTCAAGTCCTTGAAAAGAGAAATTGAAGAGGCCATCAGAAGATAGAAAGATCTCCCATGCTCATGGATAGGTAAATTTGGTTTTTAAAGCAATGTTTTACAAAGCTATCAATGAGACCAGTAAAAGCAATAAAATAAGGATAGCCACAGAAATTCTAACATAGCTAATTGTAAAGAACTGATAAAAATATTGTCAATATTTTGGTAAATGTCATGGTTAGACAGAGACAAAAATGTAGTTTACACAGGATTTGTGTCTGATACAGTATTTTTAAAAATAAAATACTAAAGACAGATGTTAAGAAGAAATAGTACTCATTGTACTTTACCTTGAGTCTTTACCTTTTTTTATAATTTATTTTTATTTCTTCAAGTTACATCTCAATCATAATCCCCTCCCTACTCCCCCATCCTGTCCCACCCTTCCACCTTCTTTCCCCTCAACCCCCCCATCCTCTACCCTTTTTTTTTAGTTTAAGGTATATCTTTTTCCCCCCAACAGCTCCCCCTTTCAGTCCAACAAATGGTTCTTTCTCTCATAACAATAAACACAATACAAAACAACAGAAATAAATAGGCCACAATTATGGGAGTTAGATGGCTTGGCTTAGCATACATTCCCAATGTCCAGTCCTTACACATTTGGCACCTGACTTTAACATTCTACTATCTAACCATCTCCATGAGTTTAAATTTCTATATCTAACTCAGCTTTCATATTAACTTGCCTCACAATTTTAAAAACATCTTCTTAGCTCCAGAACACCCTCTTGATTCCTAAACAACTCAAAATTTAACTATGAGACTCTAGCTATTTAGTCTTCAACTACCTCAGAGACCTGAGAGGGATAAATATATATGATTATATAGGAAGTGCAGGGCCTGCAGCTTCCAAAACTAAGAAATGACATACCAGTGGCTGCCTGGACTACTAAATTTTTTTTCGTGCCTTTTGTTGAAATCTGTTTGCAAGATAATCCTTAACATAGAAATAGAAAGTTGAATAGACTAATCTGCATTTGTGAAGCTCTCAAGGCATAAAATGTTGACAACTGTTTTTTGCAATACCTCCATTCCTCATGCCATTCAAGTGTATATTTAAGTCAATAAAATTAAATACTATCAGATTAATATCATATAAAATTACTTCAATTGGGCTTCATTCTTAAGTTAATACTGTACTTTAGAATCATATATAATCTCAGGGCTAAGTGTACTGTTATGTGAGGTAAAGTAGGAGGTGTTACAGTACATCTATTATATAGCCCATTCACAGGATCTGCCTTACCACCTCCAGGAGAATAGAAGATTTTTGCCTGATACTTTCTACAAAATGATTTTGTTATTGCAACAGGGAATTATTTACACTCTATCTAGATTAAATGATTTTCAAACTACTCTTGAATAGTGCAGATGAAGCAGTTGTCTTGAAAGTAGCTACTTTCATGACAGAAAAAGAAAAAGAGAAACCCCAGAGCTCTTAATAGTTTAAATACAAAATTCATGGAACCTGACAGCAAGTTGTAGATAAACTTAGTGGTTCAATTTCATAAGAAATTAGATGCCAGAAAACTAAAGAAGATGGTGATAACCTATTTTAGTGACTTGGAAAATAGTAATTTGGGGAGTCATTTGAAAAGAAGAATGATATTTATGTAAAAATAATACTGTTAGTATGCAGTATGCTATATTACTGAATTTGTGTTAAGTATCATCAAATAAATTATATATATATTAATGTATTACATGAAAAATACAGTTTAAAATACGTATACTACAAATTCAATAGCTATAGCTATTGAAGTTTTTAATAACCATTATTGTTTTATTGATATATTCTGCTAGATCATAAAATTATAAATAGTTTTATGTGGATGAATATTTCTGATTACTTAAAAATATGTAAACTAGGCCTGGGATGTGGTTCAATGCACTAAATGTTTCAGATTCCATATTAAATCTTGAATCTGGTTATCCAACGTCAAAGTCATCAGCCAGGTATGGCAGCATACTCTTTTAGCTTCAGCATTATGTATAGTACACAAAAGCATTCAGTACCTCATTGGTCAGCCAGCTTAACCAATTTAAACACAGCAGATTCAAAGAACTAACTGTCTGAAAAGTAAAGCCCTTTGATTTACAAATGACTGACGTGAGAGGGTTATACCCACTGCTGCAATAGTGGCACTAGTGTTAAAGGAATAACCAATTACTTTCTGATTTGATTGAGACCAAACTCTACAAGATAGAACACATGACAACCACACATATCAAGTCCAAAATCTGTGGCTTTTGTGGTCATGGACACTAGTGGAGATCCTACTGCTAACGGACACAATATAAAAATTACATCTAGTAACTAATCACTATGTCCACAGATTAGTTCTCCTCTCACTCCTCATCAGAGAAACCTCCTCTAGTAGAGATGATGCTTACAACATGGATTCATAACTGGTCAACACACAGATAATAAGAGCATGCTCGGTACTAAAAGTGGCAGAGACATTAAAAGTCCAACCCTAGAAGGTGAGCTAAGGAGTTGGAGAGTCACTTTTCTTCAAGGATGTGATTAACGAAAGAATACCTGAATACTCAAATAGGTGTCTCTGCACCCATGCATATACTAGCCGTGCTTAGTGGAGTCAGTGGTAAAGATAAAACAAAATTGACACAAACGCATAAGATAATTACACATTAAATTGATAGGGAGTAGTTAGGACTACCCAGGGAGGAATTGTGGGAGAAGAAATGAGGAATGAATTTGATGAAAACACACTGTCCACATTTAGGTGTAAAGTGATAGAGGAAAATACTCAACATTAACCTCTACATCTGTATTCTCATCATACACATAAGTGAACACATATATGTACACTACATACAAGCAAATGCTCACACACACAAATTTAATGAGTTAATTTGATAATAATTAAATAGAAGGGCATACAATGCTATCAGTTTAAAAATGTAAATAATGTTCTATATAGTATATCTATGTATGTAATATGTACTAACAGTTACATGTGAAATACATGTAAATATTTCCACACTAATTTATAATTCATTACATTTGTTAAATTCCATGAATCCAATACACAGACTTCTTAAACTTTATTAAGTTTCAACTTTTAGTATATCATTTGTTTATGTATTTATTTTTGGATTGGTGAGGCAGAGTTGCACCCTGAAGCTCAGAAGAGATGGTATTGAAATCACTAAGTAGCCAGACTGGCCCTGAATATGGCAATATTCTTACTTTCATCACTCACATAGGGAGATTACAGATATAAGTCATCTGGACGAGCTCTAAAATTTTTCTTTTTAAAAATTGTGATTTTTTTAATGTTTGTTTATTACTTTAGGTTACATCTCCATCACAGTGTCCTCTTTCCATCCCTCCCAGTCCTGCCCTCCACCCTCTACCCCCTATCCCTTCCATCCCACTCCTTTGGAGTGGAGCGCCTCTACATATCAGTCTCCTGCCCCAGTTCATATGTAGTACTCACACCAGTACTAGTCATGCAAAAAGACTGTATTACCAGGAAACATAAGCAGAGCTCAATGAGTCTATTTGAAAATAACAGTCTGAACATGGCTCCCAGAATGATTAAACAGATATTAACATTAAACCATAACAATTGCAGTTCTCTCTCTCTTTCTAATCATATACCCAGTTAACGAACATGCTAGCCACGAAGGGACTTAGTCCTCCCCACCATGAGCTACAAGTCTAGAATCTAGTCAGACAAATCATGGTCTTCAAAATCAATTTAGCAAAGAGGGTAAACCATTATTTTTTATGATCCCTCCCCCCCAAAAAATCTATGGAACTTTTGTAGAATATCTAGAGCCTTGATGTAGATTGTAACATAAGCCAAAGTTGTTTAATTAAACATTAGCTGGGAACTTCAAAACACCTTATTTTCATCTTTCACTCTAAAAAGGAGCTTGTGCTATGGGATTTCCTAGTAGGAGGTCTGTTAAAATTTTTGGATGTGCACTGAGAAGCTACAGATTCAGAAATTGGTGACTACTAAATAGATACTAAGAAAAATCAAATAGATTGATTTTCAGTAAATATTTTTAAACTAACCCTCCCCACCACTATATTATAATGTAGCAAACACTAGGGAATTTTTTCTGGGCAGTGAGGTCAGGAGAACCATATAATGCTCATTGATCTCTGTTTATTAGTTTGTTGTTTTCAATTCTTTCTCATTTCTTGTTAAGTCCTTTTTTAATGCTTATATATTACTTCAAGTTACATCTCCATCACAGTCCCCTTTCTCTACCCCTCCCAGTCCCACCCTCCCACCCTCTCCCCCCTCCCCCCTCTACTCCTTTGGAGTGGGTGCCCCTACATATCAGTCCCCCTCAGTTCAGCAGTCATATGAGGGATAAGGGCTACCTCTTGCGCTGAAGCCTGCATGGCAGCTCCAATAGGGCAAAGTGTCCCACTAACAAGTAACAAAGTCTATGTTCCTGTTCCCTTTGGTGTTTTAGTTGTAGTATAGTTATCCTGCACTGTATGGTTAAATACAATTATAAGTAAATAGATGCCATGTGCATTCTTCTGGGTCTGGGTTAGCTCACTCAGGATGAGGTTCTCTAGTTCCATCCATTTGGCAGCAAATTGCATGATTTCCTTGTTTCTGATGGCTGAGTCGTATTCCATTGAGTAAATGTCCCACAGTTTTTTATCCACTCGTCAGTTAAGGGACATCTGGATTGTTTGCATTTTCTAGCTATCACAAATAAGGCTGCTATGAACATAGATGAGGAGAGTTCTAGTATCCATAATGCACAAAACCCTAATAATATCAGCAGAATATCATGTTACTATTTATCCTTCAATTGTAGAAAATAGAAGAGTGGAAAGGAACATTGAAAAGCTGGGAAAAAATAAGAGTTCTAGTTGGCTGCTATCTTATGCTGACAGAAATTCTAACATAATTTATATATGTTTGAAAGAATTTGAAATTTTGTAGGAAGATGACCATTTGCCCTGAATCCTTAGTGGATTTTGTCATTATTAAAATGGCATGTCTTCTGACCCTTCCATCCATTCCCTGTTGTATGAGTGGGAATCAAGAAAGCTTTATTATGTTGCAAACAAATCAAAATGCCTTTTTAGGCTTATTATAAAACAATTCTGGACTTTTTTTCTTTTTTTTGTATGCATTGTGTTAATGTATTATATGTAACTATGAAGTTATTTATTTAAATAAGAATGTATTCATTCTTGTGACATTCATATAAAAGTTTTAACAAATATGAAACAAAGAACAACTTTCTAGCTATTAGAGGAACATATACCTAGTATCTTGATGATTTATATGGGAACTTCAGCTAAATTATAGCATATGTCTATACATTCTAGAGATACATACATACATACCTATATATATGACATATCTAAAGTACAAAATAAATGAACATTAAACTGATAATTGAACACATAATTACAATTCTGCACATTCAACATTTTTGTCTTATAAAAAGAATAAAATTCACACTAAAATAAAGATGAGCTTTGTTAGATATGTTTTTGTGTCTTCATGTAAATATACATATATCCAGATATAATTTAAATTATAAAAGAAACTCAAAATGATATAAATGCTAGTGATTTATAGCTCTTACATTTTTTTTCATTTTTTACTATTTTCCCTAAACAACTGTTGTTCTAGGTTTGCTCATCGTAAATTTTTATGGTATTCAATATATAAGCTTTAGGAATTATCCAAGGATGTTATTCCTCTCAGCAACACAAAAATATATTAGTCAATGAGATCTAAGGAGAAATTAATACACATTACAGAATACAGATAAATCTTTATATCTCAGTTTCCTAGGAGAATAAAACAAACACACCAAATGAGAAAGGTATACTTGTGCATTCTATAAAGTATTTGGCTTCTGACATTTTGCTACAAATAAATGGAGTCATGTAAACATGGGGGACAGACTGACTTGCACACTAACAAGTTCAAAGTAGCAGAGTGTGGATATGAACACACAATACATGTCCGGACACCTATTATATTATTTATGTAGATGTTAAATAAAGTATTGGTAATGAGTATATTGGGGCTGAGAAACAAATTACTTATGAAATATGCAGGAAAATTTATAAAGAAGGAAGAAGAAAATTTTATCTAATGTGTCTTTTTAATAAGCTGTAACATCATAGGTCTGTAGATGGTGGTCTAGTATCTGTTTATATGGAAAGGAGTTTATTATTGATTGTATTATATTTGAATTGTATTATTGTATTGTATTATATTTTTCTTTCAAAGGATGAATGGAAATATAGTATTTTAGTAAGCATAAAACATATAAATGTTATATAAGATATATTTTCTCTACAGAAATATTTACATGATGAACTAATATATGAAGATTCTTGACCAAAGAATGAAATGGTTGCTCAAATTTATTTTCTTTTATTTGGAACTAGATTTTTGTATGAAATTTGGGAACTTGAAGTAAAATAAAATATATCTTCTCAATGCCTAGAAGCTAAGATCCTTAGAAAAATTGGCAAATATAACACATATATCTGAGTAATTAGGACAATCTTTATTATCAAGTGAGCTTTGACAAGTCATTGCTTTGAACTGAATTCTAAGCTAGAAATTTGACATATCAGATATATGGTATCAGAGAGTCAATTCAAGAGAGGAGGCCTGAAGGCAATACATTCAACTGTTATGAAATTGCATCACCTTTTACAGAGGGGGAAAAAATCTAGATTAGAATTCTTGCTCAGTATTCTTGGTTTATGGCTTAACAAAAGTCATTTAAGTTCTTTGAATCTGTTATTTCTATATTGTTTTACCAGAAAGATCAGGGCCCTGGTCATAGCTCAGTGGCAAAGAGCTTGCTTAGCATATGAGACCTTGGGTTCAATACTCAGTGTTGAAAAAAATGTATCAGAAAGAGAAAATACTGTCTTTGAAAGGTTAGGCAGGCCTGGTGACCTGTAATATCAGTTACTCAGAAAATTGAAGCAGGGAAATGACAACTTCTTGCATGCCTGGGCTGCAAAGTCAGTCTGGGTAATTTAGAAATATCTTGTCTCAAAGTAAAAGTAAAAGAATACAGAAAAAGAAAAACCAGAATGAAACAGAAAGTGCTGGGCTGCATCTTGGTGGTATAGAGTTTACTCCTATAACATACGTTCAATACTCAATAGCGCAAACAGAGGCTGTCATCTGTATATTATAACAAAATTATGTAGTGAAAGTACAGATTAATCTATAGGTAATCAAGATGGTGAGTTCTTCTTAAGCATACACCTTATGTGAACTTTATTATGATGCTTATCTTTGTCTTAGAAGTTTTTTAAATAAATAGTTTTACGTTCCCTTTGCAGTGGGGATAGAAAGCTTTAATAAGGAAGTAGCCTAAGGAATGAAAAAAATGGTTGAAAATCACAGTCTAGGGCATGTCTCATTGGATGTCTTTAATACCTTCAACCATAATAATATGCCAATTTCTACAATATATTCCTCTCAGAAATATGAAGGTTTTCTTCTTTATTCCTTTCCTGGTGTTTTATCAATTTCACTCTCCAGATTTAAATTTATCACAGTCCAATATATGTTTCAAGCTGTTGGAAGGCTAGAGTTTTCAATAAAACATTATAGGGCTCATCCTTTATTAAAGCTGTTTCTTCAACAAATACATTCTCTAGTTTGCTCTGCAACCTAGAAAATGTGTAAGTTCCCATCAACAAAGAAATTTAGTTCATATCTGATTGATCCATTTGCACAACTGTGACTTAATCCAACTTAACTTCATTATCACGAATAGTTTGTGAGGTGCAGTTGATGAAAATGGTGTGCTCATATTTTAGAGACAAGATGGAGACAACTCAAGGTTCTAAAAATTTACAAGTAGCAAGTATCCATCCTCTCTGAATATGTCAGGAGGAGTGCTGATTGTGGTGCTTTGTTTATTATGGGTGTTGACTGTTTCTGTGTGCAATTTTGAAATTTCCACATTTTGCAAGTCATTTGCATTTTGTCATTAAATATCAATATAGAGAAGCTCAGATCATAGAAAATGTTTATTTTGAATGTTAAATAATAGTAAAAAAGGATATTTAAAAATTATGAGACCTACTTGACTGCTCATGTTCCGATTGAACAAAATCTAGAATCACCTGGGAGGTAGTTCTCTGCGCTTGCCTTTCTAGGGGATTATGTTGGTTAAAGTAGCTGAGGTGTAAAAGTTGATGCTCATGGGCTGGAGAGATGGCTCAGCCATTAAAGGCTAGGCTCACAACCAAAAGTTGATGCTCAGTCTGTAGCAGCACCCATAAGAAGAGGACCATGGACCACTAATGAATGGAGAAACAAGCTGGTCATGAGCATCCCACATCCACTGCTCTTTTCTGACTCTGGAGCTTGTTTATTACTTGCTGAAAGGTCCTGTTGTTTTCAGTTCCATCATGATGGAATATGCCTTGAACTGAGAGATAAGATAAATTTGTTCTCTCTCAAGTATTTTTGTCATTGCATTTTATAACAGCAATAAGGTAAGGATGTGAGACAACAATTAAATATATAGCATATCTATATGAATTACATGGACATAAAATGATTCTGATATACAAAATTGAGCCTGCATTTTATATTATAAATAATTAAATGACTCAAAGATCTTATTATGAATCTCATATTCCTGGTCAACATCATGGGAATTATAAACACATACACAATCAAAAACAAACAAACAAAAAGAAAAATCTCTTATATCCATATGAGATGGTTTGCTGATAATTTCACACTACTAGGCTATTTTGAAAAAAAAATCCACACTTTAATATTTCAAACACAAGCAGCACTGGGGTGGCTTATGAAGCACAGACAATTGGAATTCCTGTCAAAATGGTTAGAGTCAGAATATTTGACATCTGGATTGAACACCTAGTCCAGTCCTCTCTCATCAACCCCACAAGAGCATGAAGAAAAGCAAATAGAATGTGTTCTACCCAAAGACCTACTGGATTATATCCTTATAGGTACTGATCTTAGAATACACTTACCAATGAGCAATAGTATCTTGCTTTATCCTTTTCTAGAATGTAGACTTCATTAGCTCAGGTAAAGTGAAACATAATATGTGTCAAGAGTCTACCCTCTTCTTCTGCAATACATGAAACCCTCTCTATATATTAAATGCAAACTATATTTAGCTATAGTTCTCAGTATTTAGTTCTACTTTTATAATTTAACATAATCTTACACTCATATCCTTATGAAATCTTAGTTGTCACTAATATATAAGAATGCTGATAGACCAGGCATTGAACTGAAGGGCTTTTAATACAGAATTTACTCAACACAGATAGATAATACTTCTATATAAAACAAAAGAAAGAGACCAGTTAATCACCGATGGGCTAACTTTTAAAGTTTTGTAGTCATTACCAGAAAAGAAACATTTTTTTTTGACAGTAGGGTAATAATTGCTCTTGAGGCTTTAAAAACACACACTAATGGATATGCTTAAAGGCAAAATCTTAACTAATCAAGCTACTGATCTCTGGTCCATGTTTCCTTAAAAAATGGCAGCTAAAAGTAGAGCTTATTAAAGAGGTTTTTTATATGGTCATTTTTAATACAGCAAAAGGGAGGAAATGATTATTTATCAAAAGATAATGTCTTCTCCTTAAAAAACATATGTGTGTATTTATAAACCTCAGCTATTACAAAAATATATCCAAACTCCTAAGGTATTCTTTGATGTTTTTAAACATAGAGAATAAATAGGCGTAGTGATAACTTTAGGGGTCAAAATAGCATAATCTGTTTTTCTTGGATGTAGAAAATATGAGTGCATTTGGTTTCTATGGACCTAAATTATTATACAAGACATGCATTGAAGATAGCAGTATATACTGTATTAGGAAACTGATTATTAAAAATGAAAGGATAGATTTCAGCAGGCTGGGTGCCTTTCAGAATTGGCTGCCGTCTCCTATCTTTATAAAATACTAACAAAGACCTGACCTTGGGCTGAGATAGGCAGGGTGCATGTACATGAAAAACTCATAAAATGCATGAATAACAAATTAAGTAGTGGCAGAGTTCATTCTTCTGCTCTCTTCATTTTTTTCTACTTTCTTTTGTTGCTCTCCTGTTTATCTTGTCATAAAATATCATTTTGAGTGAAAAAATTTACCTCAATTTGTGTATTCCAGGAAAAAAAGTAGATGAGGTAGGGGGATTAAACCCTAGCATATAGAGGTTAATACTGGGAGATGTTTATATGCATTTGTATGGATAGGAAAAATAATCGATTGATTAAACTGTGTTAATTTATGTATTCCAGAGTCTGTTGAGATGTATAGGGAAGTTCTCTATGGTAACATCTCTCAAAATTTGGATGCCAGCATACCTGTGCAACCTTGCCTGATAAAAGCAATTTATTTATCAGTTTGTCAGTTCTGATGAGACAAATTGCTTTTGAAAAAGAACAGACATCTCAAGAGACTGGTGAATCATTTAAAGCAGTACAATTAGGTGAACTGTAGAAAACTTGCAATGTTATTTAATGACTAATTCTTTTATCTTATTTAAATAACAGGCAGAAACTATGTATTTTGCCACTTCTGATTTTATCTTTAAGTACTTGTATGTAATTAATATGCTACATTATACTTTGAATATTTTAATCTTTCCAGTTATCAAGAAAAATAAAGTCTCTCAATTGACT
>CAJQZJ010030984.1:0-15577 GCA_907164525.1 Lophiomys imhausi
AGGAGAGCTGTTGGGGGGAAAAATAAATACCTTAAACTAAAAAAAAAAAAAAAAAGAAGGGAAGAGGATGGTGGGGCTGAGGGGGAGGAGGGTGGAAGGGTGGGACTGGAGGGGGGAGTAGGGAGGGGATTGTGATTGAGATGTAACTTGAAGAAATAAAAAATAAATTATTAAAAAAAAAAAAAAGAAAGCAACGCTATTCCGCCCAGCCAAAACCACCTCACTACAACTGAAACACATGAAAACGATGACAATTCTACATTATGGAAAGTGATAAAGTCCCTTCAAGAAGAACTTAAAATTATGAAGGAATTCAAAGAAGCCACAATCTTACAAGTCAAAACAACGAATAACATCATTAAAGAGTTCCAAGCCAAGGTGACCCAGCTTGAACAGGAAAAGGATAAAGCAATGAAAGATCTCCAGACAAAAACAAGCAAACTGGAGAAGAAAATGTACAAAACGAACACTACCATTCAAGACATGAAAATAGAAATGGAAACAATAAAGAAAACACAGTCAGAGTTAAAAGAGGAAATGGAGAATCAAGAGAAGAGAACAGGAACTACGGATGTGAGTATGAAAAATAGAATGCAAGAGATGGAAGACAGGATCTCAGGCATGGAAGATTCAATGGAAGAAATCAATACAACATCCAAAGAAAATGAGAAAGCTAAAAAATATCTCACCCACAACATCCAAGAAATCAAGGACTCAATGAAAAGACGGAACCTAAGAATTATAGGCATAGAGGAAAGAGAAGACTCCCGACTCCATGGTCCAGGAAATATCTTCAACAAAATCATAGAAGAAAACTTCCCAAACCTAAAGAAAGAGATGCCAGTAAAAATCCAAGAGGCTTACAGAACACCAAACAGATTAGATCAGAAAAGAAACTCCTCTCACCACATAATAATAGAAACTCCAAATGTAGAGAACAAAGAAAGGATATTAAAAGCTGTAAGAGAAAAAGACCAAGTCACATACAATGGCAGACCCATCAGAATCACACCTGACTTCTCCTCAGAAACTTTAAAAGATAGAAGGGCCTGGACAGATGTCCTACAAGCCCTGAGAGAACATAGGTGCCCAGCCAGACTACTATACCCAGCAAAACTCTCTATCAACATAGAAGGAGAAAAGATATTCCATGACAAAATCAAATTCAAACAATATCTCCTCACAAACCCAGCCCTACAGAAGATCCTAGAAGGAAAATTCCAACCCAGAGAAGATAACTACACCCAAGAAAACAGAGGAAATAGAAACCACAGCAACTAAACAAAAGAGAAAAACAAGACAGCCAGCTATACCAAAATAATGGGAAATAACAACCCCTGGTCACTAATATTCATCAGCATCAATGGACTCAACTCACCAATAAAAAGACACAGACTTACAGACTGGATCCTTAAACAAGACCCATCTTTTTGCTGTATACAAGAAACACACCACACTATTGAAGATAAACACTACCTCAGAGTAAAGGGCTGGGAAAAGGTTTTCCAAGCAAATGGACCCAGGAAAGAAGCTGGAGTAGCCACCCTAATGTCAAACAAAATAGACTTCCAATTGAAGTTAATAAAGAAAGACAGAGAAGGGCATTACATACTCATTAAAGGAAATATCCACCAAGAGGTCATCTCAATATTGAACATCTATGCCCCAAATACAAAGGCACCTACATTTATAAAAGAAACACTTCTAAAACTTAAATTGCACATTGATCCAAACACTTTAATAGTGGGAGACTTCAACACCCCACTCACAACTATGGACAGATCATCAAGACAGAAGCCAAACAGAGAAATAATGAGTCTAACAGAGATCATGAACCAAATGGACCTAACAGATATCTACAGAACGTTTCACCCAAACACAAAAGAATACACCTTCTTCTCAGCACCTCACGGAACCTTCTCCAAAATCGACCATATAGTGGGATACAAAGATAGCCTCAACAGATACAACAAAATTGAAATAACCCCTTGTATCTTATCAGACCACCATGGAATAAAGCTGGACTTTAATAGCAAAAGAATCAACAGAAAGTCTACACTCACATGGAAATTGAACAACTCTTTACTAAAGGACCACTGGGTCAGGGAAGAAATAAAGAAGGAAATCAAAGACTTCTTAAAATCCAACGAAAATGAAGACACAACATACCCAAACCTATGGGACACAATGAAAGCTGTGCTACGAGGAAAGTTCATAGCACTAAGTGCCTTCAAAAAGAAAATTGTGACAGCTCATATTAGCAAATTAACAGCTAAACTGGGTGAATTGGAAAAAAAAGAAGCAAACACTCCCAAGAGGAGCAGAAGGCAGGAGATCATCAAACTTAGGGCTGAAATCAACAACTTAGAAACAAAAAGAACTATACAAAGGATCAATGAAACCAAGAGTTGGTTCTTCGAGAAAATCAACAAAATAGACAGACCCTTAGCCAAATTAACTAAAAGACAGAGGGAGAAAACACAAATCAACAAAATCAGAAGTGAAAAGGGAGAAATAACAACAGACATTGAGGAAATCCAGAGAATATTTGGATCCTACTTTAAAAATCTATACTCTACCAAATTTGAAAACTTAAGTGAAATGGACAATTTTCTTGATAGATTCCACCTACCGAAGCTAAATCAAGATCAGATAAACAGATTAAACAGCCCTATAACCCATAAGGAAATAGAAACAGTTTTTAAAAATCTCCCAACCAAAAAAAAAAACCCAGGGCCAGATGGCTTTAGCACAGAATTCTACCGGACCTTCAAAGAGGAGCTAACACCAATACTTTTCAAACTCTTTCACAAAATAGAATCTGAAAGAACATTGCCAAACTCATTCTACGAGGCTACAATCACCCTGATTCCTAAACCACACAAAAACCCAACAAAGAAAGAGAACTTCAGACCAATCTCCCTCATGAACATAGATGCAAAAATACTTAATAAAATACTAGCAAACCGAATTCAAGAACACATCAAAAGTATCATACACCATGATCAAGTAGGCTTCATCCCAGGGATGCAGGGATGGTTCAACATACAAAAGTCTATCAACGTCATTCACCATATAAACAAGATTAAAGAAAAAAAAACACATGATAATCTCGCTAGACGCAGAAAAAGCATTTGACAAAATCCAACACCCCTTCATGCTAAAAGTTCTGGAGAGAATGGGCATACAAGGGCCATACCTAGAAATAATAAAGGCAATATACAGCAGGCCAGTGGCCAACATCAAAATAAAAGGAGAGAAACTTGAAGCATTTCCTCTAAACTCAGGGACAAGACAAGGATGTCCACTTTCACCATATCTCTTCAATATAGTACTTGAAGTTCTTTCTAGAGCAATAAGACAACTAAAGGACATCAAGGGGATAAACATCGGAAACGAAGAAATCAAATTATCCCTATTTGCAGATGATATGATAGCATACATAAGTGACCCCAAAAAGTCCACCAGAGAACTCTTACAGCTGATAAACACCTTCAGCAAAGTGGCTGGATACAAAATTAATTCAAAAAAATCAGAAGCCTTTCTTTATACAACAAACAAATGGGCTGAGAAAGAAATAAGGGAAATAACCCCCTTCACAATAGCCACAAACAACATAAAATACCTGGGGGTAACTCTAACCAAGCAAGTAAAGGACCTGTACAAAAAGAACTTCAAGCCGTTGAAGAAAGAAATGGAAGAGGCCTTTAGAAGATGAAAAGATCTCCCATGCTCATGGACAGGTAGGATCAACATAATAAAAATGGCCATCGTACCAAAAACAATATATAGATTCAATGAAATTCCTATCAAAATACCAACACAATTTTTTATAGACTTGGAAAGAGCTATTCTCGATTTCATATGGAACAACAAAAAGCCCAGAATAGCTAAATCAATCCTGTACAATAAAAAAACATCTGGAGGTATTACCATCCCAGATTTCAAGCTGTACTACAGAGCAATAGTTGTAAAAACAGCATGGTATTGGTATAGAAACAGACCAGTAGATCAATGGAATTAAATTGAAGATCCAGGAATAGACCCACACACTTATGGCCACCTAATTTTTGACAAAGAAGCCAAAACGGCACGATGGAAGAAGGACAGCATCTTCAACAAATGATGCTGGTCCAACTGGATGTCCATCTGTAAAAGAATGAAGTTAGACCCATACTTATCACCTTGTACAAACTTAAGTCCAAGTGGACCAAATACCTTAACATAAGGCCGGTCACACTAAATCTACTAGAAGAAAAATTGGGAGAAACCCTCGAACTAATTGGCACAGGCGACAACTTCTTGAACAGAACACCAACATCTCAGGACTTGAGATCAACAATCAATAAATGGGACCTCATGAAACTGAAAAGCTTCTGTAAGGCAAAGGACACTGTCATTCGAACAAAACGGCAGCCTACAGACTGGGAGAAAATCTTCACCAACCCCACATCTGACAGAGGGCTAATATCCAAAATCTACAAAGAACTCAAGAAATTAAATGCCAAGAAACCAAATAATCCAATCAAAAAATGGGGGACAGAGCTAAATAAAGAATTCACAAAGGAGGAATCCCTAATGGCTGAGAGACACTTGAAGAAATGCTCAACATCCTTAATCATCAGAGAAATGCAACTCAAGACGACTCTGAGATTCCATCTCACACCTGTCAGAATGGCTAAGATCAAAAACTCAAATGACAGCACATGCTGGCGAGGGTGTGGAGAAAGGGGTACCCTACTCTATTGCTGGTGAGAATGCAGGCTTGTGCAACCACTATGGAGGTCAGTCTGGCGATATCTTAAAAAACTTGGAATAGCTCTGCCTCAGGACCCAGCCATACCACTTCTGGATATACACCCAAATGCCTCTTCACGGAATCATAAGGAAGTTTCCTCATCTATGTTTATAGCAGCCTTATTTGTAATAGCTAGAAACTGGAAACAACCCAGATGTCCCTCAACTGAAGAATGGGTCAAAAAACTGTGGTACATCTATACAATGGAATATTATTCAGCTATCAGGAACAATGAAATTATGCAATTTGCAGCCAAATGGATGGAACTAGAAAAGCTCATCCTGAGTGAACTAACCCAGACTCAGAAGGACACATATGGCATCTATTCACTTATAGTAGGATTTTAGCTATATAGTAGAAGGTATCAATACTACAACTAACACACCAAAGGGAACTTGGACATAGACTTCTTATTTTTAATTTTTATTCTTTATTTTTCATATATTAGTTATATTTTTTTTCTATTTTTTAGTCTTTTTTATCTATGGTATGCTTATTTGTTTGTTTGTTTAGTAGTCCTCTCTCCCGGGCAACGAGACACTTTTCACTGATGGTACTGCTTCGTAGATCCCCAATGAATGAAGAGGCTCTTGGCCCTCATACGACCTCTCAACTGAGATGAGGGACTGTTATATAAGGACACCCCACCCCAGAGAAATGGGATGGAAGGGTTAGGAGGTAAAGAAAAAAAATGAAATGTGATGTTTCGGCCTTTTTACTACTAATTGTCTTAAACTGTTTAGGATAATTAAGAAATGTAAACTAAGCCGGGCGGTGGTGGCGCACGCCTTTAATCCCAGCACTTGGGAGGCAGAGGCAGGCGGATCTTTGTGAGTTCGAGGCCAGCCTGGTCTACAAAGCGAGTCCAGGACAGCCAGAGATATTCAGAGAAACCCTGTCTCGAAAAACCAAAAAAAAAAAAAAGAAATGTAAACTAATGGTTATGCAAGCCGGTCATTCTGTTAGGTACTATGACAGCCTATTATAGTTACTTGCTAAGTTAATCAGAAATAAACCTGCTAAGAGACAAGCAACATCTGCTTACCCTAATATAAGAGATAGATAGGGCCTCTTCAAAAACCTCAAGAGATCTGCAGAATATGGCATTCAAAGATGTTTTCGTAACTTTAGATTTTTTTTATATCAAGACATATCAACTCCTGACAGCACCCCCTATTCTCCTCCAAGTAGAAGATGAGCATCGAAGAATCTCCAGTGGGAGATGATTGAATTAGTCGCAAGCCTATCTCTTGGTAGGAAAAGCCCCTTTCTCCAACTGTAGACAGAATGCTGTCCAAAAAGGACAAAACCTGGAAGCAGGTAAGTCGACAGCCTAGCTCTGCCAAGACAGGGTAGGTAAGTCCTTCATAACCCCTGCTCTACAATCAATGTCTGTCAGAGAAACGGGGCCAAATGACTGAAGATCGATGCTGTAATGTATGGAGAGAAAATGGGAACTGTCCAGGCAGCCACAGGTATGTCATTTCTTAGTTTTGGAAGCTGCAGGCCCTGTACTTCCTATAAAATCAGATATATTTATCCCTCTCAGGTCTCTGAGGTGGTTGAAGAATAGATAGCTAGAGTCTCATAGTTAAATTTTGAGTTGTTTAGGAGTCAAGAGAGTGTTATAGATCTAAGAAGATACTTTTAAAATTGTGTTGCAAGTTAGTATGAATGTTGAGTCAGATATAGACCTTTAAACTCATGGAGATGTTTAGATAGTAGAATGTTAAAGTCAGGTACCAAATACATATGGACTGGTCATTGGGAATGTACGTTAAGCCATATAACCCTCATAACTGTGGCCTAATTACCTCTGTTGTACTGTATTGTATTTGTTATTATAAGATAAAGAGCCATTTGTTGGACTGAAAGGGGAAACTGTAGGGGGAAATAAGATATACCTTAAACTTAAAAGAAAAAAAAAGGGAAGAGGATGGGGGGTTGAGGTGGGAGGGTGGGACTGGAGGGGAAATAGGGAGGGGACTGCGATTGAGATGTAACTTGAAGAAATAAAAAATAAAGGAAAAAAAAGAAAAAGAAATAAGTGTTGGGCTGGAGATATGGCTCAGTGGTTAAGAGCACTGGCTGTTCTTCCAAAGGACCTGGGTTCAAATCCCAGCACCCACATGGAAGTTCACAGCTGTTTGTAATTGCTGGGTATGATGGCGCACTCCTTTAATCCCAACACTCGGGAGGCAGAGGCAAGTGGTTATCTGTTAGTTCAAGGCTAGCTTGGTCTACAAAGTGAGTCCAGGACAGCCAGGGATACACAGAGAAACCATCTCAAAAAAAAAAAAAAAAAAAAAAAAGAAGTGTTCATAGTTTTTTTTTTAAATCTCAGTTATCAAACAAATAACAATGATGCACTTCTGGGGTCTCAGAAAACAACCAACCAATCCCTTGTAAATAACAAGGATCAAGGAAAAAAAATCAACAAAGAGACTTAGTTATGTTTCTATTCCTGTGATAAAACACCATGACTAAAGTAACTTAAGAAGGAAATGGTTTCTTTCATGTTATAGCTTAAAATCAATAATGAAGGGAAATCAGAGCAAGAATTCAAAGCAGGAACTGAATCAGAGGCCATGGAGGGGTGCTGCCTACTATCTTACACACCCTGGCTTGCTCAGTTTACTTTCTTATAGAACCCAGGACCACCTGCCCAGGGATGGCACCACACACAGTAAACTGGGCCTTTCCACTTCCATCATGAATCAAGAAAATGCCCTAAAGACTTGCCCAAGGCAATCTATTGAAAGTATATTCTGAATTGAGATTCATCTTCCTGGATAACTCTAGTTGATGTCAAGTTGAAAAAAAAATCAACTGGGAGACAGGCATGGTGGTTCACGCCTTTAATCCCAGCACTTGGGAGGCAGAGGCAGGCAGATCTCTGTGAGTTCCAGATTAGCCTGGTCTACCAAGCAAGTCCAGGATAGTCAGGGCTTGTTACACTGAGAAATCCTGTCTCGAAAAACAAACAACAATAACAAAAAAGTCAACCAGGATAGAAACTAAGAAATAATATACTAAATGAACCAAGCAAAGAGTTGGTTCTTTGAAAACATTAATAAAATTGACAACTCTTTGGCCAATATGACAGAGAAATAGGGAAAAGACAGGAATTAACAAAATTAGAACTCCAAAGAGCATCATTACAACTGACTCTAATAAAACTAGAAATTACTATAAAAGCTAATATTAAATTTCTTAAATTTATTTTTAATTGTGTGTCTGTCTGTCTGAGTTTTGTGCCATGTTTGTGGATGCCCATGGAATCTAAAGTTGTTGGGTCCCAGGGAGCTGTAGTTACTGGTGCCTCGTCACCAAACACAGTATCTCTTGAAGAGCAAATTATGCTCGTTCACAACCACTGAGTCATCTTTCCAGCCCCAGAAAGCTTATATTTTAAAAAGCTGGATACTCAGAAGAAATAGAAAAACTTCTAAGTGTGTCATCATTTACCAAAATTAAGCCCAGAATATATAAACAGGCCAATCACAAGCAATGAGATCAAAACTGTAATCAAGTGTTTATTAGGTCCAAGAGTTTTCTAGTAAACTATTATGTCTTCAGCATATAGGGGTAGTTTGACTTCTTCCCTTTCCTATTTTTACACCTCTTATGTCATTTTCTTGTTTAATTCCAGTAACTAAGACCTTGAGCCTGGATCAAATAAGAGAGGGAGAGTAAACAAATTTGTCACATTCCTGATTCTAGAGGAAATGCTAAATTAAATGCTGTTTGACTCTATTTAATATGATGTTGGCTATAGGTTTTTTTGTATATAACATTTATTATTTTACAGTATGTCCCTTCTATTCCTAATATCTCAAGAACTTTTATCATAAAGAAGTTATTTACTTCATCAAATGCCTTGTCAGCATGAATCAAAATGACTATATGGTTTCTATCTTTAAGTTTTTTTATGCAGTGTGTTACATTTATTGATTGAAGTTGTGGAATTCAAAGTCAATATGAGGGAAAAACAAAACAAAACAAAAACATTAGCTTTCTTATATAGCAACAATGTACTTTCAAAGAAAAAAAAAACTATCACGGGGCAGTAGTGGCACACATCTTTAATCCCAGCAGAGGCAGGCAGATCTGTGTGATTTTGAGGCCAGCCTGGCTTACAGAATGAGTTCCAGGACAGCCAGGGCTAAACAGAGAAACTCTTTCTTGAATAAAAAAAATGGAACTATCAAATATCAAAATAGCAACAAATAAAAACAAACAAAAAGCTCTTAAGGGTGGGTGGAAACCAGGCATGGTGTTGCATATTTATATGGAAATCATAGATAGGTAGCTCTGGATTGGATTGGCAAGATTAATATTGTGAAAAATGGTTATGCTACCAAAACTGAGCTACAAAGTTTAATGCAATATCTATCAAAATTCCAGTGCCATACTTCACATATTAGAAAAAAGAATTCTTGCTGGGTGTGGTAGCGCACACCTTTAATCCCAGCACTTGGGAGGCAGAGGCAGGTGGATCTCTGTGAGTTCAAGGCCAGCCTGGTCTACAAAGTGAGTCCAGGACAGCCAGAGATGCACAGAGAAATTCTGTTTCAAAAAACCTAAAAAAGAAAAGAAAAGAAAAAGAAAAAAGAATTCTTATGAAGCCACAAAAGACCAGAATAGCCAAGGTTCAAATTATACTATAGAGCTGGTACAAAAGTAGACAAGTGTGTGTGTGTGTGTGTGTGTGTGTGTGTGTGTGTGTGTCACCTGCTCAGTCTACATAATGTTACTTGTACATGATTTGGGGACTGATAACAATGAAAGAAATAGAGGCCAAAATTTAGAGAGAGCAAGAAAGAGTGGTACATGGGAAGGGGTTAGAAGAAAAAAGAGAAATCGGAAATTATATAATTATAGAATTTTATAAAATAAAGATTTTGTGAAAGAAAGAAAGAAGATAGATCAATGGACTAGACTAGAGGATCCAGAAATAAAAACACAAAGCTACGCCCACTTAATTTTTGACAAAGGCAAAAGTTTACATTGGAAAAGGGTTAAATATATTCAACAAATAGTACTGGCAAAACCTGGCTATATGCCTGAAGAAAATGAAATTTGATTTTCATTTTCAAATGAAATCTTTCACCTTGTACAAAAAAAAATTCAAAATGGATCAAAGATCTTAATCTAAAACCTGAATGCTCTAGAAGAAAGTATAGACCTATTCAGGACATTGGCTAGGCAAGAACTTTCTGAACTGAACACTAGCAGCACAGGAACCAATGTTTCTTAGTGTGTTATTCACACTCTAACAAGGAAACGAAACCTACCTAGGGTGGTAGGAGTTAGTAAAAGACAGTTCAGATTAGCATCTATTGACAATAGGGAACTTGGTGTCTCTACACTTGTTGATATGGGTGGGGCCAGCTATGGCCAGAAGATATGCCATTGAAAGGCGTTGCTAAGAAACCTCACAAGCCAAGCAGGTGCTGTCATTAACTGTGAGAAGCAACGGGAATCCTGAAAGACGCTCCATCGAACACGAGAGATGGGAGTGCCAGCGCCTTCACAGGGATGTAACCTGGAAAAAACCCATGAAAACATTTGGTAACCACGGCAACAAGAATGCTGAAAGCCACTCTGCCAATCATCATGACATGCGAAGAGATTTAAGTCAAGATCCACGTGGTCTCCTGCTCTTTGCCCTCACCCTCATGCTCCTCCCTCCACCCTCACCCGCTAAGAATCCACGTTGGGAAAAAACACAGCAAGGTATGCAAAGTGTATGGGACAAGCAGAATACAGAAGGCATTTGGAGAATTTTAAGATTGCCCTCCATTGGCAGTTGGAACAGACTGACTTTGTAAACTGCCACAACTTTGTGGTGAAGGTAGACTGGGTTTGCGAATTGGCAAAATCATGCCCAACAAACTTTGAGATTGAAAGACCTAATGGGATAGCCATAAACCAAACCATCCTACACGGACCTATGCCAAGAGTATTAATATCCTTTTAAGAAACTTAAAATAGTGTTAATTGTTTTTTTATATAGGTATTAAAGTGTTTTTAGGGATTAAGGTATTCTTAGATTATAGATTTTAGATTTAAGGTTTAGGTTGTAAGATTTAGGTATTTTATAGGTGATTGTTAAGTATTAATAAATACAAGTGTGATAAATAAAAAAATGGACAACCTAGTTGACCATCAAATGATGAGTGGATAATGAAAATCTGATACATAGATAAAATGAAATACTACAATACTACTCAGCACTGAAGAAAAACAAAATCACAAAGTTCGCAAGAAAATGGATGGATTTAGAATATACAATATTAAACAAGATTGCACAATCTCAGAAAGAAAAAGATGTATTCTCCTTCATATGTAAAGCATGGCCTACAATATATGTAAGTATGCATGTAAACAAGTGTGAGTGTGGGTTCAGTGTACCATGTAGAAAGGAGAAGAATGGTAAATAGTAGGTGCTCAGGAAAAATAGAATCCTAATGATGGGCAGGTGAGTCATGAAAGAGGCTACAAAGCTAATTGTTCTTCTAGTTTTAACACTATCATGGATGTCTTGGGTTTTCATGGAAGTGCATAAAAATTGTATTCAACAGTGAAAGCGTGACTCCATGGCTTCAGAATGGCTGTTATAACTGCATAGAGGTTAACTGGTTCATACCACTGTGTGTGTGTGTTATTTGCCAAGCTCTTTTCAGTACGTTTGAAAGAGAGAGAGAGAGAGAAAAAGGGAAGGAGGGAAGAGAGAGAAGGGAGAGAGGGAGGGAAGGAGGAATAAACAGAGAAACAATGACAACGAGATGGACAGAGGGACAAGAAAGAACTCAAGGGAGAGATGGCACAGCAGCAGGAGTCTCCTTGACACAAGAATAGAAATTTTAACTTTTGGGTTTCCTGAATGAAAGGGAAGGCTGGCTGTTCTGAGAGACTCTGAGAACAGCCTGACTTCAGCAGTGCCCTTGACCAGGGTGCCAGGGACAAGGATCAGAAGGTGCTGGCCCTCAGGCACAGGGAAAATATTTGGGGCCCTAGGTTCCCACAGGGAGGTTGCCCCAACCCCTATCCCAGTGTCCAGCAGGCCCAGGAGCTGCCCTCTCCCACCCTCTCCCTGGGTGTAAGCAGGGCTGAATGCAATGGGGGAGTGAGGGGAGATGGGGAGGGGCTGCCCCAGGGCCTGATCCAGGCCCCCTACTGAGCCTGGTCATTCCAGCACTTCCAAGTCTCTGGAACTCAGAGAGCTGCATCTGCTAACAGAGGGGGCTTTGTTCCAGATGGCCTGGGGAGGGACATTGCCCTCTTCACAGGGGAGCAGAACTGCCGAGAGGAGTTTAGGTTATTATTTTCAACTTTGCAAAAGTGTACATGTGAAAGCTCACACTGGCTGGAAGTAAACAGCACTTTGTGCTGGAGCTATAGTGGTCAGGGGCCACCCCAGCCCACAGCTCCCCTTAGCATGTGGAGAGGCTAGACCTGGGATACTCCATATTCTACCCTCTGAAGGTACCTATGAGGTCCTGAGCCTCAAATTCAACACACAAAGGTCTGAAGTGAAGACTTTCCTGCCACCAGGAAGGGGACATAGAGAAGCACTCTTTTAATCCCAGGCCTGGGGAGGCTGAGACAGAAGGTTACCAAGGTGGAGGCCAGCCTGAGCTACATATGACACGTCTCAAAAGAGAAATGAGGAACAGTCTGAGGGTGAGAGGTTCCTCCTGCTTCCAGAATGTTGCTACAGAAGTAGCTAACTGGCCTGCTACCCCACACCCAAACCTGAGCCTTTTTTCTTTAAAAAAAAAAAAAAAAACATATGTGTATACATCATGAAATTTGCAGGCAAATGGAAAAAAATCATCCTGAAGTAATCCAGACCCAGAAAGATAAATATGATATGTATTCACTTATATAAGGATATTAGCCATTAAATAAATGATAATCAAGCTACAATCTATAGACCTAGGGAGGTTAGGCATAGAGAGAGGAACTGGGCGGCGGGGGGGGGGGGGGGGGGGGAAAGGGATGCATGGATCTTCTGCCTGGGAAGGGGAAATAGATTTTCCGGGTGGACTGGAGCAGGAATGGGAAAGTTAGAACTGGAGAATCTGGTGAAAGGGGGAAGGGAGATAGGATTGAGAGAAGGAACTAGGCAAGAGACAGCTAGAACTGAAGAGCTTTAGAACGGCAGGATGGAAACCTAGTGCAGTGGAAACTTCATATAACATATGAAATCGATCCTAATGAAGTGTCCAAATAATGAGGGAGATAGAACCCCAACCGGCCATCTTTTGTCACCAAACTAAGCTTCCGGTGCCAGAACTGGATTTCATCCAACTGAACTGTTGGCCAAAAGGGTCCCATGGAAACCCCCAAACAACCCAGGCTGTTGCCAAGACAAAATAGGGCACTCTCCATAAACTGACAGCAAGTCCCCTTTGCTGTAAAACAACACCCACACAACTCACTGAACACGGGGAAAATGAACTGGAGTGTACAAAGAACCGTCACCCCCATGTTCTAGCGTTTATGACACGGAAAGGTACTCTGCAGTCTACCAAAGGAGAAAATAAATGCCAACCCAACCACAAAGCCTTTGATCTACAATCTGCCTACAAAATATGCTAGGGCAATGTTGGCACAAACCTGTGGGAGTAGAAAATTGATGTCTGATTTGACTCCAAGACATGGAACCCATATCTGACAATTCTTGGGTGACCAAGAACTAGAGTGTAGATAGCCCAGAGAGCTAGAGTAAATGCAAATACTACTTGTCTTTAAAAAAAAAAAAGCCTCTTAATGACGTTCTGCTGTACTTGTAGATCAGTGCCTTATTCAGCCATCATCAGAGAGGCTTTCTCCTCCGGCAGATGGGAACTACTACAGAGATCCACAGCCAGACACTATGCAGAGAGAGACACCTTGGAACACACAGCTCTAAACAAGATGTCTCCGTCAAATCTCTCCCCTCAGAGCTCAGGGAACCTAATGGAAGAGGCGGCAGATAAAATGAAGGAAACAGAAGGAACAGAGGACACCAGGAGAGCAAGACCCTCCAAAACAGCTGAGCAAAGCTCCTATGAGCTCACAGAGACTGAAGCTGCAAGCACGGGGCCTACACCGGTGTCTGCACCAGCACCTCTGCATACATACTACAGCTTTCAGGTTAGTACTTTTATGGGACTCCTGAATGTGTGCATGAGTGGGTCTCTGATTCTTGTGTCTTTTCCTGGGACTCTTTCCACTTTTCTGTTGGCTTCTCTGGTCCAACTATAAGAGGATGATTTCATTCTATCTTATTATACTTTGTTACATTTGGTTTGTTTTCTCTTGGAAGCCTGTCCTTTTCTAGTAGCAGACTGAAAGGGAGTGGATTCAGCTTTGCAAAAGAGTATGGGAGAGGAGGTGGGAAAGAACTAGGAGGAATAGAGGGAGGGGAAACTGTATTCAGATTATATTGTATGAGGAAAAAGAAAATCTGTTTAAGAAAAGGAAAGCCAGTTCCATACATGTACTATAGTGAATTTGCTCAATATCACTCCTGCTATCTCATCCCCCTCCCTCTGAAACCCTTTTTTTCCTTACAAGTTCCTCTTCCATTTTCAGATTTTTATTCATTTATTTATTTATTTATTTATTTATTTATTTATTTATTTTATATGTAGGAGTGTTTTGCCTGCATGCTTGTTGCCCATGGAAGTTAGAAGAGGGCACTGGATCCCCTGGAACTTACAGGGTCACACAGAGTTACAGATGTATGAGTCACCATGTATATGGGTGCTAGAAATCAAGCCCAGATCCTCTACAAGATGCTCTAAACCACTGAGCCAGCTCTCCAGCCCTAAATATCAGTTTTTGGGCAGTTTTGATAGTCATGTGGGGCTGTGTGTGTGTGTGTGTGTGTGTGTGTGTGTGTGTGTGTGTGTGTGTCCCACTGAGTTGGGATAGATTGCTTGCATGAGCTTGGTTATTTACTGGATTATGAGCAAATATACCAGTGGCTACACCACCAAAGGAAGTGGCTGCCTCTCCCCCAGCAACTGTCAACTGCTAGCATCATTTCAGTTAGGGATGAGAACGCATGAGCCCTTCCACCATTGGTGATGAAATTGTTACTGACCCAATCTTGTGCCAGTCTTGGGCATGTAACCACAGCTTCTGTGAGTTCGTGGGTCCAACGACTATTTCATGTGCTGAAAACATCTTTTTGAGGTATTCCTGCCTCTCCTCTGGCTCTTAAATTCTTTTGGTCCCATCTTTCACAATGCTCCCTGCTTCTTAGTGGGATTGATCTCTATATATGCGTCCTGTTTGGGATTGAGCACGCACTCAGTGGTCACTTGTTCTCAACACCTTGACCAGTTAAAAGAAGCTTCTGTGAGCAAGACTGAAAACAGCATTATATATGGATATATATATGGATATATATATGGATATATATATATGATATATATATACACATATATATATATATAAGGGCGAGTATTTAGAAGGTTATATTCATATTATGTCCATTTGGCAAAACAACAGTAAGTTTCTCCTTGAACCAGCATCTTCCCAGCTCACAGCACCTGGTATGAGTTCCCTCCTATAGAATGGGCCCTGAATTCAACCAGAGAGCTGTTGGTTACCCCGTAACAGTCATGCCACTGTTTCGCAAGTGGGCATGTCTTTTCTGGCAGGTTATTACCATATTCTTCAGAAACCTGAGACTTTTGACCATAGCCTGGGCAGCCCCAGCCCAAGCTTCTGAGGGCTGTCCACATCCTCTCTGTCCCTGGAGCTTTCACTGTATCA
>CAJQZJ010030985.1:0-22351 GCA_907164525.1 Lophiomys imhausi
AGAATGAAAGAAAAAGAAAGAAAGAAGATGGGCAGGCAGACAATCATTGAAACTGTATTGATTTTGGAAGCTAATATACACTATGTGGTAACATAGAAACAAAAGAGAAAGTTCAGAAAGAAAATAGTACCTATGACATTAAGCAGCTTGCTTACTGAGAACACATTTAATTAGCATTGCCTTAATGAAACCAGCATGTTGCCAGATGACAAATGGGTGTGCATACAAGAAAACCACATATGAACATCAAGCATAGTCCTTAAATTAACCATGTTACTTTCAGCTTAAAGTATAAGTTATGTCTTCATGCAATAACTTATTATCATTCTCAAAACCTTAAATATATATATACATATACACATCTACTATATATATATATACATATATATATATTAGATATATTAGATATGTGCCGAACTCTGAAGAATTACAGAAATGTGCAAGGACCCTCTTGCAACTAATTGTTGAGGACATCTATGATGAAGATATCTTTCAAATTTAATAGTTATTAGAGACATAGAATGCATTTTAGAATTATGTTAAGTTATTAAACATGTAGTTGTAGACTCTTCTCCATGATTTATAATATTGCTAGCATCAGGTAGTTGATTAGGTGTCCAGTACTCTATGCCTGGTTTCTCTCTTGTTGAGCAGAACTTAAGTCTAATTAGAGCGCTATTGGTTACTGCTAATACTGGAGTGCCACTATTGTACCATTAGGGTTATTGTGCCATGTTAGTCATTGTTGTAGCTCATAGGTATCATAAATGGGTAGGATGATTGTTTCCCACTTTTGGAAACTTACATAGGACTTTTGGTACTATGAAATCTAGTCCTCAGGGAGGATAATTTCAGGTTAAATCCAGCTCATATCATCAAGGTCCTGTGTTCAAAGTACATAGATCATTATACCCACATATATATGCACCTCTCCCCTTCAATAAAGACACATCTCTTTGCAACAGACAGAGTGGAGACCATTACAGAAAACCACAGATCAAAGTGCAGAGAGCAAGTAATTTTGTGGTGCCCAGCCCCTGATCCATTCATAACACAGCTCCTGAACCTAAGACTCAGAGAACATCAAGCAAGAGGAAGCAGAAATATTTCACGAGGCAAAGGAACAGGGCATCT
This sequence comes from Lophiomys imhausi, assembly GCA_907164525.1. Taxonomy (NCBI): domain Eukaryota; kingdom Metazoa; phylum Chordata; class Mammalia; order Rodentia; family Muridae; genus Lophiomys; species Lophiomys imhausi. Next base: position 1,135 of record CAJQZJ010030985.1, read on the forward strand.
ACTATGAGAGTACGTATCCTTGAAATACCAGGGAAGTTATACCATACAATCTCAAAACACAAGACTTGAACACAGATGACAGTAAGAGATTGATGACATGGAAGGGAAAAAAATGTCACAGAGCCCCATCCCTAGACAAAGTACTACAGATAGCTAAGGAATGCTTGAGAGGTTGTAAAATAGTCTTTCCCAGCAAAGATTCCCCTGATGTTTATCTAGTACCAAGTGGTCTTTCAAAACTGGATAGATTATATGTATATATAATATATACATATGATATGATGTATATATTTATTTTTAATTATATATATTTAAAGAACCTGAGGCCAGAAGTCAAGAGTTTGAGATAAAGCAACTGTTTGAGTGGAGGAGGAATGATACAGGGTTGTGGGGGAGTCAGATACATGAAAGGGCTTAGAGGAAGGAAAGCAAAAGAGGAAAATTATATATTTATCCTTTAATTAAAAAAATAAAAGTTAAAAAAGGGAATCAAATCTGATGTGTATGTCTGGAGGCAAAAAAAGGAGATGAGATATAACAACTCAGGGTATAAAAAAACACCTTTGAAAAGGGTACAATTTGAAATAGGCTGATAAAGATCTCAAATTTGCCACTAGTTAAATATAGTTACATTGAGTCATTAGATTGTAGTATGGGACCAATAAAATAAGAGTAAATGACTCTGAAATAAAAAATAAATTAAGTGGCTTTTCCACAGCTGTCCATATCTTGTTCCTCAGAACATTCAAAGAATCACCTGGATCATGGTATTCTTTGTTGACAAAATCCCATTGGACATGCTGAGTGGGATGTCACTGAATCTTCAGGGGTAATAAGGATTGTTGTACCTACAGGAGACACAAAAGAATCCCATAAGATAAATACCACAATTAGAGTCCTTTGTTCACCTGTCCTTGAGAACAGGCTCATGCCAGAAAGGACTCTCAAGCCCAGAGAGAGGCAGAGTAGGTATATAAAACCAAAATCCACAATAAAATCTTGTCAGCAGGGTCAGACCAGATGGTATAAACTTCAAAACTTTCTTTTAACAGAGGTTTTTAAATGTTTAAGTTGATTAAAACAATGCACTTCCTGGAGCTGCTGGTGTGGTTAAACAAGAGTGTTAAATTCAGTGGAATGTGATTAGTGAGGTTGAGGGTGAGTTGGGTGAAGCACACAAAATGGAGTCTGATTAAGCAAGATGGAGTCACAGTGTTCAGTTCATCTGACCCAGGACTAGGAAACATCAACAGAAGGTACCTGAATAGTTGGTTGCCAAAGACACTTCCCAAAAGCCACTTCCTTCATTTTATTTTCTTAACTTTCCAGAATACTTTCCTTCTTTTACATCCATAGAAAGAAAAAATAAAAGATTTTGTAGTTCTATGCAACATAAAAGAATTCAATTTAGGAAGTTAAGGAGTTTAGATGTAGTAATTATTCCAAATTATACATTTTAGTATTCCTAGTTCTAGTTCAGTTCCACTCAGGACCAGAGCCTCCACGTTCATTGCCCCCAGTGTCTTTCTCTAATCTACTGTGCCTTGACTTCTCTCAGTTCTCTGACTTAATAAACTGTTCTCGAGTAGAAACTGGCCAGCCTTGTGAGTTTGCATATAAACTTTAATGATCCTCTCAGCTAACAGTGAAGCTATCAATGGTACTTTATAATCTGAGTGTCTTTTAGTATAAATATCTCCCAGTAGAACTCCATCCTCTTTATAAGATGGATTAGAACAATACAATGGATTAGAACATACTTTACTTCCCTGAATTCCCAGGTAGAATTAATGTTTCAGGTCTGGTGGAAATTAAAACAGAAGTGCTCAGCAGAGACTCACATATTGTATGTTTGACTGATAGGAAATGTTAATTAAATGGTTGATTCACAGTAGGCACTTAGTAAATATTTGAAGAATTACTAAATTAATACCTCAATTTTAACATTCTTAGTTGGACCTCTATAAAGCCTGCTGCCTAGTAATTTTTCAGTGAATCTGTCCCTGATCCTAAGATAGTATAATTTTCATTTATAATTTAGAACTATTTTTGTGGGTATAATTATAGATTGAGTGTTTTTGTAAAAATGTAGGTTCAGCTTCAAGTAGTCTATAATAAATAATAAGTTCTTTGATTTATTAGACACTAAAAATATTTTTCTCCACTAATTTATTCAATGAAGGCCAAACGCTCAGTCCTGATAGGTGGAGTAGGTAACTGTAATAGCCTAGAACTCCATATCCTAGAATAACAAAATATCTTCAATTCACACTGTATTCTTGGCAGGTTTATGTGAAGGTTCTACTTACCATCATACACATTGAGCCAAGTTAGCAGATATCTAATCTCGCTCTGTTCTCCATGGTTAGAGAGGAAGAAAAAGAAAGAAAATTTTAAAATGAGCACTAGTTCTGAAGGGCTTCCTTAGGTTGACATGTTATATATCTCAAAATATAATAGAGCAAAGAAAGTCACACAGCCATCTCTAGACCAAATAGGAAAAATATATACACAATCCCTAACACACAGTTTGGGTCCACAGAAAATATCTGTACACACAGTAAACAAGAACTCAGTTTTCTATAATTATCAGGTATGGGCTATTGAGATACAATGTGAAAATTGGCATAAGCTCTCCATAGTATCACTTCCTTGGGGCTGGGGCTAATATTGTCTCTATGTCCACCTCATCTGAAAACATATGCTTCAATTCAGGGTTAAAGTTGCTTATGGAAATATTTATCTACAAAATCAACTAGAAAATAAACAGCAATCCTTTATGTGATAATTGAATAAACACTGTAGGTTACAGAGGTCTAAATACAATCCCTACATAGATGTTTCCCTATTTAGTTGTTTCCCATCCAGACCCGTAATTAATAGATGTAGAAGAGAAACTGCTCTCTGAATACCCAAGGAATGTCTATACACTACCTATTCTCTGGTTTAAACAATGCATGTGTTAGCACAGGTGAGAAAATCACCCCCAGTTTTTTTCTTCTTCCCTTGGGCTTACACTGGAACTAGACGAATTAGAGAATATCTGTAAATATGTTTCATGAAATAAAGAGTACCACATACACCTTTAAAAGACTGTAAACTCAGAGCAGAGGAACTGGTGACGAGAAGGGAGAGAGGAATTTCCATGAACTCATCAATATCTATAGAGTTAAACAAATGATCTCCCTCTCATTATGTCTAGCTATTTGGTCAGTAGTGATCATTTAATATTTTATACTAGTTGATTTCTCCTAAAGCCCATAAAAAATTTCTAATTTTATTGTCTGGAACTGTAGCCTAGAAAGAGCAGCAAAGCTGCGCTTGGGAAGACTGTTCATTACTGTGACAATTTTGTTCAGAGACATCGAGATATGAAGGGAACACTATAGGTTTTGAGGTCAGGCTGACATTTTGAATACCAGTTCTGTTGATTACTACCATCCTTCTCACTAAGCTCCTTATCTTTCCTTCTAAATTATGAACTCTGTCACTACACCATAATGTAAAGTGAGAAGGAATGCAGAAGGGCACATACCTGCCACAGAGCTGCTTCCTCGGATTCAGAGTGACTCACACATAAACTTGCTTCTGGATACCCCCTCCAAATTCCCACTCCTTAGTTCTTACTTTCATATGAAATAGACAACTTATATCTATTCTGGGAAATGCTTCATTAGTCTATAAAGAGTGATATATAATAGCTACCAGACTTAAGATGCTCTCTGAGGTAACATGAATTTTGAAATGAAATAAAGCCTTAAAGAATCACTTTAAATCACATGTAAGGATCATATTCTAGAATTTCAGACTTTCAGGTCGTGTGACTCTATACTAACCCTTATTTATGCTTGGGGAAGTTATCTTAAATTAAAAGCCCGAGTTTTGTTTTGTTTTGGTTGTTCTTATAATTTTACAACAATCGTTTTTCTAATCTTTGAAAATAAACCGTAATTAACTATAATATCCTAGTTTTTGTTGTGGAGCATTAAATGCAATAGAAGAATAAAAACTCTTTTCTAAATTAAAAATAATATGAGTCATTTCTCCAAACATAAGAATGCTCAAAAGGTAACATGTGCTATGATACTTCCTGATGCATAAATAAAGACTCTGAGGTAGCCTGAGTTAAAGTAGGGGATTAGGTTAAAGCCATGACATGTGGTGGATCCAGAGTTCAAACTCCCACTTGCCACACTCCAAAGCTTTTGTTTTTTTCCTCCAGGGCAAGGCCATTTTGCCTACTGTGAAATCATAGCACAAAGGAGGCCACGAATATGAATGCCGCTAACTCTTTGTTATAGCTGTTTCTGTAACATTTATTTTAAGCTTCTACAGAAAAAAAAAGAAGCATACACAATTTTCTTTTTTAAACTTTTTGCATCGAAAAGTATTTGAGGGCTGAATATGATGTCAAAAATACTGTTTAATAAAGCAGAGGCAGAGAAAAGAGGAGAAAGGGAATGTGGAAGGGAAGGAGAAAAGAAAGAAAACAGGAATTGAATTTACCATTAACCTTAGATTTTGTATGAGAGTTGAATAATAACTATGTGAATGTACCTTTTCTATCATAAATAATATGATAATTTGAAATTTAACATACTTTATAAAGCTCTTTAATATTTTTGAACTTTGCCATTCTCTACTCTAACATGCCAAGGAAAGTACATTACACTAAAAGAGAAAAATGGTTTTTCATCCTTCCTGTTGTGTACTTGAATATAGCAAAGTACATAAGAAAAAGTCCATGTGCTTAAAAGTCTTAAAAGCAATGTGAAACCAAATGGATGGATATAGAAAAACTCAGATTAGAATGTTAGACTTCAGGTTGCCACAGCTGATACACACTCGATATCAGCTTAAAAGCTTTTTTCATATATATAAAGGATATTTTCATTGTTTGTCATTAAAAAAAGGCAGTTAAGAGGTTTAAAATGCTGTAAATAAATTAAGGGTTACTGCAGTTCAACCTGGTTTTCTAAACCTTTAAGAGTTGAAGTAATTTGGAGCTAAGGAAAATATTGGAGAAGAGTGGTCTTAGCCCGTGCCTTTAACTCCAGCAGATACAGGAGAATCACTATAGAGTTAGTTGTCTTGTAAATTCTAGAGTTACAATGAGCAAGGTGGTGATGGTGCACACCCTTAATGCCATCACTTGAGAAGGATACACTCTTAATCCCAACACGTTGGAGACAGAAACATGCAGATCTCTGAGTTTAAGACCAGCCTGACACAAAGCAAGCTCCAAATAGAGAAAAACTTAGACCCAGGGGTGGTAATGCACTTCTTTAATCTCATCAGGTAAGATTAAATCCCTTTGATCCCAATACTTAGAATGCAGAGACAGGCACATATGATTTGGAATGTTTTAAGTTTAAAAGCTACTCACAAAAGGCATGTTGAAATTCAAAGTGAATTGTCCTTTGAGATCTCAAAATATATATACTTAAAGGTTATTTCAGTTCCAAAATATCAAAATAATTTCTTTTTTAATCTCAGTTGAAAGATAATACTTTTTATATTGCCAAAAAACCAATTTGCTCCAGGAAAAATATCCCCCCCCCCAAAAAAAAAAAAGTAGTGTTCCAGAGTTAGGATTCATGCAGGGCTCTGTTCTTATCTTTCCAGGAGATTAAAAGCATCCATCTAAGGAGTCCAGGGACAACTGGACAACTGAAACTTCAGAAGAAAACAGATCACACACCAAATACAAGTAGCCCAGATGATCTAGCCTCTCAGGCTTCCTCAATAGTTGTTTCTTCAAAAATCTACAACCACAACAATTCAAAATCCCTAAGCTTGTTCAGCCCCACAGCTTTTTCCAGCCAGAACTTCAGTAAATCCCTGAAGTTCAACTTCTGTTTACACACTTCTTAGGACATTTAAATAGCTAAGTGTTCTCCCCGGTTCTCGAGATCCCAAAGACCACCTAGGAGCCAACTCTGATGTAAATACATGAGGGTTGTTTATTCAAGCTCAGAGCTTGGACTCTCAACACTCATTGACACAGCAGTTTGAGTTGAGAGGCCCCAGACCCAAAAGTACAAATTTTATATAGAGACTCAGACAAAGAAGCAGGTTCTTTACCATATGATTGGATGACATTTGGACAGCTAGTCATATCCCTTTCTGATTGGCTCATTGTTACTGACTAACCAGCTGAGGTCAGCCTGACCATCAGAAAATTTGTTTAGAATGTTTGGGTGTTTTCTCAGAGTGAACTGTCTGGTGATGACGAGAGAACACCCCTGGAATACAAGGTTGGGTACATTTTGTTGTTGTTCTGTAACTGGAGGTCACCTCTGAGTTAAAGTTAATACAAAATGGAATCTTTTTTCAAGACGGATTCAGTCACACTTCACATTTCCCCCTTTCTCTAGGTCATAGAGAGACCCAATCATGGGTCTTTAAACATGTCACTGGTCTATCCCTGTTCAACGTTCAAAGGACTATAAGTATTAATCATATCAGGGGCATAAGCATAACCAGGAGAAACAGAACCAAGGGTCCAAGTAGTATACCAGTTGGCATTATGGAAATAGATATCCATTTGTAGCCTATGTAAGGGAATTCCTTTTGACATAGCATTTGAGCCCATTAGGTGGGACAATGGACCGTGTATTCTTTTCTGTAACTACTTCCAACTGACATTAGAACATTGTCATCAGAGCCAAGAAAGGCTGAAATGCTAGTCAAAGGCTGGGCAATGGGGCATTTATCAAAAGCATCTTATTAATCAATTGATTAAGGTGAAGGAGAGAGTAATCATATCTGTTGGACTGGTTCACATCAGCTTCCAGGAAGTCCAGGGCTCAGCAATTTGGAGTCCACAGGTGATCTCAGCATAGAGTCTATCAGCCACGTGAGAATCTGCTGAGACAAACATAGACTGGAAACAGAAGTTAAAATTGTTTACTAATTGGGGAAGGGAAGGAACCCTATGAACAAGGGAAAATCTCATTTTAAGAACAGGCAGTTGTATTTATCTGGAATCCTGCTTGATCCGAGGCTGGTAGATCCAGGCTTTATGACTAGATCTCAGAAGGATAACATGAGAGAAACTTGACAAACAGCCTTATGTTATTAGCATGAACAATCCTTAAACCAAAAGGAGATTTAAAATCTTAAATTTGTGACTAATCATTTAGTACTAACAACTTATTGGAACTTTAACATAGGAAGGGGAAGAAATTAACTGTTGTCTGAGTCTGGTAACAAGGTAGACTGAGAAGGCATCCATAGCCTTGGTTTTTGTTGTTAAACTGTTAGATCTTTTATTATTATAGTCTCTAGACTCATCAGGGATATGAGAACAACAAATATCATCTGAGTAAGCAAGATCAATTGGCTTCTAAATCTATTAAACAAAATGACAGTCTTTACTGTAACAGCCACCCCATAGTTCCTCTGTGTCTGTGGGGCATCCATCTTTGGGCACCAGTACCAAGGTATGACAAACTTTTTGTAAGACAGGAATTATGAAGGACCACTTACCTTGTCTTGGCAAAGTTCAGCAGTTGACTTCTCCATCTGTGCCCAGCACATTTACCTTGGACAGCATGCTGTCTGCTGTTGAGGCAAAGGGCAGTCTAGCCCAGTGGCCAACTTTGTCATAATTAATGCAAATCTCAGGTGGAGAATTTCTGTGCACATTATCTTCTTTTGAGGAAACTAGGAATGCTGTCAGGAGCTGACAAGTCTATCATAAAAAGCTTTTTGTATTAAATATTTAAATGTCATATTCTGCAGATCTCTGGGGTATCTGAGGACCATCATATCTATCTAATATGGATCTTATTTTTAGTTAGTTACTCTCTGCTTGACTGTGAAAGCAGATATAGGAGGCTAAATAAAGCTTAATCTTGTAACCAACTGCATAATTTCTTGGCATAACTGCAAATAAGGTGACTATCAGCTTGTACAACATGAGTTTTGTTGGTTTCTTAGTCTAAAAGGAGGCTACAGTAATGAACAGAGCCCATCATAACCAAGAAGCTCCATAATTGTAAAAAAAAACATAACTTTAGTTGAATATCAACCTGCAAACCTGCATCTATAACATATCTTTGAACATTTTTGTCATCTTTTAACCTTTAACCAACCTTAGTAACTTGCATTTACCAAACCTTTCATATTCCTAGACATATTTCTAGAAGCTTTCTTTTATAACTTGCATTTACATCCTCAGACCCTCACAGCTTGCTTAAGCTTTTCATCCTTTCTTTCTGGTGGGGAACCCAATGATCCCTGACTTTTATGGGTTTTTTTCTTTTTTATATCTGTTTCTGTTTAAATAATTAATTATCTAGGTGTACTCAGACATCAGACATTCTGAACAATTTTTCATTCCCAATTACAAAGCATAATTAAATCCAAGCCGTGTTTTCTCTGACATACATATGTTTTCATGGCCAAACCTTTATTTATATAAACATCCTCCAGCAAACTTTCTTTTTATCTTTGTTGCATTTTTCAACAGGCAAACTTTGCAGCACTTGTGCTTGTGGGAGCCTTTTTATCTTTCCTGATAGTAGCAAAACTCTCTTAGCCTGTCTAGTTTTCATTTCTGCCTCTGGGGAGGAGGGGTGACCCCATAACTTGCCCAGCTCAAGGCAGCTTTTACCTTAGGGAGCCTTTTGTTTTTTGTTCCCTCTTTCTTTCTTTCTTTCTTACTTACTTTTCTTTCTTTCTTTTTTCTTTTTTTTTTTTAAGCATTCTTCAATGATGTTCTGGCTGACAATTGGAATTTCGGAGCTTCCCTGGCAAAGAAGAGGGCCTTGTCCCCTCATAATGATGATAGGGGAAGATCAGAGAATCTCCATCTCTTCCCCCACCTTGGCCCAGGCATAGAAGGTGGGAGAAGGGAGATCAGCCTCAGTGTGGCACAAGAGGAAAGGCAGCCAAGGTCTAAGGCTGTTCCCATGGATTCAGAGAAAGACAAAGACAAGCATAAAACCAGCACACAACAACTGGTCAGGCAGATCCTGGATCCTGAACAAGCCTGGAACATCAGCCCAAATCAGTCTGAGACCAAAACAAGGAAACAATCACATAGATTATACAGTGTACAGCATAACAGTGAGACAGTGTCAAGCTTGATCGAACAACCGGCTAGGCAAGACCAGTTCCCATTCCTCCACTGCCCCTGGGGATCTGGGCAAGAAGGAAGGCACCTCTTCCCCCTTATTGCATCCTCCAGGCTCCCTCGACTGGCAAGATAACAGGCAGGTCTGCCCTATTCCTCAGTAGTAGCCTGAATTATCTGACACACAGAAACCAGAAACTGAGTATGTTATCTGACATGTACAAACCCAGAACACACACCATATGGGTTCCAATTGTGCGTTATCTGACACGCACAAACCAGAGTATTTCTGAACTCAGCAAACCAAGAAGAAAACCAAAAGTAAGGTAACAGAAGCCAAACCACAGAACACAAACAAAAACAAATGGTCTCACAAACAATAAATCAGTCCAGACTTTCATGTAAATCCTGAAAACAAGCCAAACTTGAACTTTCCATAAAACGAAAACAGAGACAAGCAATCTCACAGATAGCATAGACAGAGAGTTAGACTAGACAAAAAAATGAGCTCATACCTCCATCTGGAGGTCTTTCCTGGTGACTCATGGTCCTCAAGATCTTGGTGGGACTTCTAAATGTAAAGGTCAATACCAGTCTACTGGAAATTCAGGAATGGCGCCCTGGTTTTCACAAGTACATAGACAGACATATATAAGAGACAGACACACATAGAGACACAGTAGCTTACCAGCTGGTTTGAACCCTCCAGGCAGGAGTCCTGGTGATCCCATACAAGCCCCCAAATGTTCTGCCCAGTTCTTGAGACCCCAAATCCCACCTAGGAGCCAACTCTGATGTATATACATGAGGGTTGTTTATTCAAGCTCAGAGCTTGAACTCTCAGCACTCACTGACACAGCAGTTTGAGTTGACAGTCTCCAGACCCAAAAGTACAAATTTTATATAGAGACAAAGACAAAGAAGCAGGTTCTTTACCATATGATTGGATGACATTTGGGCAGCTAGTCATGTCCATTTCTGATTGGCTCATTGTTACTGACTAACCAGCTGAGGTCAGCTTGACCATCAGAAAATTTGTTTAGATTGTTTGGATGTTTTCTCAGAGTGAGTTTTCTAGTGATGATGAGGGAACACCCCTGAAATACAAGGTCGGGTACATTTTGTTGTTCTGTAACTGGAGGTCACCTCTGAGTTAAACTTAATACAAAATGGAATCTTTTTTCAAGATGGATTCAGTCAGGCTCCACATGAGAACAAAAGGACTGAACATCAATTGATTCTATTAACATGCCTAACAATTTTTTTCATTCTTATTTAGGCCCCAAACAGGTTTACTACATCCCAAATCAGCAGGAAGTCATTTTATGAGAGAGATGTCCCATCTCCAGAAGGTGGGGTGAGTGATTTTTGCCCCGTTTGGCCATTTGATGGGTTATAGATACTTGATATTTAGGGGGAGAGATTACAAGTTGTTAAATGGTCTTGTTAAATAGGTTTAGGAAGTTAGACCCAGGAATTTCTCTCTTTTTCTTTTCTGTATCCTTCTTTCTCTTCTATGTAGGGATGAAAAGACTTGAAACAAAAATGGGATATAGACATAATATAGGAATAATTAATAAAAAGGTACCTATTATTGGATATGCTCTTGTATCTTTGTATGTTGATACAAAATTAAGATTATATTTGGCTACATCAGTATTGATCTTTGTATATTGATACAAAATTAAGGTTAACTCTTCTTAAGGTATTGTACCTAGGTAATGCCTAAAAATGAAATGGGGTTTGTATTTTCAACCTCTTTACTATCCAATACATTTAAATTCTGAGATGTAAATTAAATTAAAATGTAACTAGTTGTTTGTTAATCCTGCCTTTTATGGGATATTACATATATTCTTAACTGATATTTAGCCCTCTTCAGAAAATAACCACTTTATTTTTCAGGAGATATATATCTTCTGAGCACACCAAGTATACATTTAATTTAACTCAAAGTGCAGAAGATTTTAATAATTAAACAGTACTGTCTTGAAAATCAATTAAGGATTTATACTAATGTTTGAATAAAAATCCAGGGGTGGGAGACTTTTTATTGTTGAAAATTCATGGTGAAGATTTAGAATTGAAGAATGTGAGGTTCTATAAGATCTATGAATAGCTCAAAAGATTCCCCATGTCATTCAGTGCAGGTGATACAGATAGAGATTCTCACAAGATGTCACAATCTGTCCACCTGTCACTGAGACATGACAGTTCACCCCAGAGTAACTCATGATGAAAAGTCAGGTTAAAGTATATGGATGAATAGTGTCTGAGGAACTGATGCAACCAACACTTTAACAAATTCTTATCATGCTGTCAAGTGAATCTAAAGTTTAATCACTGGAATCCTGGATGTTGCCCAATTGCCCCTAAACCACCTATACAGCTTTCTTATCCCTTCTCCCATTTAGGGACTACAGACTTTCTCAATTTTCCTATTAAAAAAAAAATCCAATCTTCGAGCAGGGTAAGATGGTGGTGCTGGTGCAGACACATTCTAAGCAATATATGTGAGCTGAGCAGCAAACTGAGAAGTATGAACCCATATGAGCAAACCAGGGTACAATAAAAGTCCCTGTGCTAGACTTCCAAACATTCAGAAAAGCAGAACAGCCTGACTCAGAAGCAGGAGCACTTCATGCAAAGAAAGGTCCATGGGTCTGAGCTACTCAGAACCCCAGGTGGTGGTTCTGACCTCCACACAGATGTCCTCACTAGCTTCCTGAGCCCACAGCTTCCATGTACTCATGCCAGCACCCAAAGGAGTACCAGCAGAGCCATGGGAAGGGCAATTTCAGGGTGATTCTCCTTGGGATTTACAACATGGTGTCATCTGACTAATTGGTGGGTGGTTGAGCTGGGGGCGGGGGTGGAACTGTTTTTAGTGGCAGCGCTGTGACTGGTCATAGATGCCATTTCGGATCACCCTGATAGCCCGCTGTGCACCTCAGCTGGTCACCCAGTTCTGCAGCATTAAGAGTTCCAGTCCTGGAGCCATGAAACAGTTCTGGGCCATTGCACAACTGCCTGAGTGACACGGACTGCACTGGATCACACTGCTTTCAGTCTAGAGCTGCAAGCTGCTCTGGGGATCCTGTAGGAAGATCAAGGAAAGACCAGGACCACAGACTCGATACACGGGCTGCTGAGGAACTAATAGATCCCTGCCAGCTCAGGCAAGCTGCCCTAGAACACATTACTTCTTGCCAGAGACACTGAGTCAGGCTTCTGGCTCCCAGGAGACACCGTGTCACCCTGCTGCCTTTGGGATTGCTGCATGGAGAGGTTTCACTAGCAGCCACAAGGATGCGTTCCTGACCTCTGGCTTCCAGTTGCTTCCAGAAACTCAAGTCAACCATTGTATAGAGCCAGAGGCACTCAGTCAGGCTCCTAACCTCCAGGAGATTCCTCAGCTGGGCCCCAGGACCCTTGGGAGAGCTCCTCAGAGAGCTCTCATTAGCAGCCACAGTGGCCCTTTCCTGGCCACTGGTCTTCATGTACTTCTGGTGACTCTGGTCATGTGCCACATAATGCCAGCCAGAGACATTCAGTCTGCCTTCTGATTTCCAGCCAGGCACCTCTGCTATACCCCTCTGCCTCTGGGAGAGATATCACTAGCATCCACTAGGGTGCGTCCCTGGCTTCAAACCTCCAGGAATTCCCAGAGACCTGGTTCAGCTACCGAATAGAGGCAGAGATAATTAGTCAGGCTTCTGACCTCTGCTCTGCCCTGTTGCAGGTGAAAGAGCTACTTAGAGAGGACTCACCAGCTGTAACAGGGGCCCTTCCCTAGCCTCTAGTCTCCAGGTGCTTCCAGTGACCCAGGTCAACTGTGGCTTAGTACAAGAGATGCTCAGTCAGGCTTCTGACTTCTGGGTGCCTTTGTTCTGCCCTGCTGCCCCTGGGAGAGTCCCTTGGTGAGATCTCACTAGAAGACACAGGGGTGCTTCCCTAGTATCTAGCCTCTAGGAAACTCCCATTTGACCTGGGGCAAATGCCGAATAATGCCAGAAACACTCAGTCAGGCTTCTGGCCTTCAGACACATGCACACTACACATTACCTCTGGGAGAACTCCTTGGAGAGGTCTCACTTGTAGCCACAGAAGCTGCAGCCATATCAACCTTCACGAGGAGACCCTCTGGATCACAGAGTCATATAGGAACATCTGGCCTTCATACCTGGACTCTCTCCAGGGCACCAAACCTAGTGGGCATGAACAACCACAAACCAATAACCAAGACAGCCAGATGGTTAAAGACCAATGAAGGAACACACACAACAAAAACCAGGGCAATATGTCACCACCAGAACCCACATATCCTAGTACAGCAAGCCCAGACCATTCTCATATAGCAGAAACACAGAAAATGATGAAAAAACTATACTTATGAAAATGTTCAAGGCCTTAAAAGAAGAGAATAAATCCCTTAAAGAATTTAAAGAAATCACAATTCAACAGATGAAAGCAAAGGAGAACTCCATCAAAGACCTCTAAGAAAACTCAGTCAAACAAGAGAGGGAAAGAGACAAAACCATTAAAAAATTGCGGGCAAAGACAATGAAATTGGAGAAGGAAATATATAAAACAGTTCAAGACCTGAAATTGGAAATGGAAGCAATAAATAAAAGACAAACAGAGACAATCCTGTAGGTGGAAAACCAAGGAAAGAGAACAGAAACCACAGAAATGAGTATCACAAATAGAATCACAATCAAAGAATGGATAAAACAAACTGTGGTACATTTACACAATGGAATTTTACTCAAATATCAGAAATAAGGAAATCATACAATTTGCAACCAAATGGATGGAACTACAAAAGCTCATCCTGAGTCAGCTAGCCCAGACCCAGAAAGATACACACGGCATATATTCACTTATAACTGGATGTTAGCCTATAGTACAGAATAATTATCCTACAACCGAGGCCCAAAGAAACAGGAACCTAGCATAACTATCCTAGGAGAAATTCCACCCAGCAGCAGATTGAAACAGATGTTGAGACACACAGTCAAACATTAGGTGGAGCTCTGGGAGTCCTATATAAGAGAGGGAGGAGGAATAGAGAGACCCAGAGGGGTCAAGATCAACACATGAAAATCAACAGAACCAAGTAACCTAGGCCCCTAGAGGCTTACAGAGACTGAAACACTAACCAAAATAAGAAGAAAAAAGCTTAGTCTTAACCTAGACCCCCCCCATATAAATATAGGGGATGGGCAACTTGGTCCTCATACAGATCCCTTAACAAGTAGGGGTGGGGCAGTATCAGTCATGGACTTTGTTAACTGCTAGTGGAGTTAAGATATTACCATAGTGGAGGTGCCAAATTGGACCCCAGAGCAAGAGGAAGCTCTTAGCCATCATGTGACTGATGAACTGAAGGGCCTGATATGTGGGGGCCACCCACACCGGATGGGTACACCGGATGGGTAGTTTAGGTGGGAGAGGGGGTAGAGGGTGGGAGGATGGGACCAGGAGGGAAGGAGGGAGGGGTCTATGATTGAGATGTAACTTGAATTAGTAAATAAATGAATAAAAAAAAATCCAAGCTCCTAAAATCTTTGTGGAAAGAACATTTTGTAGTGAGTGGCATCTCCAGAGAACAGCTGATCAACCACAGTGTCTGATGAGATCTTGGTGTGATAGGAAAAAAAAATGAATGCGTGTTATCTTTTAGTTTGAGAGTGTAGCCCATCATAGCAGTAAAACATGACAGTAGAAGAGTGAGACATCTGGTCCCACCCTGTCCTCAGTCAAGAAGAAGAACATAATGAATCGGGTTTTTAATCTGACTATTTTCTTTTTATTTAATCTGGAATAACCACCTGAGATGATGTCACACACACTTGGGGTGGAACTTCTTATGTCAATTAAGCATGTCTACACAATCTCTCCTAGTCATGCTCAGAGATCTGTCTTAGGAGTGTTTCTAAATCTCCTCAAGTTAACAATAAAAGTTAGTGCTTACAATCTCTTTAGAGTACAAATAAATATATGAATATGTATATTCTTTTGGATGTGGGTTCTTCAATTTTAAAAATTCTCTGGGTAAAAAAAAAAATCTGATCCCTAGCTGTACTGGAACTTAAACCAGACTGGCCCCTAACTCAGAGCCGTCCATCTGCCACTGACTGCTTCCTGAGTGCTGGGATTAAAGGAATTCATCACTACACTCAGCCTGAGTAGGATACTTTAATATCAATTTATCAGAGAACTAGATACAAAATTACAAGAGAAAAACTCATCTTGACAACAATAATTAAGTTTGCAAAAGCGATAGTTAAAAATGAGCTTCCTGGATCTGTATTTGGGTAAACAGTTCTCAAAGGCAACAGCACAGCTGTGCATTAAAGCCTGAATTTACCACAGCTGTTAATTCTAAACTACACTCATCAGTACTGACAGGATCGCATCTTCCTCATTTTTTATTTTGTATTTTCTGTGATCCCTGCTACTACAGTTAAAATGTTCTCAAATTTACCATAATGCGAAAGTTTCAAGTTACATATATGTATAATTTTGTTTCTAGAAATTTTAGAAATTGATGACAGTGTTGACAAAAAGTTTACCTCTGACTTTTGACAAGTTTTGGTTGGACAAAAGCCAGACTCTCAAAGTGCATAGTGCCACTCTTAAAATATTCATAGAAGCAAGAAACTTTTATCACATTTTATGAGAATCTCAATGCAACAAAATAAGTTATATAGTATTTTTTGTTTTTACTAATGCTACAATTATTCTTATTACTATTTTATAGTGTATTATATTAAACGTAGCAAAATAGTGACCTAGATTACCCAAATTTCCCATCTAGCATGTTCAATCTGAAGTTTCATGAACATTAACAGGACTCTGTCACCACTCCATCTGTCTCATCTATGTACCTACCACCCATCTATCTCTATCTATCTATCTATCTATCTATCTATCTATCTATCTAACTATCCATTTTTCCCCTTTCCCTTCTCCTCACTGCCACAAAGTGAAGAGGGGTTGTTCCATCAAATGTCTCACCAGTTTGCTCTTCCATATCACATATCTAAAGATAATGGAGACAAGTGATCATAGACTGAGCCAAAATAATGATTGAGTGGGATTTAGCCAGTATTTTATTACAGCAATGGAAAGCTAGCTGACATACTTTTTTTTTTTTTTTTTTTTTACTGAGAAGAGGGATTGATGCATTAGTTCACTTGACACTGTTGTTTTGAAGCTTTTATACTGGTTTTTAGGAGCAATATGGAAAGGTTTGGAGATGTGGGATAGTGAAACTTTAGAGTACTGTAGGTGAATTGCTGAAAGCAAATAGGACAGTAAAGGAGACTAGAATGCTAAGTGGAATGTGGTTAGTTAGATTATGCCTTGGGGTTACAGAAGAGTCCACTGAGACTAGACTAGAGCATATTCAAGTAACATTCAGCAAACTACCTGCCTTCCTTTTGTCCATGCCCTGATACTAAGTAGGAACCTGAGTTTTAAGATGAGGAATTAAAAAATATGAAGGAGCAAACTTCAAGGCAAAGAAGCATTTAAATAGCAGCATTGGCACTTCTGGCTACTTTTGGAAACATATAAAGTAGCAATGAAGAACAAAAATCTGAGCAAAAAGACTTTTATTGCTTTTATTTTTGACAAAAAAGAATATGTTTAAAGTTCCAAACAAAGACAGAATAGATGATTTTAAAAAAAAAAGCATGATTAGGGCAAAACCAATACTTTGCAACCAGACAGCTGGAAAGATGCCTTGAAAGCATGAATTGGCCAACCCTACCCACAGCCAGCACAAGGTTTAAAATACTTCAGAGATTTTGCTGCTATAGTTTAGTGCATGCTGTTGGTAAACACTGGGATTGTTCATATGATGCTGGGTTTCACAAGCATCCACAGTGTAAGCATTGTGTAATCACTAAGACTTCCACTGAGGTTTGAAAGGTTGGAAGGCCAAATATTGTTTGATGGGATTAGAATTCTGGCTAACAGCACCTGAGAGGATAATCTGTGAAGCAAGGGAGACATAGGAATAGGCTCAGAGGCTGGACCATCAGCTGAAAAATACCATAGGCAGCAGGTGGAGGGGAGAGAGAGAGAGAGAGAGAGAGAGAGAGAGAGAGAGAGAGAGATCATGTGCATTAAAAATAGCAAAACCATAAGAGAAAGGATGTCCAACATTTTTCAAGCTTACTTCCCACCACCACATGTCCCAGATGTCACTTATGAATCTGTGCTTTGATCTGGCTGTAGTCATATACTTCCTTGATGTTTTTCTCCTTCTGACTTTAAGAATGTGTGTCTTAGGACGTTTCCTCATCTATGTTCATAGCAACTTTATTTGTAATAGCTAGAGACTGGAAACAACCCAGATGTCCCTCGGCTGAGGAATGGATAGAAAAAACAAAAAACAAAAAACAAAACAAACAAAAAAAAAAACCCTGTGGTACATCTACACAATGGAATAATGCTCAACCATCAGAAACAATGAAATCATGAAATTTGCAACCAAATGGATGGAACTAGAGAAGCTCATCCTAAATGAGCTAACCCAGACTCAGAAGGATGAACATGGCATCTATTCACTTATAATCAGATTTTAGCCATATAGTACAGAATAACTATACTATAACCAATGCACCAAAGGGAACAGGAACATAAACTTTGTTATATGTCAATGAAACACATTGCCCTAGTGGTGCTGTCTTTTAGGCCCCCAGTGTATGAGGAAGCTCTTGGCCCTCATATGACTGCTGAACTCAGGCTGGGGACTGATAAGTAGGGACACTCCACTCCGGAGGAGTTGGATGGAAGGGATGGGAGGTAGAGAGAGGGTGGAGGGAGAGACTGGAAGGGGTGGAAAGAGGGCACTGTGATGGAGATGTAACCTGAAGTAATAAAAAAGAATGTGTGTCTTTACCATGTACCATTGTATATGGAAGTATGTAGTCTGTTTTATTTTTTATAGAAACAGTTAAGGGATTCCCTCAGTCGTGTATTAGTTACTTTATCATGTAATTGTGAATAAATACCCAACAGGAAGCAATTAAACAGAGAAAGCATAAATTCTGGCTCACAGTTCTAGAGGATACATTCCATTAAGACAGGGAAACATATTGCCAGAAGTGGGAGGCCAACTTCAGTAGTCAGGAAGAATAGAGCATACAAGAACTGGGTCCTGACTCAACCCTGGGACTATCCCCAGGACCTATGCCCTTCAGCAGGGCCCCAGCTCCTAAAGCTTTTACAATTACAAAAGGAGCCACCAATCAGTAATCAGGGGCATAAATGCATGGGGGACATTTTATAATCATACCAGATAGGAGGGTTTGGGCTTTGGAACTTAAACAAAATTGAAGGTATTGAAGTTTGGGGATACTTGAAGATACTGTAAGTACATTTTGAACTGTTCAGTAGACATGAGCCTTTGGAGCCACAGAGAGAATGATGCAGTTTGAATTTAAATATTCCCCAAAAGGCCCATATGTTAATTGATTGGATCCCAACAGTGACCAGAGATTGGGCTTTTGGAATGTCACTGGCACATAAGGGCTCTGATATCATCAATGGATTAATCCACTGAAGGTCTCATAATATGATGGCATTATTGAGTGGAAGTGAAAACTTTAGGTAGTGAAACCTAATTAGAGAGAGTAGGTCAACTTCCTTTCTGACACAAGACAAACAGCTTTGATCAAATCTAGGTACCCCTCTGCTACTAAATAAGGCAAAAAAATATAGTGCTTAGTCATCACAGAAAGAAATACATGATACTGTAACAGAACTGAAATCTCTCTCTCTTTAAGTCGGGGTTTTCAGGTACTTTTCCCACAGTGGTGGAAAGCTCTTACTTGGCCCTGGGTTACACACTGCTCAAGGGTGGTATGTACTCTTTCATCGTGCATTCCTAGCTTCACATCTTGTGTCTATCAGACTCTAGCTAAACAAAAGTCACTTGTTTTGTGAGTTAATGATTATTGGTCTCTGTTCCATTGACCGTCAGAAAAGCCATACTTTTAATTCCTAAGTAATGACAGAAATATCTATTTAGTCATAATTTTCTTGAAATAAAATGTCTTGAAATAAATGTTTATTTTAGGTGGTTAAGGACACTTAAAGTGATATCTTTTCCTGTGTGTCATGTCTGCCTTACCCCATTTCTATCCTCAGTACCTACTCACCCTGTTGTAGGAGTTTAATAACTACTTTATATGTTAAAATGGTTAGATATCAAAGCAAAGCAAATATACCAAGCTGTCTTAGACAAAGAATTACAATCAGATTGTAAAAATGTATTATTTCAAAATTAAGATAATTGTTATAAAATAAGTGTATCGTTTATTAAGGAGAGATCAGGTGTTTTAGGAAACTGGCAAAATGTTTGATTCCATCTAAAGCATTTTCTGTTTATTTAAAAATCAAGAAATTCAGTTTCATTATTAATGTCCATCAAGATCAGTTTTGACATGATTCAAGGAAAAAGAGTCAATATTAATTTACAGCAGCACATAAATGTTGAGAAGAATTAAAGACTCATGCCAGGTTCCCAAAAGAGATAGAGAAGAAGTTTAGGTCTTCCAACAACATTACAAAATAATTTTTGTAGAAAATATAATGAGATTTGAATTAGACAACATAACTATTTGCCTCCAATTCCCATGGCATTTTCCTACTTCTATTATAGAGAACCTGTAATCTTAAATGCTGTTTCCTTGAAGCAACTTTATCTCCATATGATGTCAAAGATTCTTTTTATATGGCTATTCACTAATCACTCTCATTGACAATTTCTTCAGATTGTCTTTGAAATTTTCTAAACAATATTTCAATGATTTTTTTAAAGAAAACATAACAAAATGAAAACCTGCTTAAGAAAGATGTATACAACATCATCTATTTGGATTGGATCTTCTCACTGCTTAAATCTTGTGCTGGTTTTTGTTTGTTAATCTTTGTTAGAATTTTGAATAGTCCCTGTTACAATGTCCACAAAGCACTTACTTCATGTATGCTGTACCAAGTAGGCTGTGAGGGTCTTTCATTTGCCTTTTCTCACTAAGCTCTCTGTACCTAAATTTTACAGAATATATTTAATCTAAAACATTTATTTAACTTACACAACATCACACAGGAAATACAGACAAGACTGAAGATGAAGCCCAAGGCATATTCTACATTCTGTGTGTTGATACCCTTCAGAAAATATCTGCATCCTCTATTTTACTGATCAAATTGGGAGAAATCACATGAAATCATTAACACATAGATGTCATATTTACTATGTTTAAAAATACAGAGTAATTTCTTATTTAGCCTTTCAATAATCTCTATGAAGAGTACTTAAAATAGAAAGAGATTTAAAGGATTTTACTATTTGAAAATATGACAGAGGACTAAGCTGTCTGATTTAAAATCTCTACTATGTTTGAAAATACAGAGTAATTTCTTATTTAGCCTTTCAAAAATCTCTATGAAGAGTACTTAAAATAGAAATAGATTTAAAGGATTTTACTATTTGAAAATGTGACAGAGGACTAAGCTGTCTGATTTAAAATCTCATCTATGTTTATAGCAGCCTTATTTGTAACAGCTAGAAACTGGAAACAACCCAGATGTCCCTCAACTGAAGAATGGGTTAAAAAAAACTGTGGTACATCTATACAATGGAATATTATTCAGCTATCAGGAACAATGAGATTATGCAATTTGCAGCCAAATGGATGGAACTAGAAAAGCTCATCCTGAGTGAGCTAACCCAGACTCAGAAGGACACATATGGCATCTATTCACTTATAGTAGGATTTTAGCTATATAGTAGAAGGTATCAATACTACAACTAACACACCAAAGAGAACTTGGACATAGACTTCTTATTTTTAATTTTTATTTATTTTTTATACATTAGTTATATTTTTTTCTATTTTTTAGTCTTTTCTATCTATTGTATGCTTACTGATTTGTTTGTTTAGTAGTTCTCTCTCCCAGGCAACAAGACACTTTTCACTGATGGTACTGCTTCGTAGATCCCCAGTGAATGAAGAGGCTCTTGGCCCTCATACGACCTCTCAACTGAGATGAGGGACTGTTATAAAAGGACACCCCACCCCAGAGAAATGGGATGGAAGGGTTAGGAGGTAA
>CAJQZJ010030986.1:0-27673 GCA_907164525.1 Lophiomys imhausi
GGAAATATTGGATCTTACAGTAGTATAATTCTAGTATTTTTTTTAAGAAAACAGCAATAAAAACAAGCTGCTAACAGCTACTGAGAGGAAGGAAATGGTTAAAATGTGACAAATTTAAAGATAGCCAATAGTTATTAGCAGGTTGCTTTCATTGCTGGTTTCTCACAAACTAATAAACTGTCCTCAATAATGTAGGTCCTTTCATTAATGCAACAAAGATCCAAAAGGGAACCCGGAGTTTCCCTGTAACATAAAAACAGTAGAATAGTATTCAGCTATTTAAATGTTTAAAAGTTGGTATTAAGTGATAATAAGAATGCGACTGGAAATAATTATGTTAAATAATATAAAGAAAGACAATTTACAAAAACATAAATATAGCTGGGCATAGTGAATTTTTTCAGTAGTTAGATAGATGATAGATAGATAGATGATGGATGGATGGAAGGATGGATGGACATATGGACAGATGGACGGATCGACGGATGGATGGATGGATGGACAGAGAGACAGACAGACAGAGAGGCAGACAGACAGACAAATAGATAAAATTGAAATGTATGCTAGATTTTCTCACTCTTACATGGAAAATAAGTATATTAAAGCCACAAAAGACTAGTGTAAAATAGTTACTAGACACTATGAAGAGCAAGTTGGTGAGAGGGACTGAGAAAGATTGATAAATGACTGATTAGTTATATTTTCGTGCAATCAAAAAAGTCTAGGACACTTTTATACTTTATAAGATGAAGATATATATATATATATATATATGAGTGTACCATAATTTTCAAAGATCGGTAAGAAGATATTTGGATGGGGAAATGAGAGGTACACAAGGAGGTATTTTTTTAATATTATTTGATCATTATAAAATGTATGTACAAGTTAACATATTGGGATCTAACAAACGCATAGATTTATGTGTCTGTTTTTAAACAAAAAACTAATTTGAAAAGACAGAAGGAAGAAAAGAAAGAGATTAAGATGAGAAAGGGAAAGAAATGTTTCAAAAAATCTATCAGTGTTGCCATGGACCAGCAATTAGGTAAATTAAATAATAGATTATAGTATTATTATATGTGTCTATAGTGTACTATGTTCTATAAACCTTATGAAACTGTATATTTTCATTTATCATAATCCAATACATAATTTAATTTTATTTAATTTAGTCTATATTTCAATACTTATGTTCACTACCAGAAATAAAAGTGGCCTGAAAGAATTGTTCTGTCTACAGCAGCATTATAAAGTATTCTTTGTTTTACATTTGTGAAAAATGAATTTGTAATTAGAAAAATGCATTCTAGAAAAATAAACATTAACATTAAATTCAAAACCATGCTGCCTTGCCATTAAATTCTTTGCATAATTCATTATAAATCTCATCCTTTCTTCACAACTAATTATACCATAAAATTATATGATAAAATTTTGGTTGTTTTGTTTCTCAGCCTATACAGACAGATAAGTATCCATGGATGGCTGGTAAAAGTGTAATATTTGGGGAATAATTTAACTCAAGTATTGCAATTTTATTCTGAACATCATATTCTGCTAATGTTTTTCTTATTTGATTTAAATGTTTTAAGCATATATCTTCATATTACGTACTTTATAATATTTCCTCCAAGGTAAATACATTATATGAGATATAACATTAGTGAATAATTTGTTTTCTGAAAAATTAGAACCTAAACACTTTAAAATATTATTAAATTTAATATATAATAAATTAATTTTATTCTAGCATTCACTTCAATTTTTATTACATTGTCTTTTAAAGCATACAAAGAACTCAGATTTTTTTATGTTTTTTAAATTTATTTATTTATTGCTTCAGGTTACATGTCCATCATAGTGTCCTCTTTCGACCCTTCTGAGTCTGCCCTCCCACCCTCTACTCCCTAACCCTTCCATCCCACACCTCTGGAGTGGAATGTTCCTACATAATAGTCCCCTGCCCCAGTTCAGAAGTCATATGAGGGCCAAGAGCCTCCTCATACACAGGGGACCTACAAGGCATCACCACTAGGGCAAAGTGTCTCATTGACAGGAACAAAAAAGTCTATGTTACTGTTCCCTTTGGTGCTTTGGTTGTAGTATAGATATCCCGTACTATATAGCTAAAATCCAACAATAAGTGAATATATGCCATGTGATCCCTTCTGAGTGTGGGTTAGCTCACTCAGAATGAGCTTTTCTAGATAGCAAATGCTGGCGAGGGTGTGGAGAAAGGGAAACCCTCCTCAATTGCTGGTGGTAGTACAGGCTTGTGCAACCACTATGTTGACGATATCTTAGAAAACTTGGAATAGCTCTGCCTTGCAACCCAGCCATACCACTTCTGGGTATACATCCAAATGAATCCTCACCAAATCACAAGGAAGTTTCCTCATCTATGTTCATAGAAGTTTGTAGAGAGATGTGATGTGCTGCTCCCTAAAGATGGCGCCGGTCTCCGCCTTCCATCAGCCCAACGGTGAGCGCTCTCGATGATAATAAGTTCATATTTGACATAGACCACTGATCTGGCTTGCTTCCACATATGTGGGCCTCTAAGATAGCACCACTTGGCTTTACTTGACTGGCTGTTCATTTAGTATTTAGCCTGTGGGTTGGGTCTGCCCGGGCATTCGGAATTCGGAATTCAGAACACTGTTTTCAAGGGACCTGAATAAACTGCTGGAGAAGAGCTTTTGTGAGTTGCGTCATCCTTGCTGGACAAGGGGGGACGCAACAAAGTGGTGGCCCGTACGGGGACCCAGAAAAGACTCAGAACTCCTGCAGTCAGGTGCAGCGCTGGTAAGTTCCTGGGATAAATTAGGACAATAAAGTTTCACGGAAATAGCGAACACAAGGTAAAGTTTCGTGGAGATAGCGAACAAAAGGTAAAGTTTCGCGGAGATAGTTAACAAATGGTAAAGTTTCATGGAAATAGCAAACAAAAGGTAAAGTTTCGCGGGAAGTTGCGAACTAAAGGTAAAGTTTCGCGGGAAGCAGCGAACCGAAAGTAAATTTTTAAACATGGGATTGTCTAAGTCACACCCAATTTTTCTGGCTCTTCAGGAGCTACATTTAGCTAGGAATTTGAAGATTAAGAAGTCTACCTTAGAAAGATTTTTAAATGAATGTGATTCTGTGGCTCCGTGGTTTGCGGTGTCCGGGAATCTTACGGTATCCTGCTGGGACAAATTAGGCAGGGACTTGGATTTTGCTTGGGAGCAAGGGACTCTGAAGCATGGAGTAAGACCGATTTGGAAAATGGTGAGGAGTTGTTTAGAAGATCAGAGGTGTTGTAATGCAATCAAAGAGGGAGAATCAGCCTTGGAACTGCTACAAGGGGAAAGATCTGAGCAGGTAGACAGTGAAAAGGAAAGTAACAAAGGCGAAAGATTTGAGCAGGCAGACAGTGAAAAGGGAGACAAAAAGAAAGTTCCTCTCTGTCCCGATCTTAGAGATTTTAGAGATTTTAGAGATTTGGAGGACTCAGAGAGCACGGATTCTGAAGGAGAGCTACACGCTCTAATAGAACAGTTGGAGAGGACTGTTATTAGAAAAAAGGAAAAGAAAAAAGTAAAAGAAAAGGGCATGTCGGTGGCAGTCAGTGTGGGTGGAGCTGTTGCTACCGCGCCTGACACGTCAGCGGCAGTCGGAGTGGGTGGAGTCGTTGCTACAGCGCCTTCAGCCATGCTGGGGGCAGCTGGTGTAAACAAAGCCGTTGCCATGGCGCCTTCGACTCCTCCTCCATATCCAGAAGCCACTCAGATAGATCAGCCAGTTCAGTCCTTGAAAGTAGGGAGATCTTTCTGCCTGGGGATGTGGACACAAGTAAAAACAGAATTACAGTTTGCCTATCCAGTATACCAAGACCCACAAGGGAACAGGTATGAGGAACCGCTTGATTTTAAGGTGGTTAAATCTCTTGCAGAGTCGGTTCGTACCTATGGTACTACCGCTTCTTTTACAATGGCTCAAGTGGAAGCATTAAGCAGACATTGTATGACTCCGAGTGATTGGAGTGGCCTGGTCCGCGCCTGCTTAAGTCCAGGGCAATACTTAGACTGGAAAGCTTTCTTGATTGAGTATGCCACTGAGCAAGCAGCCAATAATCAGAGAGATGGAAATCCAGCCTGGGATAGAGATATGCTGCTTGGGCAGGGGAGATTTGCCAACCAGCAGATAGGATATCCTATTCAGATTTATGAGCAAATAAACAAGATAGCTATCAAGGCTTGGAGATCTCTCCCTAATAAAGGGGAGGTGAGTGGGAACTTAACTAAGATTCTACAGGGCCCCATGGAGCCCTTTTCAGATTTTGTGGCACGAATGGTTTAAGCAGCAGGGAAGATTTTTGGTGACCCGGATGCTGCTTTGCCACTAATAAAACAGTTGGTCTATGAACAATGTACTAAAGAGTGTAGAGCTGCTATCACCCCTTATAAGAAGAAAGGCCTAGAGGCCTGGATGAAAGTGTGTAGAGAGCTTGGAGGGCCGTTAACTAATGCTGGTCTTGCTGCTGCAGTAATACAGTTGGCCAGAAAAGTGGAGGAAGTTCAGGAGTTTGTTTTAAGTGTGGCAAGATGGGACACTTCAAAAGACAGTGCCCCAGGGGAAGGAGTACAGAAAGTACAGGAAGTGTACTGATGGCTCAAAGACAGGCTGTGGAGCCTATTTGATAGAAAGACAAGAGCCCGTGTTATGTCAATTTCAACCGGGCTCCCCTCAAATAGTAGAATTGAAAATAGTAATTGAGGTGTTTAAAAAATGTCAATTTGCATTCAATTTGATTTCAGATTCAGTCTATGTGGTCAACGCAGTGAAAGTATTAGAATTAGCAGGTCCTATTAAGAATAGTAGTACTGTATGTGCCTTATTACAAGAGTTACAAGTTTTAATCTGGCAGAGATAAAGGTGTTTTTATATTCAACATATCAGAGCACATACAGGATTACCTGGACCATTACTGAAGGTAATGATAAAGTTGATCAATGGACCAGGATGGAATGCATTTTTTGGAGCTCATTCCTGGATCAAGCCAGACAGTTTCACCAATTATTTCATGTAAATGCAAAAACTCTACAGCAGAAATTCCATTTGTCTAGAGCAGATGCTAGACAAGTAGTTTTGGACTGTCCTCAGTGTGTGATTCATCACCATCTTCCCAGTGTGGGAGTGAACCCTAGAGGGTTGATGCCACTCAAAATCTGGCAAATGGATGTTACCCACATTTCAGAATTTGGAACCTTAAAATATATTCATGTATCTGTGGATACCTGCTTAGGTATCATACATGTTACACCTATGAGTGGAGAAAAGGCTCGCAATGTCATAGGACATTGCTTAGAAGCCTGGGCTGCATGGGGAAAACCACAGCAGCTGAAAACGGACAATGGACCAGCCTATACGGCTCAGTCCTTTGTCTCCTTTTGCAACCAGATGGAGGTACAGCTTAATCACGGATTACCATACAATCCTCAAGGACAAGGAATTGTGGAGCGTGCTCATCGCACCTTGAAAGAATGCTTGCAAAAACAAAAAGGGGGAATAGGCCAAGGCCGTACCCCCAAGGAGAGAATGTCTTTAGCCTTATTTACTTTAAATTTTTTCAATTTGGATGCTCAAGGCCGCTCAGCAGCGGACAGACATCAGGATTCCCATGGTTCACCTAAAAGCATGGTGAAGTGGAAGGACATTTTGACAGGCTCTTGGCGTGGGCCTGACCCCATGCTAACATGGGCGAGAGGGTCTGTTTGTGTTTTTCCTCAGAATCAACAAGATCCAGTGTGGGTGCCTGAGCGCCTTGTGAGGAAGATTCGTCATGAAGACCTTCCTAAGGATCCTGGTGATAGTAGCAGTGAGTATGTCAGGAGCGCAGAGCAGTTTGGTTCAACAAGATTATTTTTCCTTTAGCCCCATGATTAGTAATATAGTGAATAAGTCTTGTACAGGAATGCTTGATATATCTACTAGGGATCCTCAGCAGACTGCCACCAATCCTTTTGATTTGTGGCTTTTGTGTGGAGTAAATGGAAGTTGCATGGACTTGGGACCTGTCATTATGCTAGGGGGAGGAATTTATCAAAGAGGTAATTTTTCCCTAGGATCCGCTACCAATCTGGATTTCTCTAGCGGTAGAGGCTCTGGTACTTGGAATTCTTTGTTTCATTCTTACCGCAACAAGAACTTTTCAGCTTCGCCAGTATGTCTCTGGCCTCCTTTTCTGTGGATTGTAAGTAATGGGAGTGCATCCTTGGGTGAAGAAAAGTTAGTATGCACTCCGGGTACATGTTTTTATGCCCTATGCTGGAATGCCACAGCCTTTCCTGTGGCTGTGGTGACTAGAATGCCTCGATATGTACCAGTTCCTGTAGAGGCTCCTAATACCATGATGCTATTCAGGTTTAAAAGAGATTTTGGCATCACTGCAGCTATTGTTACTGCTATCACTGTTGCTGCTGTGGGAGCTACTGCCTCAGCTATTGCCTTGTCTAGTTCTATACAGACTGCCAATGCCCTGAATAACATCTCAGCCACTGTGGCACAGGCATTGGATACTCAGACCTCTATGAATTCTCATCTCAAAGGAGGTCTTATGATAGTTAATCAACGCATAGATTTAATACAAGAACAGATTGTTTCTCTTTGGCAACTAGCACAATTGGGATGTGAGTGGAAATTGCAAGGTTTGTGTGTTACTTCCATACAATATCAAAATTATACAAAGGCTGCTAATTTGTCTAGACAATTGTCAAAGTTCCTCTTACAGGATTGGTCGGCTGAGTTTGAAAATTTGATGAGAGAGCTGAGAGCGACAATCGTCCACATCAACTCCACTCGGGTGGATCTGAGCCTGGCTACTGGCTTGACTTCCTGGATACAGACGGCTATGGATCATCTTAAGGAGTGGGCGGGCGTAGGCTCTTTGGCGATACTGATGATACTAGCCTCTCTGTTTTGCCTATGGTGCATCTACAAAATGAGAGCCACACAAAAGCGTAATACAGCCATGATTATACAAGCCCTTGTCGCCATTGAGGCAGGCCAGACCCCTCAGGCATGGCTCACTGCCGTGAAGTAAATCTTCACTGAGCATAGTCCCTGCCCACTGAGGTATTCGTTCCATGGATATTAGGGTCTGGCAAGTCAGTGACGGAGTTGACGGGTAAGTCTCGGCCACCTAAGACAAGGCAGTCCCGAGTGGGGAGGCTGACCCAGAGACGGGTAATAGTTTGAGCACCGCTCTCCTACAGGCTCAGGCCCACCGTGAGATCCCCAGATAGAGGGATTACGAAGCCTTTCCAGGGACTTTTACCAACTTTAGAAAAAATTTAAAAAGGGGGAACTGTAGAGAGCTGCGATGTGCCGCGCCCTAAAGATGGCGCCGGTCTCCGCCTTCCACCAGCCCGACGGTGAGCGCTCTCGATGATAATAAGTTCATATTTGGCATAGACCACTGATCTGGCGTGCTTCCACATACGTGGGCCTCTAAGATAGCACCACTTGGATTTACTTGACTGGCTGTTCATTTAGTATTTAGCCTGTGGGTTGGGTCTGCCCGGGCATTCAGAATTCGGAATTCAGAACACTGTTTTCAAGGGACCTGAATAAACTGCTGGAGAAGAGCTTTTGTGAGTTGCGTCATCCTTGCTGGACAAGGGGGGACGCGACAGAAGTTTTATTTGTAATAGCTAGAAACTGGAAACAACCCAGATGTCCCTCAACTGAAGAATGGATTAAAAACTATGGTACATCTACACAATGGAATACTACTCAGCTATCAGAAAAAAGGAAATTATGCAATTTGCAGCCAAATGGATGGAACTCAGATTTTTGAATGTAAATCAAAAAAGTAGTTCATATATTAAATTGTATGTAAAATTTAAAGTTCAAGAGAATACTGGAGTAGGAATTCAAGGAGATATTGTAATATAACAATTTGACCTTAACTAATGCCCACTTAATAAGAATTTGAATTCATTTCTTTAAACAATGTACTTCAATAACAACAATTTTTCTTTCATTGATATTTAACTCTTCCTTAACCAGCAAAATTATAATTAGACTTCTCTGAGTAAGCAAAATTCTGGCTAAAATAATTATTTGATTGCTTTATTCCCTTCTTCATAAAGACTAACATTTATATAGTAAATCAACATTCATATAATCCAATATGCCATCATTTCCCAATAGATTTAATGAAGAAGAGATATTTCAAAATGTGATTTAGCCACATGATTAGCTAAGGAGCTTTCCTCACATCAAAAGTTGCAAAGAACTGTGAAAACTAGAGGTAAATCATCCAATTTGAGGATATTAATAACTGAGTAAAATGCAAACAAGAAATCACATGATTTTAGTAGACTTTAATTGTTTTGAGTGTAGTATATGAATAAAACAGCACTTTTCCTATTCTATAAGAAAACAAAGATTATGACTTCCTATTTTCATAAGAAATACCTAATATTTGCTGATATAGTGGTTAAATTTTGGATACAGTTCATAAATTCAAATATCATTTGAGCCCAGTCCATATAACAAAACCAGATTGGACAATTTGCTTTGTATAAGTAAGTACACAATACTGAGGTTTATGAGTGTCCTCAGATATAGCTCAGAATATTTGAGACCTTCAACAAGTTGAAAATAGTTGTGAAATTCAGTTCTTTTAATTTTTGAAAATTATAATTAGAACTGTCTCATAAATTTTAATGGGGATTCAAAGTTACACATTTAATGAACCAATGAATGGTAGAGAAAAGGAAGCTACTAAATAATGTTCTATTTTACCTAGATCATTTAAGATTTGTATTCCCCAAATGGTCAATATTGGAAGTTATAGAACTGTTACAAATAATTACTTAGGAATCACATTGATGATGCAATTAAAGATGGTTCAGTGGATCTACTGATCCTTTTCCCACTATTGTTTCCAGTAGCTTGTCATAATGTTATTCTGTATACATGTTTTTTTAAATATTCCATGCTTCTATTTTCTCAATAAAGTAGTACCTATGTTTTTAAGAGTAATCCCATGTGCTGCATGCTCTAACCTACAGTTTCTCTAGCATTCCTCTCTGGAGAAAAATCAGAATAGTACATTTAGAATTTGTCTATACACACAGCTGCTTTAGATGTCTCTCTTTAGAAACCTTTAGAAATACATATCACACCAGGATTTGATAAATTTCCTCATCTTAAACTACAAAGTTTTTTAAGGCCATATAATCCATAACTCTTGGATAAAATGATTTACTGGAAAATGATGTTCACGTTTCCCAAGTCTCCTAGAAAAACTCAGATTCAAATCACATGATAGTAAAAACAACCAATTAATTAATAGTCAACTTTGAGGTAACTTATACACAATTAAGATACAACTTGGAGAAACATTATACTACTATGTTTAGCACTCCTCTTACACCTAACCACTTGCATTTATCATCTGCAAAAATTATATTTGACTCTAACAACATGTAGTTCTAGGTCAAAACTCATCATGAGCTTTGGTGTTAGTATAGTGGCAAACACAGCTGTTACAAACTATATAAATGCCTCATTTTGATTATCTATTTGATGTTATCTTAATTCTCAAAGGAGACAACATATACATTTTTTTGTTATTTTTACATAGTATTTTGTAAAAAAAATTATAACCATGAATTTCCTAAGCCAGCATAATCCTTAACACTCTATAAACATTTGTCCTCACACACACAAAGAAGTGCAGTGCTTGTCTCACATCAAGTAAATGCCTCATTACAGTAGAAGAAAACCTCTACAGGAAACCACAACCAATGAACAAGGAGATCCATTGACATTATTCAACAATAGCGGTAGCTATCACTTGTGAAAGTCAAATATTAGGCATTTCTCTTCATTTTGTTAATCCTCAAAATAGAAGAGGTGAATTCTTCTTTACATAAAGTAGAAAAAATATGTATCAGAGTTTAAAAGTTCTTCATTTGGCTAACTTAGACTGTGGGATGAAACTTCATG
This sequence comes from Lophiomys imhausi, assembly GCA_907164525.1. NCBI lineage: Eukaryota > Metazoa > Chordata > Mammalia > Rodentia > Muridae > Lophiomys > Lophiomys imhausi. The sequence goes on from CAJQZJ010030986.1 coordinate 10,003, forward strand.
TTCTTTCAAATTTTGCTAATGACTGAAAATTATATTACGTAAAGGAGATCAATTATAATGGTAATGATTAACAATAAGGTAGGCCAGGCAGTGGTGGTGCTTGCCTTTAATCCCAGGAGTAAAAGGAGAGGCTGGAAGTCCAGTCCTAAACACTGGGACTGGAATTCACTGTGAGATTGTGTTTCCCAGGAACATCAGAAGCTATACCTATAATGTTTCAACAGCGTGATTGCTGTAACATGAGCTGAATAAGAAGGACACTGACAAACATGCTAACCTAGATTGGGAAAATCTGCAGGCTTCATCCTTATATTCAAAACTGCAGACATGTGAGTAAAACTCGAAGCAATACAGGGTCCTCCCCAGAGAGGAGCATACCAATTGGTTGGACAGTGCTAAACTATCTCACCTGAAAGCGTACATACAAGTAGCACCATATAGACTCAACAAGTTATATTTAGAATATTTGTGTGTTTTATTTGTATACACACACATATACATATACATATACACATGAAATAACAAAAATAAAACCTATGAATTTGAAAGAGAGCAGGGAGAAGTATGTGGGATGGTTTGGAGGGAGGGAAGGGAACAGAGAAACAAACACTGTAATGAAATGACAATCTCAAAAATAAACAAACAAAAAACATCGTATTTTAGCACTGAAAAAAATCCTCCATTCTATCATAGCAGAAGATAAACATATTTCACCAGTTCCCTGTACAAATGTCAACTAAAACCTTCAAATAATTCTACCTCATCACTCTATTTCTGAAAATTTTCTAAGGAGTGTAGATAAGGACCTGAGATCAATCAATAAATGAGACCTCATGAAACTGAAAAGCTTCTATAAGACAAAAGACACTCTCATTCCAACAAACGGCAGCCTACAGACTAGGAGAAAATCTTCACCAACCCCACATCTGACAGAGGGCTAGTATCCAAAACCTACAAAGAACTCAAGAAATTAAATGCCAAGAAATCAAATAATGCAATCAAAAAATGGGGGACGGAGATAAATAGAGAATTCACAAAGGAGGAATCCCTAATGGCTGAGAGACACTTGAAGAAATGCTCAACATCCTTAATCATCAGAGAAATGCAACTCAAGAGGACTCTGGGATTCCATTTCACACCTCTCAGAATGGCTAAGATCAAGCTCAAATGACAGCACATGCTGGCGAGGGTGTGGAGAAAGGGGAAGCCTCCTCCATTGCTAGTGGTAGTGCAGGCTTGTGCAACCACTCTGGAGGTCAGTATGGCGATATCTTAGAAAACTTGGAATAGCTTTGCCTCAGGACCCAGCCAGACCACTTCTGGGTATACACGCAAATGTCTCCTCACGGAATCATAAGGGAGTTTCCTCATCTATGTTCATAGCAGCCTTATTTGTAATAGCTTGAAAGTGGATACAACCCAGATGTCCCTCAACCGAAGATTGGGTTAAAACACTGTGGTACATCTACACAGTGGAATATTATTCAGCTATCATTAACAATGAAATTATGCAATTTGCAGCCAAATGTATGGAAATATAAAAGCTCATCTTGAGTGAGCTAACCCAGACTCAGAGGGTGCAATTGGCATCTATTCACTTATAGTAGGATTTTTTATGTATAGTAGAGGATATCGATACTACAACTAACACACCAAAGGGAATATGGACATAGACTTTTTATTTTTATTTTTATTTGTTTTCTATTTTTTATTCTTTTTTATCTGTTTGTCTGCTTATTTGTTTGTTTGTTTTTTACTTCTCTCTTCCAGGCAATGAGACATTTTTCACTGGTGGTACTGCCTCCTAGACCCCCAATGAGGGTTCTTGGCCCTCATAAGACCTCTGAACTGAGATGATGGACTGTTATATAGGGACACCCCACCCTAGAGAAATGGGCCGGAAGTATTAGGGTGTAAAGAAAAAAAATAAAATGTGAAGTTTTAGCCTTTTGCTACTTATTGTCATAAACTATTTAGGATAATTAAGAAATGCAAACTAAATAGTCATGCAAGCCGATCATTGCGTTAGGTACTTGGACAGTCTATTATACTTATTTTCTAAGCTAATCAGAAATAAAACTGCTAAAAGACAAGCAACATCTGCTTATCATAATATAAGAGATAGACAGGGCCTCTTCAAAAACCTCAAGAGATCTGCAGAATATGGCATTCAAAGATGTTTTCGTAACTTTAGATTATTTTTTTTATATCAAGACATATCAACTCCTGACAGCACCTGCTATTCTACTCCAAGTATAGTATTAGCATTGAAGAATCTCCAGTGGGAGATGATTGAATTAGTCGCAACCCTATCTCTTGTTAGGAAAAAGTCCCTTGCTCCAACTGTAGACAGAATGCTGTCCAAAAAGGACAAAACTTGGAAGCCGGTAAGTTGACAGCCTGGCTCTGCCAAGACAGGGTAGGCATGTCTTTCATATCCCCTGCTCTACAATTAATGTCTGTCAGAGAAACAGGGCCAAACGACTGAAGATCAATGCTGTAATGTATGGAGAGAAAATGGGAACTGTCCAGTCAGCCACTGCTTTGTCATTTCTTAGTTTTGAAAGCTGCAGGCCCTGTATTTCCTATAAAATAAGATATATTTATCCCTTTCAGGTCTCTGAGGTGGTTGAAGAATAGATAGCTAGTGTCTCATAATTAAAATTTCAATTGTTTAGGAGTCAAGAGAGTGTTATAGATCTAGGAAGATGCTTTTAAAATTGTGTTTCAAGTTAATATGAATGTTGATTTAGATATAGAACTTTAAACTCATGGAGATGGTTAGATAGTAGAAATTTAAAGTCAGGTGCCAAATACATATGGACTGGACATTGGGAATGTATGCTAAGCCATATAACCCTCATAACTGTGACCTAATTACCTCTGTTGTTTTGTATTGTGTCTATTATTATAAGAGAAAGAACCATTTGTTGGGCTGAAAGGGGGAGCTGTTGGGGGAAATAAGATATAACTTAAACTTAAAAAAAAAAGTGAAGAAGATGGGGTGTTGAGGGTGGGAGTGTGGGACTGGAAGGAGTCATAGGGAGGGGATTGCCATTGAGATATAACTTGAAGAAATAAAAAAATTTAAAAAATACATTATATTGACTTTTCAAAGAATCAATAAAATATTCTTTTTAATTGGTAAGTTTTCTTAATGAAATTTTGATAGTTCAGGATAAGTTTGTTTCTGTTCTTCTTTAGCAACAGCACCAAGACAACCCTTCCCCTTTAGTTCGTGGACACACACACACACACACACACACACACACACACACACACACACATACACACCCTCTGTACGTCATGTATCTAACCTGACAAACTCCAACTACATTACTTAGGTGAAATATTGAACTAGGTATCACAAGCTGTCTGCCTATCACAGGCTGATTGCAGAGATCACTGCCAGTTGTCACTCCATGAAATAAGCAGAAACACCTATCATACAGCTGATAGGATTGTAATTAACATCTATTGAAATTTAGACGTTAATTTCTTACTGTGTTTAATGGTCCCCTAGTTTATATTATCAAGTACTCAAAATCATTCTAAAAATATTATTGGATAGTATTGTCATAATGCATATAATTGTTTTCATGTATTTAAACCTCAATATATATTAACTGGTATGTTATTTTGTTCATGTAGACATTCATTAATTCACAGAATAAAAAATAATCATATCTTAACTTTTCAAAAAATGAACTATGGGTACTCAAACATATTATGCATGTATATTTGATATTATTCAAGAACTCATTTTAATTAGGGAGAAAATGGTGATATATGCACAACACCACCTAAAAACTGATCAGGAAGATCATTATTAAATAGAATAATTGGCTTTGAGTAGGATAGCTTTATTTTATTATTTTTTTCCTTTATTTTTTATTTCTTCAAGTTACATATCAATCGCAGTCCCCTCCTTATTCCCCCTCCAGTCCCACCCTCCCACCATCAACCCCCCATCCTCTTCCCTTTTTTTTTTCTTTTAAGTTTAAGGTATATCTTATTTCCCCCTACAGTTTCCCCTTTCAGTCCAACAAATGGCTCTTTCTCTTATAATAACAAATACAATACAGTACAACAGAGGTAATTAGGCCACAGTTATGAGGATTATATGGCTTAATGTACATTCCCAATGACCAGTCCATATGTATTTGGTACCTGACTTTAACATTCTACTATCTAAACATCTCCATGAGTTTATAGGTCTATATCTGACTCAACATTCATACTAACTTGCAACACAATTTTAAAAGTATCTTCTTAGATCTATAACACTCTCTTGACTCCTAAACAACTCAAAAGTAAATTATGAGACTCTAGCTATCTGTTCTTCAACCACCTCAGAGACCTGAGAGGGATAAATATATCTTATTTTATAGGAAGTACAGGGCTTGCAGCTTCCCAAACTAAGAAATGACATACCTGTGGCTGCCTGGAAAGTTCCCATTTTCTCTCCATGCAGTACAGCATCGATCTTCAGTCATTTGGCCCCGTTTCTCTGACAGACATTGATTGTAGAGCAGGGGTTACGAAGGACTTACCTATCCTGTCTTGGCTGAGCTAGGCTGTCGACTTACCTGCTTCCAGGTTTTGTCCTTTTTGGACAGCATTCTGTCTACAGTTGGAGCAAGGGGCTTTTTCCTACCAAGAGATAGGGTTGCGACTAATTCAATCATCTCCCACTGGAGATTATTCGACGCTCATCTTCTACTTGGAGGAGAATAGGGGGTGCTGTCAGGAGTTGATATGTCTTGATATAAAAAAAATCTAAAGTTATGAAAACATCTTTGAATGCCCTATTCTGCAGATCTCTTGAGGTTTCTGAAGAGGCCCTATCTATCACTTATATTAGGGTGAGCAGATGTTGCTTGTCTCTTAGCAGGTTTATTTCTGATTAGCTTAGCAAGTAACTATAATAGGCTGTCATAGTACCTAACTGGATAGCTTTATTAAAATATTTTAACAGGTTTTATTTTGGCATGGTAAATTAACAATGGCAAAAGTTACATTTGTACAGATTACTTTATGGCTTTTCCAAGATGTGAATTCCATTGAACACCAGGAATAAGGCAATAAACTTGTCAAATATAAACTATAATGAATAGCATATATATATATATGTTTTATGTATAAACATGTAATTTGTGTGTATATATATATATATATATATATATATATATGAACATAGGTTAGCTATGTGTGTGCATGGGTTTGGTTGTAAATACTGCATTACATTAAGTTAGAAATTAAAAATTTATGGAAATAATCAAGGACATAGGTTGTTAATAAAAAGAAAATTTTAGAAATAACTTTACTACATATAAGAAACCAAGATCATGAGATTTACATGTAAAATATTTGTGAAAATTAAAAGAAAATAATTTGAACTGCATTTCATATACCTCAATTTTGCAGAGCCAAAAAGAGTCTTAATGATTTTGAAAACATATATATTTAAGAGGTAATAGTGTTATTTAAAGCTAGTTAACATTTGATGGTTTTCTCTGAGAACAATGCTAAGAATCTTCTGTGTGTCAGTAAAACTGATAGTTCTTAATCAAGAATCCTCATAAATCCTCAGTTTGGGAAGCTATGTGTATTTCATAAATGTCAGTACTATGCTCATTTCTTAACTATTTTTTCACTGTGTATTCATCTGTATTTTCAGTAAGTTAATAAATAACCTTTTTTAAGTTACTGTGATATTGTTTGGGTTTACTTTAAAGCAGGCTTGATATAAAATCCATGCTAAATATTTTAAGCATAACAAGAGTAACCTTCATGCTATAAAAGTTATGCCTTATTCATACTCTACAAACTAAGACAATTACACTTTATAGAGCAGATAGTAAATATCCATGTGAATTAACAGTAAGAAGATTAAGAGCACAAAGATTTTTTATAAAACATTCATCATTTTTAGTATGATATTCTGCAGTATCAACTATGGTATTTACTTAGTTTTCATTAGCTAATATATTATTCAAAAACATCATGAAGGTAAAATGAAAGATAAGAATAATAGAAAATTATGCATTTATTTAGGAGATAAAATATTTGTTAGCTACGAACTGACATATAATATATATGTATATACATATATATGCATTGTTAGTGTATAGTAATATAGTAAGAAAAAAGAAAACTAGAATAAAAATGATGAGAAAACTAAAATCAGTTAAATGACCTAATCTTTTTAAATTTGGTTTTTCATCTGTATGGAATTATATATTTTAATTTCACTGATTGCTTAAATTATTTGCAGAAAACTCATAAAATTTTTCTAATTTTAAATGTACGAATGAGACATCCATCTATATTTCAATTGAGTATTTTTAGAAGAAACCATTGCTCAGTGTAATGTGGTTTGTAGAAAAATATTCCTATAAGGTAACGTCTATTGAAATACATATTATATTTATATAAAGATATATACTTATATAAATAAATTTATATTTAAATAAATTTTAATTTAAGAAATAAAATATTTATTTATATATATATTTAAATAGAGGTTATTATGTATGTATATATATTCATGTATCTTTAACTCTACCAGGTCTAGAATGACATAATCTAATCCCACACAAATCTTCCACATACGTATTCATCACTGAGATCAATGTAGGTTTCTTTCATGGTAATTATGAAAGCATGTTCAAGACCCTTGCAAGCTCCAAGCAGGAGAAAGCCCAACATAGATCAAGGAATATAGGCATAAAGTCCTACCAGTAAGTGAGGAACTAATCAACATCGTCTGGAACAGGGAAAATCAGTTGTCTACCTGCACAAAACCTATACAAAGAGAGAATCCAGTAAAGTAAGAGGATAAATAGTTGTGAAAAAGAAAGTCAGCAATAGTGAAAGGGGGATAAGGAGAAAATTAGGTGAATATAAATGGTATGCTCATATGAACCATAAGAAATTTAAAATTAGTTTTAAAATGAAAAAAAATATAGATACTGTCATTATAGCAAATGCATACATATGATAAAACAAAAATATGCAATAATTCTGGAAAATACATGCCATTTAGTTTGAAAATATTTCTCATCTCTTGAATTTATACCCAAGGGACTTTACATCTTACTACAAATGCACTTGCTCAACCATGTTCATTGCTACTTTATACATAATAGCAAGAAATTGGAACTAGACAATATGTCAGTCAGTGATGAATGAATAAAGAAAATGTGGTACATTTATACAAGGGAATATTATGCATCTGTTATAAAAGGAAAAAAAAATCATGAAATTCACAGGTAAATGGATGGATCTGGAAAACATCACCCCAAGTAAGGTAACTTAGAGAGAAAAATACAAATATGGTAGATATCCAATTACATGTGCATGATCACTGTTAACTCTTCAATAAAAATGCTACAATACATATGATTACAAAGGTTAGGTAGGGTAACTGACTGGAAGTATGATTAGATGAGACCAGGAAGAGGAAATAGAATACCTATCTATGAATGTATTGGAGGATATTGGAACATGAAGGGGGATGAAAGAGGAGGTTGATGGGGGAATAACAGGAGGAATAGCTACAATTCTTTTTTTTTTACTTTGAAGGGGTGAATGGAAATTTAACACAGTAGAAACTTTCTAAAATTTGTACATATATGGAGTTAAATAAATAGAATTGTCAAATAACAGAGAAGAAGGAGCTCCAGCTAAATGAAGCCTCCAATTGCAGGAATGGGATACAAGTAATCCAGTTGTTGATCAAAAGGAGCCCATGAGAACCCACAAACAAACCACGTTTTTGGGAAGGCTATTCATTATTCTCCACAAGCAGATGATAAGGCCCTATTACCGAAGATACCATATGTATAACATATTGAATATAGAGAAGTCAGGTGGTGCCTACACACCTTCATTGATTCATGTTCATAGTACTGGAAAGTACTCTGCATGCCATCACAGGGAAAAGGTAAACCACAACCCAGCTACAAAAAGTACTACTATAATATTCTCACAAATCTTGTAAGACTAAACAACCTGATTGTATTCAAGGCTCACTCCATGTGATAAAACACCTACCTGAAACTGCTTGGATGGCCAAGAGGCTGAAACTACATAGGTCAGGGATCTAGGAGAAAACCAAATACTACCATTTTGCTAAAGCAGTGGCTCTCAACCTGTGGGTCCTGTATAATAGATATTTATATTATGAGTCACACCAGTAGAAAAATTGCAGTTATGAAGTAGCAATGAAATAATTATATGGTTGGGGATCACCACAACATGTGGAACTGTTTTAAAGGGACACAGTATTAGTAAGGTTGAAGACCATTTTGCTAAAGTAATCTGGCAATAAAATAATTTTTTTTTTTTAGATTTTACATCTTGACATAGTTTACTCTCCTTCCAGTCCCTCTCCCTCACCTCCTTTATTCATCTCCAACACAGTTCTCCTATGTTTCTCTTCAGAAAACGGACTCCCTCAATGGGATGGATATCAACTAGCCTAGCCATATAAAGTTGCAATAAGACTAGGTGCCCCATCACCTACTAACGCTAGATGAGCAATTCAATATTAGGACAAGGGTCCCAAAGGCAGGCAACAGAATCAGAGGTATCTCCTGCTCCCACTGTTAGGACTCCCACAAGAAGATTAAGCTATACAGCTGTTACATATATGCAGAGGGCATAAATCAGTTCCATGTAGGCTCCTTGGTTGGCAGTTCAGTCTCTATAACCCCCTATGGGCACAGGTTACTGGATTCTATGTGTTTTTTTATGGTGCTCTTGATCTCTCTGGCTCCCACAATCCCTCTCCCTCCTCTTCCACCATATTCCCCAATCTCCATCTAATGATTGGCTGAGGGTCTCTGCATCTGATAGCATCAGTTGCTGGATAATGTATCTCTAATGACAACTGGACTCGATAATTTATGAATGCTGAAGAATATCACTTAGAAACATTTCATTGAATAAATGACTTAATAACATTATGTTATAATCATATACCAGTGCCCTGCTCAACTTCTTCAGTGAAGTTTCTCCTACAATAGATGGAAAGTAATACAGAGACTTACAGCAATATGTGCAGAGAGTGAGTATCCTTGGAACACTTGCTCATAAGTGGAATATGTCTATCAATTCCTTCCCCCCTAGAGGCTCAGGGAACCCTATGAAAGATGGGGCAGAAAGAGTGTAAGAGCCGAGGTGATGAAGGAGACCAAGAGGAACAAGCCTTGTAAACATAGCAGGATAGATGCACATAAGAATGTAGAGAAACTGAGGCATCATTCACAGAAAATGCACAGGTCTGGACCAGATAAGCTGATACTTGAAGTGGACTCAACCCACATTCCTAACCCAGAAGCTATCTCTAATTGATAATCACTTGCAAATGAAAAATTAGTTTTCTTCAATGAAGTCTCAGTGGGTATTCAAAGCACTCTTAAGTCCAAGTCTCATGCCAAGCAATACACAAATGGTATTTCTCTCATAATTCTTTGTCTGGGCATTTTTTTCTTGTCCATCTTACCCTATAGGTCTGTTGCTTATATGTTACGGTTTCTGATTTTGTGTTTTTATGTGATTCCTGTTTTTTGCCAACGTGTGTATTTCTGCTTCTATATGTGTTTCTTGTTCCATTTCTTTGGTTTTTCATTTTTTCTGAATGCTTGTTTTGTCTTATTCAGGTTTATTTTATAATAATTTTTCATTTTTTAGTTGTCTGTTTTCTAATGAGAACAAGAAAGAATGTGGATTTTGGTGAGTGAAGAAGTGAGAAGTATTTGGAAGGAGTTTTCAGAGCAGGAAATATAATCAAAATATATTGTATTAAAATCTATTTCCAAAAATAAAAAGGAAAGATTATATTTTATTTGATTTTTGTTTTTGGTTTTTCCATACAGGGTTTCTCTGTCTTGCCCTGGATGTCCTGGAACTCACTTTGTAGACCAGGCTGCCCTCGAACTCACAGAAATCCGCCTGCCTCTGCCGCCTCCCAAGTGCTGGGATTAAAGGCATCTGCCACCATGCCTGCAAAATATTATATTTTAAATGTTAATTATAATTCTCGATTTTATTTCCCAGTGGTATCTCAAGTGAAAAAGATGATTTCATTCATTTTTACAGTTTGAAGTGTTTTCCTGTAGTGATAGAAATTGAATTAGTTAACTTTTTTCTTAAAGGATATTTGTGTTAAAAAGTAGTCAGAATGGTATAAAATCCAATAGTCATTAAACATGGAATATTCACAACCTTTCTAATGACAAAGAGAAATTCTACTACTGATAACAATTCTACTAATGATGATAAATGACTGTGTTTAGAAAAATTATCTTCATTCTTACCTTGCTATATGAAAGGAAAAATGGATTCTTATTTGTAGCTACCACTTTATGACTCAATTTTCCATAGTCTATGTCTTGGTCATTGTTCTCCTGTTATGAAAAAAAACACCATAATCAACAAAACTCTTATTAAAGAATGCACTTAATTAGAATCTTGCTTATAGTTTCAGAGGTTATTCTATTATAATTATGGTAGGAGCATGTAGTTATGCAGTCATACATGGTGCTGGAAAAGTACATCCTGATATCCTGATATGTAGACAGAGAGAGAGAGAGAGAGGCATTTGAATCCTCAGTGCCCAACGCCACTGGTACACTTCCTCCAAGACTATATCTCATAAACCTTCTAATCCTGTCAAAGAGTTCCATGCCCTAGTAGCTGATAATTTAACTATATACTCAAATATGTATCAACGAAACGCACTTGTATAAACTTTTGAAATAGGTAGTATTACTATTTCTGGGCTAATGCATGTCTTCCATTATAGACTAAAATTTGCCTAAAAAATACAAACAAAACAAAAACTACTTCTAGGTGATATCCTTTTTCTGCCCTCTCCTCTGTTAAGATGCAAATAGCCAATATTTTTTTTACTTGACACTGCTTGCTATCATTTTATTAAAGAATAAAAGCCATGTGGTATTTTCCTCCACAGAAGGAAAATATTCATCCTATTTTTGCTTCTTTGAGCATCTACACACACATGGATACCCATACAGAGAGACACATGCAAAGAAATAAAATAAAAGATATTTTTAAATTAATTATATTTATAGTCCCTGATTATTTTGATCACTCAAGATATAAGTAGATACCCTTCACTTTATTCAATGCTCAGGAAGGATATCTGATATATAATATATACTTAAAAAGGCAAGTTGTTATTCTTCATGATTAAGGCATATATATTATAATTTTTATACTTACTTCTCATACTTTTCTAATGATATTACCATACTAACTATATTAGTGACTTTGGAGAATATCGATTAAATTAAACATTAAAACTACATTGCAATAATCATAGCTTTTCATTGATAAAAGTTCTAGTAAACTTTCTACTCAAATTAAACCTATATTGCAATAACCAAAGCCTATTTTTGATAACAGTTCCAGTAAACTCTAATGATATTTCAATACCAATTATGAGTGACTTTGGGGAATATCAAATGGATTAAATATTAAACCTATATTGCAATAATCATAGCTTTTCTTTGATAACAGTTCTAGTAAAATGTTCTGGAACAAGATATTTAGGGAGTTATTGGGAAAGGAATATTAGAGTACTTTAGAGAGGAATTGTATTTCTTAATCATTTACTTTTGCCTTCCTTATTTAGAATAAACACCAGTTGTATGTATAAAAGACAAATGAGTATAAATATTTTACTTCATAAATCATAACATCTACATAAATATTTTTTTCCTTTGGTAGCAATTAAGTAATGAATCAAAAAGAGGAATGAATTTTCTTTTGAGGTATACTTATTGGAAATTAACAGATGAAATACATCTCCATTAATCAGAGGTATAAACAACATATGTCTTGAAGCATATAAGTACAGAAGTCAAAACTCTAAACATTTAAAATGTACATTATTTTAAAAATTTGTGCTTTTCAGAGTGGGTTTCCTTCCTTTAAATATTTGGGAAACAGAGAATTCATAGCTGGTGCTATGAGTTCAAATATGAACAGAAACCAGAAGAGTATAATCAACTTCAGAATGTCTGGCTGAACCTGCATCTTAAGCATACCTATCTTACTCAAACAAATAAAAGAGAAACTTTTCCTGTAGGTATTATATATGCCTTATGACAATAGTGACCAAACATTCAAACTAACTTTAAACCATCTCCAATCCACATTTCTCCTCAAATATGAACTTGAACAAAAAAAAAAAAGATTTATTTGTACTCCTGTTTCTTTTTAAATATATATTTTAGTTATTATTTGAAAATTTTATAAATTGATAAAATATTTGGATTATATTCATTCACTACTACTTCTCTCTAATTTTTCATAGTCCTTTGCACCAATTCTCCCTCCACTTCATTATGTTCTACTTTTTTCTTATGAAGCACACCCTGAGCCCAATTAGTACTATCCATATGCATATAATCACATGGCAATCCAATGGAGCATGGACATCCTACCAGCAGGCACATCCCCCAAAAGAAATATTCTCCCTTCTTCAGCAGTCTTCACCTACCAATAGCTCCTCTGTCACAAGCAGGGCCATGTAGGTCCCTTCCTCATATGCTGCAGAATTCACTGACTTGATCTTTCTTTTGCAGGTTGACACAGCTAATATGTGTTTATAAGCAGAAACCATATAATTTCTGGAAGTCATCATTTCCCTGCCCTTCTCACATATATCAGCCCTTACATTCATTCTTCATTCACTTCTAACACACTCACTAAGACTGGTAGTTAGGTTGATATAGGTGAGTCGTTTGCATCTGTGTACTTATTGCCAATTACACTCAACTCAGCAGTTTGACTAGTTATGAATTTCTTTTTATTTATTCTTCACTCATTCAATAAATCCCCACTGCAGCCTATCCTCCCACCATTCTTCCCAGTTCCCACTCTTCTTCTTCTTTCTCTCATACCCACTGTTCCTCCATTTCTCTTCAGAAAAGAGCAGACCCCCCAGGGATAATAACCAAACACAGTATAAAAAGATTCAAACTGGCTGGGCACACCCTCTTATCAAGACTGGATGAGGAAATCCAGTAAGAAGAAAAGGGCCTCAAGAGTAGGCAAAAATGGTCAGAGATGTCCTTCCTTCCACTATTAGGAGTCAGAAAAAAATCCCCACACTAAACAACTACAACATATATGAAGAGGACCTACTACAATTCCATGCGGCCTCCGTAATTGTCATTTCAGTATCTGCAAGTTCCTTATGAGCCCTGTTAATTCTGTGGGATGTATACTCCTTGTGTCCTTGAGCCCTCTTGATCCTACAATCCTTCCTACCCCTTTTCTGTAGTTTCCTTGAGCACATCTTTATGTTTGATTGTGGGTCCCTGCCTTTGTTTCCCAAAGCTGCTGAAGGAAGCCTCTATGAAGATGATTTGGCTAGGTACCAACCTATGACTTAGCAGTATGTCATTAGGAGTGATTTCATTGTTTTTGTTTCGTTTTGTATTGTTTGCTAGATATGTTTGGTTCTACCCTAGGTCTCTCAGCCATTGAGCTTCTGGTTTCTGGCCATCCATGCAGTGACAGACATGGGCTACCTTTTGTGGCATAGTCCTCAACTTAGACCAATCATTGACTGCCCCACAAACTCTCTGTCACCATTGCCCTAGCACATTTTACAAGTAGAACCAGATGTGGGTCAAAGGTTTGAGTTCTGGTACCACCACTGGATGTTTTGCTTGGTTACAGAAGATCGTGGCACAGGCTCCATACCTCCATTACTAGGAATCCTTTGTAAAGTCAACTTCGTGGGCTCAAAGACGTTTACATTGCACTAGGTTTCTACATCAACTACCTAAATCATCCCAAAATCCAGTCATCTCCCTGTACTCTCTTCCTCCATCCCTATCTCCCTCATGTGATCACTCCTATTTTCATCCCCACCTACCACCAGTTGATCTGCCTAATTTATTTTCTGTCGACTTCACAGGGAGATCCATGCATCCCACCTAGATCTCTCTTTGTTAAATAGCTTCTCTGTTTCTGTGGATTTTAGGATGATTATCCTTTGCTTATAAACTAATGTCAACTTATAATTGAGTATATAATAAATTTGTCTTTCTGGATCTGGGCTGTTTTTATCAACATTTTTTTTTTTTTTTTTTGCTTTCCAACGTCTGCCTGCAAATTTCATGATATAATTGTTTTTGAACAGCTGAGTAATACTCCATTGTGTAAATTTATCAGATTTTCTTCATCCATGTTTTCAATTAAGGGACATCTAGGGTGTTTCCAGTTACTGTGTACTATGAGTAAAACTGCTATGAACATTGTTAAGCAAGCATCCTTAAGGTAGGATAGAGCGTCCTTTGGGTATATGGCCAAGAGCGTGGTCATATTCTGTCTTAAATAGAGCATAGTTAATATAGACACTAGGATTGACAATTGATAAATTAATTGGACCTTATGAAACTGAAAAGCATATGTAAGGCAAAGAAAACTGTCAATATGACACAATGGTCCCCTACAGAATGGGAATATTTTTTTTTCTGTCAGAATAGCTAGAACTTGAGGTAGATTAATTTCCAATTTCCTGCGGAACAGCCATATTGATTTCCATAGTGGTTGCACAAGTTTTCATTCCTGTCAGCAATGCAGGAGTGTTCCCCTGGCTCCAAAGCCTTGCCAGCATGAGCTGTCATTTGTGTTGTTGATCTTAGCCATTCTGACAGGTGTACAATGGTATCTGACAGTAACTTTGATTATCATTTACCTGATGGCTAAGGATGTTGAACATTACTTTAAATGTTTCTTGAATATTTCGGGTCCCTCTATTGAAAGTTTAGCTCTGTACTCTATTTTTTTTAAATACTTTATTTTTTTTCTTCAAGTTACATCTCAGTCACAAACCCCTCCCTATTCCCCCTTCCTATCCCGCCCTTCCACCCTCTTCCCCCCAGAAGTTTCCCCTTTCAGTCCAACAGTCCTTCTCTTATAACAGTAAGTATTATACAAAACAATAGATATAAATATGCCACATTTATGAGAGTTAAATGGCCCAGTATACCTTCCCAATGTCCAGTTTATACATATTTGGCCCCTGACTTTAACATTCTACTATCTAACCAACTCCATGAGTTTAAAGGTCTATATGTGACTCAACATTCATACTATCTTGCAACACCCTTTTAAGAGTATTTTCTTAGATCTATAACACCCTCTTGATTCCTAAACAATTCAAAATTTAACTATGAGACTCTAGCTGTCTATTCTTCAACCACCTCAGAGACCTGAGAGGGATAAATATATTTGCTTATATAGGAAGTGCAGGGCCTGCAGCTTCCAAAACTAAGAAAGAACATACCAATGACTGCCTGGACAGTTCCCATTTTCTCTACATACATTCCAGCATCAGTCTTCAGCCTTTCGGTCCTGTTTCCCTGACAGACATTTGTTGTAGAGCAGGGATTATGAAGGACTTACCTACCCTGTCTTGGCAGAGTTAGGCTGTCGACTTCCCTGCTACCAAGTTTTGTCCTTTTTGGACAGCATTCTGTCTGCAGTTGGTTCAAGGGGTTTTTTCATGCCAAGAGAAAGGCTTGCCACTAATACTTGGAGTAGAATAGGGGGTGCTGTCAGGCGCTGATATGTCTCAATATCAAAAAAAAATCTTGATTTAAGATAACATCTTTGAATGCCATATTCTGCAGATCTCTTGGGGTTTTTGAAGATGCCCTATCCATCTCTTGTATTTAGATAAGCAAATGTTGCTTGTCTCTTAGCAACTTGATTACTGGGTAGTTTACAGAATATCTGTGATAGACTGTCATAGTAGCTAATGACTAGGAGTTTGTTTTAACTATCCTAGACCATTTTAGACGGTTGGTATCAATAGGTCATAGCTTCACATTTTATTTTTAAGTATCTGTAGATATGATACCATTAGGAAGCGTTACCTTTAAATTTGTATCAATATACAAAGATCTATTCAATTGTGGTTAAATATACTCTTAATTATGTATCAATATACCAAGATCAATGCCTATGTAGCCCAATATAATCTTAATATTACGTCCATATGCAAGGGTCAATACCATTGTGGCCAACTATAATCTTAATTTTGTATCAATATATAAAGATCAATACCAATGCAATCCAAAACAATCTTATTTTTGCACAATAAACGATGGTCAATACCACTTTAGCCAAATAAACTACTAATTTTGTATCAATATACAAAGGTATAAGGGCATATTCAATAATCTGCCACTTCTTCTTGGACCTTCCTGTGCTATGTCTATATCTAATTTTTCTCAAGCCCATGCACTCCTACATAGGAGAGGGAGAAGGATACAGAAAAGGAAAAGTAGGAATTCCCTGGGGCTAACCTCCAAAACCCATTAAGACAGGACCATTTATCAGCTTGTAGTCTCTTCCCCTACATATCAGAGTTTTCAGTTATCCTTCAAATAACCTAAAAGAAGGGTGGAGAAACACCTTCCCCATCCACTGGGCATGGGACATCGCTCTCTTAAAGTGACTTCCTGCTGATTTGGGTCGTAGTAGACCTGTTTGGGGCCCAAACCCAAATGGGAAAAATGATTAAAAATGTTAGTACACTCCTTTTATGTTCAGTCCTTCTGTTCTAAGCTGTTTAGATGACCTAAGGGGTTTGTAGGCAGAAGCTGATCTTGCAGGCTTCACTGAGGTTCCTGCCGGGGCATTGCGTAGAGCTGAGCGGTCCCAGTGACATTGGATTGCTGTGGTGGTTGCAGGCCCCCGATGGAGACAGCTATTGAGGAAGTCAGCCAGGCAGAATCAACTGGGTCACTCGTCCTCCTTGGTGCCTGATTCTGCTCTCTGCTGAGGATTCCGCTGTCCAGCCGTCCCCGGGCTCCCATAAAGGATGCTTCGATTCTCCTGGAATGATAAGAACAGAGCCCTGCCCCAATCCCAACCCTAAGACAATTGTCCTCTTTTTTTTGGGGGGGTGGGGGGGACTAGGTATTACTTCTCCTGAAGCAAATTTGGCCTTCTGACAACATACAAAGCGTTATCTTTCAATCCGGGTTAAAGAAGAAATCATTCTGTCACTTGGAGCTCAACCAGCTCTAGTGTATATATCTTGAGATCCCAAAGGACAATCTGCCTGCATCGACAAGGCCTTTTGTAAGTGGCCTCCAAACCTAGGTCCCTCCAAATCCCATGTGTGTGTCTCTGAACTCTAATTATTGGGATCAGAGACCTGTGGTTCCCATCTGAAGGGATCAAAGATGTGTTCCACCACTCCTGGATCGAAGTATTTCTCTATTTAGAGTTTGCCCTACATCAGGCTGATCCTGAGCTCCAGGATCTGCCCGTTTCTGTCTCCATTGTGCTGGGAGCTGGGACCAAGGGTGTACTCTTCTTGAATGGTGGGACCAAGAGTATGCACCCTCACCACCCTGCTCCGTATGACTCCAGAATACATAAGACCACCAACTCTACGGTGCTCCCCCCCGCCCCCCGTCCCCCATCTCCACTGAAGTCAAAGGCATGGGCCAATACCACAATTCTCTTGTATTTTACCTTAGCTCCATGTCTTCTCTACACTGCCACACCCGCCTCGCCAGCAGTGCAGGATACGACCGCTGTGTGACAAACATGTGTGCTGTACGGCTGGGGGGTTCTTCTGGGCTTTTCCAGGCCCTAAAGAATG